>CM060662.1:37450669-37705669 GCA_030686955.1 Odontamblyopus rebecca
TCCAATTTCTTTGTCCCTGTGCAGCATTTATTGTGACTTGGAAATAAACCACTTTGTTTGAAGCCACGCATTTGGGTGTCTTGTGCTTAGTGTGATAGTTTGTTGTAACGTTTCACATTAACTCGCCTAAGTCTGTATAGAAAGTCGCCAAAATCGTAGTCATTCTGATTAAAAGAATTTAAGTTCCAGATTTTTCCAGTTTGGAGCAAGATTTTTGTGAGGAAGGAACTAACCTCCTGCTCCAAATTTCCTCCTGGTCTCAAATAAACGCCTGGTCTGTGAAGTGACTGAAACAAATAAACGTCTCGGGGGTTATTTGGTATTTTACGGAGCTCAAACATGTGTGAATGAACCAAAACACAACAGGAGGGAACAACTTTATAACACGACATCCAAAATGGAGTCAATCGTTTGTGCTGCAAAAAGTTTCGTTTGTGCTGCAAAAAGTTTCGTTTGTGCTGCAAAAAGTTTCGTTTGTGCGATTTTGGTTCCTAAGATATTTTCGGCCGGTGACGTCGTCCAGAACCTCAAAATGTGAAACAGCCTCAAAACAGAGAGAGAAAACTAGAGAAAGTATTTGGTTTGTGCCGTTTTGTGCTGTGACAGTTTTTATTTGTGCGAATTTATTTCTAAAATTATTCATTATTATTTCTGCTGTAATTATAGGACGTCATTTCCGCTCAGCTCACGGCGACAAACTCCACAAAACTATTGAAGAGAAACGACCTGAGGCTGTGGAAAAGTCTGTGTTATTATAAAATATGAATCAAAAGCAAAAGACTAAAGACTGAGACAGACTTTTCCGCAGCCTCAGGTCGTTTATCGCCATTTACACACACGTAAACATGAAAAATATCATTATAAAACAGCAGGTTTGAGTGAAAGGCTCGTGTGTGTGTGTGTGTGTGTGTGTGTGTGTGTGTATGGGTGTGTGTGTGTGTGTGTGTGTGTATGGGTGTGTGTGTGTGTGTGTGTATGGGTGTGTGTGTGTGTGTGTGTCATAGACTGTATTTGTTTTCATTGCTTTGAGATTTGTGCAGTGATTTAGAGAATTTATTTACACTACCGTTCAAAAGTTTGGGGTCACTTAGAAATGTCCTTATTTTTTAAAGAAAAGCACTGTTTTTTTCACTGAAGATACTTTAAACTAATCAGAAACACACTCTATCCGCTGCTGATGTGGTAAATGACGATTCGAGCTGCAAATGTCTGGGTTTTGGTGCAATATCTACAGAGGTGAACAGAGGCCCATTTCCAGCAACTATCACTCCAGTGTCTAATGGTACAGTGTGTTTGCTCGTTGCGTCAGAGGCTTGTGCAGTCATGTTAGCGCAGAGGAAAACAGTTCAGCTGGTTAGAGAAGCTATAAAACTGACCTTCTTTGAGCAGGTTGAGTATCCGGAGCATCACATTTGTGGTGTCGATTAAATGCTCAAAATGGCCAGAAAAAGAGAACTTTCATGTGAAACTCAACAGTCTGTTCTTGTTCTTAGAAATTAAGGCTATTCTATGCAAGAAATTGCCAAAAAACTGAAGATTTCCTACAACAGTGTGAACTACTCCCTTCAGAGAAGAGCACAAACAGGCTCTAACCAGAGTAGAAAGAGAAGTGGGAGGCCCCGCTGCACAACTGAGCAAGAAGAGAAGTACATTAGAGTCTCTAGTTTGAGAAACAGACGCCTCACAGGTCCTCAACTGGCAGCTTCATTAAATAGAACCTGCAAAACACCAGTGTCAACATCTACAGTGAAGAGGCGACTCCGGGATGCAGCTTCAGGGCAGAGCGGCAAAGGAAAAGCCACATCTGAGACTGACAATAAAAGAAACAGATTAATATGGACAAAAGAACACAGACACTGGACAGAGGAAGAGTGGACAGAAGTGTTATGGACAGACCCACTGAGCTGCTGTGGACAGAAGTGTTATGGACAGACCCACTGAGCTGCTGTGGAGCAGTTTGACCGTCTGGTTCGTAAAAAGTTTCCATCCAGCCAATCCAACCTATGGGAGAAGCTTCTAGAAGCCTGGGGTGAAACTTCTCCAGATCCTTCAACAAATGAACAGCTGGAGGTCAAAGGTCTGAAGGCTGTGACTGCTGTAAATGGAGGATTCTGTGACCAAAGCAAAGTTTAAAGGAAAAAATTATTTCAAATACAAATCATTATTTCTAACCTTGTCAATGTCTTGACAGTAGTTTATTCATTTTACAGCTCATGGTGGTAAATAAAAGTGTGACTTTTCATGGAAAACACAAAATGATCTGGGTGACCCCAAACTTTTGAACGGCAGTGTAAATGTATATAAGAATGAGGGACCGAAATACGACAAATTCTGGTTTCTGACTAGAGAATTTACTGCAATGCACATGAAATTTTGATAGGATTTTGATAGGATTAAGTTCAACACAGGATTAAGTTCAAACTATGCCAAATGTGGCCCTCAGACCAGTTGTTTTGGCCCATAGTACCACAAGTCGTACTTTTTACTGCATGTTTTTAAATCTACCTTGATCCTTCTTGTCCTCTTATATAAATGCTCTAAAGTAACAGCCCTGGAAAAGTAAGTAACTAAAGTAAAAGTATAGAATTTGATATATAAAATGATTGTATTTATTATTTTTCTACATTTGTATGAAGCATAATGCAGATGTTGCACATGCTGAGCCCTGTGAATATGAATTCTTAATCCTCGAGCAAAGTTATCGTTTCTGCCATTGGATATTACACTGTATGTGTGCTTCTCTCATGTGCTTCAGGTGTTTTCAGTGTGTGGTTTTAGCGCTGCAGGATGAGTAACCTGTACAGCCACATACCCACAGACTCCAGCCTCTGACTGACAGGACGTTTCAGCCTTTAGCTTTAGCACTTTTCTTCCCTTTCCTCTCATTCCTGTCCTCAGACACATTCCCAGAGTCTCTCATTCCCCTTTTCCACCAGGGCAGTTCTGGTGCTGGTTCGGACCCAGTGCCAAATCTTGGCTCTGGTCCTGGAGAACCGGTTCCACTCAGAATCAACTAAAGGCTGGTCCAGAAACAAGAACCGGTGACGTAGGTGAGAGGGGCGGGGTTATAGTGACGCACTTTCATAAGAAGTCATGTAATGGTGACGCCCCTGACACGCAGCTTGGACGCTCTGTTTTCCTGGTTGAGAGAGTGACTTTAGTGTATTTATTACATAAAACACATCAATGGAGCAATGGACAGTTTAGTTCCCGCCTGCGGTTCTCTGGTATGTGGAGCAACAGTTACTTTTCAGGAACGCATCCTTTGCCCATAGCAGTGATGAAGATCTGTATGTTTCATCTTTGGATTGACAAGAACGTTTGTAAAATGAATATGAGCAGAATAGATCTGTAGGGATATTGGTTGAGCTGTTGGTTCTAGGACACAGTAGCTCATGCAGGGACGTAGCGGCGTAGCTCTTCTCCGGCTCTCAGCTGGTGGAAAAACGAGCCGGTTCTTGGATAATCGGCAGGAAGCACCGGCCCAGAACCAGCACCTGGTTTGTTGCGGTGGAAACGAAGTGTCAGAGCTGCATAAATATGACCTGATTCATAGCTGAATAGTAAAAGTAGTGACTGATCACACAATATTGCAGTTTCCACAGCAGCCTGACCCAGACCCCCATCGTGTCACGCTCGACTGTGATTGGTTGAATCTCCCGTCACTCACAGGAGCCGGCCAATAGGAGCTCAGATCACAGTTGTGTAATCGGTGTGTTCCCTGCAGCAGCGGGACATGTTTCACACACTGGCTCAGTGCAGTTGGATGTTAGCTCAGCTCCTCTGGGCCCTCGCTGCTCTGCCCTTGTGTCCTGTGTTCTGTGAGCTTCCTGTTGACCGCAGCGTCCCCCAGGGGCCCAGAGTGCGCGGTCACTGAGTCTGTGAGTGTGTGTGTGTGTGTGTGTGTGTGCGTATGAAATGCCCTTGTTGTCAGTTAGTTTATTTGCTCTCCCACTTTTTCCATGGTGACCCCTCCGTTTACCTTGGCAGTTTGTCCGCCTCCGCTGCAAAGCCTTGTGGGAAAGTCCGAGAGTGTTTACGCTGCAGAAAGGCGGAACGGGAACGGACTCTGATTGGAGAACCGGAGAGTCACGTGACCACTGGAGTCTGAACCTAAAGTGTGCAGGAACTTAAAGAGGCTCTGCTCCATTTGTCCCAGCACAGATTTAATGTTAAATAAAAATTAACTTTTCAGATCTTTTAACCATGTTCTAGTAGTTTCTTCTCACTGAACCTCTGAAGTTGCGTTTGGATTCATTCGTGCATGTTTGAGTAAACTTACTGCCCCAGTTTCAGCTCCACTAGAGTTAGATGATATCCAAATTTTGATCCCGTTAAACCTTCTCAGTATTTTCCCGGGGTTTACGGTTTTACTGTGACTAATTCAGAATTATTTAGTATCTGCACCTAAACCCTTCAGAAAGAGTCACAGCTTTATATTTGAAGATGAGGCACAAGTTCAGATCAAACCGAACTTTGCGGCGCGTTCGATCGCATCAGCGTCAGCGCACGAGCTGTTTTTATCAGCACTTATACTGTATGCAAATGAGCTGTATGCAAATGAGCTGTATGCAAATTAGCCATGAGGTTTGAAGTTTGGTTTGTGTAAAACGTAAACAAATGTGCCAAAGCTGCATTAAACACATTATTACTCAAAGTCTAGAATGAGCGGAGGAAATGTAGAGCGGTGCAGAGGACCAATCACAGCCCTTATTGTTGCATTTGTGTTGCGTTTTTGTATGAAAAGCGCTCTATAAATAAAGTTTGACTGATGATTGATTGATTGTCTGCGTAGTTTTGATGCAGAACCATAAATTGTTCTTTACCGTCTCCTCCGTGAAAGTCTGACTTCGCCCTCGGGAACTTTCTCCTCTTCAGCCTCGTCCCCTCTCGACTCTCGGCTTCAATAAAACGTCTCCGTCACAAACTTTTGGGCTCAGCGTCGCACACGAAGCGTCAGTCGGGTTTTTTTCTTCTTCCTCGCTGCGTGTGGATGGAAATCTCTGAGCGGAACCACGTTTGAAGAGGAGAGAGAGCGGAGGGGAGGAAGTCCTGCTGTGGTTTTAGCTCCTGATGCAGATTTTTATAATGACGCTAACGAAACTGATACCGCTGGTACTTTATGATACCGCGGGATACTGGATTACTGTATTACCGCTGTGCTCCACCTACGTCACCAAAACCAGAATAAAGTGCTAAAAATAAACTGATTCTCAATAGAACAAAAGCACCATATCGTATCTGGTCATTTTAAACAGAATTAAAGCATCGCTGTGTCACTTTTTTGGTGGAATGTCGAAACATCCGCTTGTCTCCATGCAGATCTTAATGTTTTTTCTTGGAATATTCCACCTTTTTGCATTATTTCTGGCTTTACAAACTCAATCTCCATCGAAAGAAGCAGGTGACAACACAGGTTTATGGAAAAAAAACACCTTAAATTGACAAAATGTTAAATAATAAAAACGTTTAATGCCTTACAGTGGAACATTCCAGGCAAAGCGATGGACTTGATGATGTATAAAAGCAGGTGTTACACAAATCAGGACAAATATAACAAGAAATTGGACTGGACTAAGATGCATAAATTATTGCTTAAAGAAAACACCGCACACAAACTAAACGTGTCCATCTTTGCCTTATTGTGTCTCTCCATAATAATTGTTTTCTCTAAAATCCTAAAAACACATCGTCTAATCGTTCATTTGTCTGCAGATAATTGCACAATGTTCCTGCCGTAAATAAGCGCGGAAATACACTTCATTTACCGTTTTAAGTGCAGGACGTTATAGAAGATGAGGGCGAAGTCACGTATCCTCAGCATTTAATTAAAAATCTGCCGGGAAAAATAAAGCGTTTTCCTCCTCGTGGTTATCTATATTTATCTATAACTTTGATTTCCTCATCATTTCACCGCAAGACAAAACAATACAGAACGTACATTTAGTGAATATGGTTAAAACTGTTGTCAGATAAAGTGAATCCTCCGTCTCGGTCACAGGAGAAACCAAAAGAAAGTTCTTAGGGATGCACCAGTACCACTTTTTTGAAAACTGATACAAGTACGAGTATTTCTACCGAGAACTGATACCGATACTTTACCAATTTTACAATTTAATAAACCCGGGAAAAAGTACAAACAGCCCTGATATTCCCTCTACACACCAGGCTGTGTCCCTAAGAAGAACTTTGAACTTTTCTTTCATTTTATTATTATTTAATTTAGCTTTGATCCAGAGTGAGAAACGTCATTTCATTTTTTTCATTCGTGAATGGGAAAATTTGACAATGAACTTTTTGAATCTTAATTATAATGTGTAGCTTTGCACAACTTTTGTTTACATTTTACAGAAACAAAATTTAAAGAAAAAAAACGGATTAAAACGTAACATCGCGTTGGAGACGGTTCACGTTAAACTTTTCTCTTTCACTGACGTCGCTACAGTCGCTTTATTTATGTCGCTCTGGTTTCTCATCGCCGTGATACTGGATTATTCGGGAGACTGAAACCGGGAAACTGCAGAACGTGTCGTGTAATTGTGGTATCGGCGAATGTTTAACGAGTACGAGTATATTAAGTGAGTAAGTACCAGAATCTGTATCGGTAACACAAACCTTAACATTAAGATGAACTCTTCTACGTTTATTGTGCTCACAAACTCTCAAGAATTCATCTGATTCGGCTCCGGTGTCGTGTCGAAATGAGCTCCCGAGGCAGAAGTGGAGGGACAAGTCTCATTTTAAAAGTGTTGTGGTTTTATCGTCTGCTTGGACCTGTTAAGCAGCGACTTGTGCGCGTTGGATTCGCCGCAGAAAACCTACTGTACGTTAGATGATTAAATAGTTTGGATTTAATATTTGATTTGATCGTTATCATTTTCATTATATTTTATTTTCATGTGTAGGAAACATGCTGACTTTGTTTAGAAAGGCGCTCCCGACATTATACTAGGAAATTCACTCTGTAATCTATGATATCAGCGTGACATATTATAGATTTAACGATATTTCATCTAAAGAGTTCAGTATTTCCAGTCATTTCTTTCTCTTATACAGCGGGAGTCTGATTTGACAGAAGATACAGACCTGTGGAAATGAGCTCCTCTGCACAGATTCGTATAAATGAGCGAATAATGGTGATTCTAAAAGGGGAACGTTATTTGACGGTTAAATTGTCGATATGTGCTCCTTTAGTTGGAGCCTGTTTGAGCAGAATACAACTGTCCAAATGAACTACGCGGATTCATATAAATGAGTGTAAAGTTGACGTAACTAAGGTATAAAGTGTCAAAGCCGCTGTCTCTAATCCAAAGAAATATGTTGTAAAACTGCGGAGGTTCGTTTTATTGGCTCTAGACAACTGCAAACAGAAAATCAGAAGGTAGTTTATTTCGTCGGGCGGCGTGAATCGATAGACGTCGCTGTAGATTTAGGCTCATTTCGACAGGACACCGGCTGAAATGTTCACTTGTGTTTGGTTAGAGACTGGCCAATCACAGGGCAGCGCTGTGGTTTGGGCGGAGGCCAGCGGCGAATGGACCAAAACGAACCTGGCGGCATTTGTGGAGGGAAAGAATATTCTCTCGACAGCAGCAAACGTTGAATTTGTTTGCCTTTTGTGCCGCTTTGTCCGATCAGAGTGAAGTAGGAGCAGAAGTTGTGCTGCCGGGGTTTGTGTTGTTGATGTCAGGAGCTCTTGTGCAGTTCCTCGTCAGTTCTTTCGTGTTTCTTTGGTCGTACGTTTCTCAGACAGGTCCGAATCAGTCTCAGCTCCTCGGCGGTTTTAAGTCTGACCTTTGTCTCACTCTGAGGCCAAACATCCACCATTTTTCTGGACTGTAAAGCTTACTTTTTTCCTTTCTTTTTCAGCTTGTTTGGTAGCTCGACTATGGGAGCAGGGCCATCATAGTTCTTCTCTGTCTGACTCAAGATTTCCACGATCAGAAATCTTTAATCTCAGACGAACAAAATGCTGCAGTGGACATTTAATTGGCTTTACCCAGGACTAAGACTCAAAACTTATCTACCACCAGACTCACGCTGAAGGAAAAAGCTCCAGTGATCAGAACGTTCAAACAAATCGTTTATTCTGACGTCACAGCATCATTAGAATGCACAATCTTCCCAATTCAAACAGATCTGAATGTAGAGATGAAGCACTGGTCGCCGCACTGAGCTCAGCGCCCGGGTTTTTGCTCAGACTCTGATTTTCTGGCCTTCACACAGAGTCTATGTGTGCATTTTAAATTCCTCATGTCTTTACAAAAACCAAAGTCCAGTGGACCTCGTGGTTTAGGGTTTTAATGATGTTACTGTGAAATAGTTTGTACGTTGTGTTGAGATTCCTGCAAGTTCCACAATCACACACAGGCTTCGTTCAGACTGCAGCCTGAAGTGACCCAAATGTGATTTTTTTTCACGCCCATGTGACCCAGGCCACTTTGGTTATGTTCAGACTTAACGCGCAATTTGGATTTTTTTTTTGCGAGGTCATTCACATTTCCAGTTAAATGCGACTTGTCTGTGATCTCCAGTGTGAACTTTAAACGGCCTAAAAGTTTCTCGCATGAGCATTGGAGACACGACGACGTCACAGCAGCGAATTCAGTGTTTACAGAAGTCGCCTAAACACGGACCTGGAGATTTTAAGCTTTCTGTCGTACTGGAGCAGTTTGTCTGTTTATAGAGGAGATCAAGAAGGAGGAGGACGAGGTTTTTGGCCGTGGCGTTTTGTGAGGTCGGATGTAGGTCGGATGAAGCGACGTGGCCGTTCAGACTGAAGTCACATGTCAAAAGATCGGATATGTTTCAGTTTCAGGAGCACAGATCCAAGTGTTGGATCTGTGTCGTTCAGACGGTCATTAAAAGATCTGCTACAGGTCGCATGGGGGTGAAAAAAATCAGATTTGGGTCACTTCAGGCTGCAGTCCGAACGTAGCTTTGGATCTGTGCTCCTAAAACCAAATCAGATCCGATCTTTTGACATGCGACTTCAGTCTGAACTCCAGGTCGCATTCATCCCACTGACACCCGACCTGCACGTCATCAACAAGAGAGAGTTTGGCTCTAGTGCTGTAACAAGCTCCTGTTGTGAGCCGATCCAGCCCAACGCCGACGTGTTTGGTGCTGAAATAGGCCGAAGACGTGTTTCCTCCTGCGAGAGGAACGTCAGAGCTCAATGCAGCGTCCATGTTTGGGCGACTTCCATAAACACCGAGCTGCTGCTGTGACGTCTCCAATGCTCCTGTGGGCCACTTTAGGTGCGTTTAAAGTTCACACTGGAGAATCACAGACAAGTCGCATTTAATTAGAAGCACAAAAAAAATCAGAATTGGGGATTAATATCACACGCACTGCCTACTTCCACCTCAGAAACATCAACCGTCTCCGCCCCTCACTCAGCCCTCACACAGCCGCCATCCTTGTTAAGAGCCTGGTTACCTCACATCTCGACTACTGCAACTCTCCCCCAGAAAACTATCCACAAACTAAAGTATATCTCCTCCAAAACTCTGCAGCCCGGATCGTCACCAGAACACGCTTCATTCACCACATCACCCCAGTCCTGCAGCAGCTTCACTGGCTCCCTGTTCCCTACCACAGTCCAGAACATTCAGTCATTACCCATTTTCAAGTCCTGACTTAAGAGCCATCTTTTCAGAAAAGCCCACCCCACTTAATTATCCATCTCCTCACTGTTCATCTATTTTTACTTGTATTTCTTTGTCTAATTTCCTGGAAAGAAAGAAAAATAATAATAATTGTTGAGCTTTGTGAAAAAAAGAAGATTTGAATAACAAAATTAAATTCTGTTTGTAAAGTATAAATAGAGAACAGTGACAGATCTGTGTGTCGAGCAAAAGCAGAAATTTACAATAATTTCAGACAATTACGCAAAAATGTAAGAATTTGAATTGAAATTCGAAGTCGGTTATTATAATGTGAAACTGATCCATGTTTGTGCAAAAAAGTGAATTTGCGTCGCGTTAAAAAGGACGAGCAGGACAGAAGTCTGAGCTGAAAATATACACAGAAATTTGTGTAAAAAAAAATAAAACTCTAAATAAAAAAGAGAAGAATTTGGGGTAAAGTGGAAATTTTGAGAAATCTAAAGCTAAATTAAATGTTTTTGCATCGTTCAAAAGGGGAAATTTAGATAAAAAAACAGTTTATTTCACGTGTGTGTGGAAAAAACTGGGACAAAAATGTAAAAAAAAAAAAAAAATCATAGAAATTTATAATTAAGTGAAAATTGTGAAAGCAACGAATCTATGTTTTTGGTAAAAAAAAAAGAAAATTTAAAGAAGAAGTAGGACTAAAATCTGTTTTTCAAATCAAAATTGTTTCAGTAATTTGTGGAAAAAGAATAATACCAAATTAAAAAAACAAGTAGAAATTTATAGAAAAGTGAAAATAGAAGAGACGGAGCAACGTTTGTGGAAAAAAGTGAAGTTTAATATTTTGCGTGTTAGGGTTCGGGTTAGTCCTGTTTTTAGTTAATTGTCTTTGTTCCTTGAGTGTTTAGAAAGGCGCCTCGAAATCAAATGTATTATTATTGTTATTAAGCCGTGCAGTCTGAACGTAGCCTTACTTACCTCTACTACTGCGCCTTTGTTATTAAAACCACAGAAGTCCCATAATGCAACAGTGCCGTGTGTGTTTGTGTTCGCAGTTCATGACGAAGAGCCCTCAGCAGCGTCTGGGCTGTGTGGCGAGCCAGGGCCTGGAGGAGGCCATCAAACATCAGCCCTTCTTCTCCGAGATCGACTGGAGCCTCCTGGAGCTCAGGAAGATCACGCCGCCCTTCAAACCGCGAATTGTACGTCCCACAGAGCGTCACTGTTCTGCTGCTTCAGCCTGGCACTGGGATTATCCTGCTGGGATGAGGCCTTTAGGGAAGCTCTTCTCTTATTTCCAAACAGGAATTTCTCAGTTTGGGGATTTTTTTCTTAGATTTTGTCCATTTTCGAAAGGTGCACTCCAGCTTTTCAGGCTGAGGGTGCTCTACCTGCTTGTCTCTCAAGAGATGTTATTGATTCAGAATCAGAATCAGAATGTGTTTTATTGCCATATGAGTGAACAGGTTCACAACATTAGGAAATTGCTGCGGTACTTGGAGCAGGATGTAGACAAACACTGCCATGCAACAAATAATAGAATAAAATAAAGCTATAGTATAATCTAACAAAATTTACAAATTTACAGGAGTATAATAATATACAGTAGAGTATAAGAGTATCAGTGATCAGTGCAAAACAGGCAGGTGCGAAAACACAGGGTCATGTGACAGAAGCAGAGTGGGGGTGGGACCAGTCCGAGTGTTATTATTTATGAGTCCAACAGCAGAGGGAAGAAACTGTTTTTGTGGTGAGAAGTTCTGGTCCGAATGGACCGTAGCCTCCTGCCTGAGGGGAGTAGGTCAAAAATTCACCAGCAATATTCCCCAGTACGGCATTAATAATAATAGTAATAATCCATTTTATTTATTAGGCGCCTTTTTGGACACTCACGGTCGTCTTACAACAACATAAACACATTAAATATGATTAAAACAGTTAAAAGCCACAGTTAAAGTGGGCCAGTATTTAATTGATTGATTGTATTTACTGTTGTATTTAGTGTTGTATTTTATTAGTATTTAGTATTTAGTAATGTATTAGTATTTGAATTGATTGATTGTATTTAATTGACTTACAATTAGTTAAACATTAAACATATCAATCTAGAGAGACAGACAGGCGTCAATCAATCAATCAAACTTTATTTATAGAGCACTTTTCATACAGAAAACGCCACCAGGTCACAGGTCGGATCTGCGGAGGGGCCAAGAATTTTTGAAACTGAATAAACGCAGGAGATTCCAAAACATAGGAGATTTCAGGGCAAATTTCTATTGGAAAAAAAAAATTCTATTGAAAAATTTCTATTGGAAAAAACCTAAATGTTTAGTTTTGGTTAACAACAAAGTAAAACTATTAAAGTACTGCACATTTTAGGTGTACTTTACTTTTACTTCATTTAAGAGCAGGTATCTGTACTTTCTACTCCACTACATGTTTGAGCAGGGCTGAAAAGTGAAAGTATTTTTTATTATAGTTTGAAACCTGCCGAAAAGGCTGAGGGTTTGTTTTGAACACAAACGCAAACTGACACATTCAGTTGTTTCTGTTGAACAAAATTCAAATATAAAATCAAAATCACCACATTTGAAGCTTTACTACATCTTTTCTTTTCTTTATTTCTTCATTCATTCACTAAAACAAAACAAAAGCAAATGTAACGTACTTCCGTCTATCTAAGTTCACTCAGTATGGTTTCTTGTGGGTTTCTCAGGTTCTTGTAGGTTCCTCAGGGTTCCTGTAGGTTCCTCAGGTTCCTTGGATTCCTCAGATTCTATGGTTTCTTGTTGGTTTCTCACATTCCTGTAGGTTCTTTGGTCTCCTCAAGGTTCCTCAGGTTTCTTGGATTCCTCAGATTCTATGGTTTCTTGTAGGTTTCTCAGGTTCTTGTAGGTTCCTCAGGGTTCCTGTAGGTTCCTCAGGTTCCTTGGATTCCTCAGATTCTATGGTTTCTTGTTGGTTTCTCACATTCCTGTAGGTTCTTTGGTCTCCTCAAGGTTCCTCAGGTTTCTTGGATTCCTCAGATTCTATGGTTTCTGGTAGGTTTCTCAGGTTCTTGTAGGTTCCTCAGGGTTCCTGTAGGTTCCTCAGGTTCCTTGGATTCCTCAGATTCTATGGTTTCTTGTTGGTTTCTCACATTCCTGTAGGTTCTTTGGTCTCCTCAAGGTTCCTCAGGTTCCTTGGATTCCTCAGATTCTATGGTTTCTTGTAGGTTTCTCAGGTTCTTGTAGGTTCCTCAGGGTTCCTGTAGGTTCCTTGGATTCCTCAGATTCTATGGCTTCACTCAGTTTTAGAAAAAAAAAAATCAGCTCCTCTTAATTTATAACGACTTTACCTCTTTTTGAATCTGTTTTGCTTTTCTTGGGTTTTGAGGAGGTTATTCTACCAGTTCTTTTAATTTTAACGTTTCTAATTGTATAAATATTGGATTTGTGTGGGGCCTGTGTCCACTTCCATTTGGAGGAGTGGCACGTTTCTGGAAAAGGAAAATTGGTTTAGATGTTTCCACTTTTTACTCTTGAAGTACATGTTTGAAGAGGTACTTTAATACTTTTACTTCCATAGATTTTTTCATGTGATACTTTTATTTGAGTATTTGTTTGCTCTGGTATCTCTACTTCTACTTACGTGACAAAATTGAGAACTTCTTCCACCTCCTGGTCCTGGATAAGTTTTACCTCAGTTCTGTTCTTTATACTTTCTGAGGTATAAAGTTTATTTTCTCACACCGTTTTTCTTCTGATGTTGTTGCAGAAAACCAAACGGGACGTGAACAACTTTGACCAGGACTTTACTCGCGAGGAGCCGGTTCTGACGCCAGTGGAGGACAGCGTCATCAAGCAGATCAACCAGGACGAGTTCAGAGGCTTCTCCTACTGCGGGGACGAGACGGCAGCTTGAGGAACCTCGAGGAGCCCAAGGAACCTACAAGAACCTGAGGAACCTACAAGAAGCCATAGAATCTGAGGAATCCAAGGAACCTACAGGAACCCTGAGGAACCTACAAGAACCTGAGAAACCTACAAGAAATCATAGAATCTGAGGAATCCAAGGAACCTGAGGAACCTTGAGGAGACCAAAGAACCTACAGGAATGTGAGAAACCAACAAGAAACCATAGAATCTGAGGAATCCAAGGAACCTGAGGAACATTGAGGAGACCAAAGAACCTACAGGAATGAGAGAAACCAACAAGAAACCATAGAATCTGAGGAATCCAAGAAACCTGAGGAACCTACAAGAACCCGAGAAACCTACAAGAAATCATAGAATCTGAGGAATCCAAGGAACCTGAGGAACCTTGAGGAGCCCAAAGAACCTACAAGAACCTGAGGAACCTACAAGAAACCATAGAATCTGAGGAATCCAAGGAACCTGAGGAACCTACAGGAACCCTTAGGAACCTACAAGAACCTGAGAAACCTACAAGAAATCATGGAATCTGAGGAATCCAAGGAACCTGAGGAACCTCGAGGAGCCCAAGGAACCTACAAGAACCTGAGAAACCTACATGAAACCTTAGAATCTGAGGAATCTAAGGAACCTACAGGAACCCAAGGAACCTACAAGAACCTGAGAAACCTACAAGAAACCAAAGAATCTGCGGAATCGAAGGAACCTACAAGAACCCAAGGAACCTACAAGAACCTGAGAATCCTACACGAATCCAAAGAACCTGAGGAACCCAAGGACTCTACAAGACCCTGAGGAACCCACAAGAACCCAAATAACCTGAGGAACCGATAAGAACTCAAGGAACCTACAGGAACTTAAGGAATCTAGAAGAATTTTAAAAAAACCTGAGGAACCCAATTTACCTGAGGAACCTACAAGAACTGAAGGAACCTGTGGAATCCAAGGAACCTACAAGAACCTGAGAAACCTACACAAACCCAAAGAACCAGAGGAACCTATGCGAGCTCAAGGAACCTACAGGAACCTGGGAAATCTAGAAGAACCCAAAAAACCTGAGGGACCCAAGGTACCTGAGGAACCTACAAGAACCGAAGAAACCTACAGGAACCTGAGGAATCCAAGGAACCTACAAGAACCTGAGAAACTTACACAACCCAAAGAACCAGAGGAACCTATAAGAACCTGAGGAACCTACCAGAACCAAGGAGCATCCTACATACACACAAACATATAGCTGGACAAGTATAAGAATGAGAAATGTTTTATTGGGACCTCTGGAACATTCTGTATCTCCAACTGCTGAGGAACAATCGTAGAACATTTTACTTGACGTCATGAGTTTGATGGTTGTGGTTTAAAATAAATACACACATTGCTGATGAGAAGCAGTTAAACAGGGGGGTATTCTGCGCCAACGTCTTTTTGGAGCTTTCTCCCGTGTTATAACGTTGTTCCCTCATCAAAAACATCCCTGAAGAGGTTTGAGAGTCATCCACGCATGCACTAATCTAGCGATCTCTTCTGGACTCTATTCCGACCTTAATTACAGAACTCCGCCCACAAGCCTACGTCACCCACGCTCCCACATGGCCTTTTCCATAAATATACAAAACATGATACAAAACTGTACGCTACGAGCCAGGCTGGCGCCCCCTAGTGCCTCCGCTCAGTTTCATTTCTCTCCAGCGACTCGCCAGGAATCAGAATAAGCAGAAGTTGTAGTCGGCGCACCGGCCAATCAGCTGTGAGCGGTGAAGCCCTGAGGTCAAACTCCAGCGCCTCTGGGTCCTTTTGTGTCCAGCACAACAGGAAACAAAGCGTCCAGACAGATGTAGACGAAGCCAATCATTTTGTGTTGGCGACAATTCCCGACATCGAAGATTTAAAGCCGGTACAAAGAGAATGTTTGGTGAATTTGATCAAGGTGGACTGAGGAGTGTCTGGAGAGAGTGCGACGAACTGAATGAGAATTTTCAGGCACTGAGAGAACTGGGTGTGAATGAGAATACAGAATTCTTCTGATGCTCCGGTCATTATAAAGACTTTCTCTCTTTGTATGTTTGATTTTATGAACTAAAACATGAACATGCCCAGAGACGAAAGGTGGAAATGAGCTCTACAACCCGGTACATGCATCTCTCCTGTTAAGGTTAATGTAGATTGTGCACTGTCCTTGTCTCAATAAATAAATAAACTAAACTAAAACTAAACTAAGGGGAAAGACGTTATTGCCCTTCTTCCTACAGGATTTGCTGCTGTGCTGTGATTACTTGGACACCACTGAGCGTTCCAGCGCATTACAGACGTCACCACCAAACAGCAGCGGTTGGTTAAATGAAAAAAGTACCCACCTACTGTCGAGTGAACGAATCCGAATGCTGCGAGGTCAGACGGTTTCCACCAACTGAAACCGGCTCATGAATCAGGCTAGTACGCTACAGCTTCACAAACCTGATGTGATGTGTGGTAGTTTCATGTGATAATGCGCTGAAGGGGGAGTCACTGAGCATGAGGAGCAAAGGGAGGGAACACTGTCAATTTGTGAGAAAATTAAAGGATTTTAAAGTTGAACTCGGGCACGTTTGAAGCTAAAGTCCGTTGCTAGAGGTGGTCGAATTCTGTCAGAAGACAAAAATCGGCACAGATCAGTGTTTCCTCGGTGGAGATCTCACTGTGGCAGTGAGTCTGTCAAGGCAACAAACTAGTGTAGTGATGGGGGCAAGTTCTGAACTTCCACGTAAAACACCAATTTGCTTCACACTGAAGAAGTTTAACACCACTTTAACCCATCTGACAACAGCCACGAGTCTAACAAACAAAACGCTCTGCCTGGTTCACTCATTAGTGTCTGGAAACGTTAGAAAACAACTTTATAAGCACCTCACACTTCCCTCTGCTGATTTCCCACTGCACAGGCCAAAGCCCAAAAGACTCGATCGCCGATGTCGTTTCTAATCCCATTTATTTACGAGTGAATTATATTTTTTGAAAATGCTAAAAAAAATGCATTCCTGATCCATTTTCTTTCAACAACTTTCAGTTTCTCTTCTTCTTCACCGTCAGTCGTCGATCTTCACTTGTTGCTTCTGGAATCGGTGATCGAGTCTTTTGGGCTTTGGTCTGTGCAGTGGGAAATCAGCAGAGGGAAGTGTGAGGTGCTTATAAAGTTGTTTTCTAACGTTTCCAAACACTAATGAGTGAACCAGGCAGAGCGTTGTGTTTGTTAGACTCGTGGCTGTTGTCAGATGGGTTAAAGTGGTGTTAAGCTTCTTCAGTGTGAAGCAAATTGGTGTTTTACGTGGAAGTTCAGAACTTGCCCCCATCACTACACTAGTTTGTTGCCTTCACAGACTCACTGCCACAGTGAGATCTCCACCGAGGAAACACTGATCTGTGCCGATTTTTGGCTTCTGACAGAATTCCACCACCTCTAGAAACGGACTTTAGCTTCAAACGTGCCGGAGTTCCCATTTAAATGCACCTTATAGTCTGAAAAATACGGTATATAAGCCGCTGGCACCTTTGAGGCCTACATGTATTTTTCCGATTATATTCGTATGTGAGCGTCAGGGCCTCTCTTCAGTTTCAGTCTTTGTGGTGGAGCACAGGGAGCGTCTGTGGAGCCTGTGGGGTTTAAGCTCTTTTTCTGAACTGTAAAGTGATACGGGGCATTCAGGGGGAAAACAACACGGCCTAAAGAAGTCCAAATGGGTCAGCTAAATGTTTATGGGTCAGATCAGGTCCACGAATGTCCACCACGGGATCTTATTATGACACTAACGGTAAACAAGGCTACTCCCCCTACAGGTCAGCCTCCGAATGACACGTGGAGTTAAAGGAACTGTGCGTAACCTGCGCTCTTACAGCTTTAAAACATGTTTTACAATCACAGCTGCACCTGCAGAAGGACTGACCAGGCCTCGTGTGAAGCTCAGAACCTCCAGCAGTCCCTCCCTGAGCTGTAGAGGCTGCACTAGCACTGATTCCTGAATGATTTTAGGTAGAGACTGTTCAGATCAGCAAGAGGCATTTTAGGTTTAGACCAACTGGATTTCAGCGCCGAAACTGGCAACACAAATGGGAAAGTCATGTGAGGCTCGTTCTGCTTTCTGACTGGAGAATCATCTAGAAAACCAAAACATTAAATAATAAACTCTATTCACATTTACGTCACAAACCAGGAAGACGTTAACTTCCTTTGGGCTCTGTTCGAGGTTGTAAGTTTGACAAAATGTAGGAAAAATGAGAAAATGTCCCAGTTTTCTTCATCTCCATGTTGTTGTAGTGCTCCGTTATGTTCGGCGAATCTACAATTCCAACCCTACCCCATTTTCATAATTTCCACTGACGCACAACTCTCTCTCGCACTGGGTACATGTGAGTAGAAGAGACGTGGGCGCCAAATTCAGCACATACGTCTGCAGTCTTCATTTTACCGACGATCACATTTACTTCAGCTCCAGCCCAGTGTTGGGAACTACACCGGGAGTCGTCGTTGCAGGTTTCCAAATGTCTTCCTGGTTTGTGACAGAAGCATGAATAGAGACACTAACAGAACAGCGCGGCGTCATGTCCCGTGTTTTTGTAATTGAAATAAATCAGGAGGGCTGTTCCTGGTTGTTTCCATGTAAGTGTTGTTCCTTGGACTATCCTCCTGAGACCCGCCCATTCATTTGTGTCCTTTATAGTGGACATTAAGTTAAAGTATAACTCGGGCACGTCTGAAGCTAAAGTCCGTTTCTAGAGGTGGTGGAATTCTGTCCGAAGCCAAAAAACGGCACAGATCAGTGTTTCCTCGGTGGAGATCTCACTGTGGCAGTGAGTCTGTCAAGGCAACAAACTAGTGTAGTGATGGGGGCAAGTTCTGAACTTCCACGTAAAACGACAGTTTGCTTCACACTGAAGAAGCTTAACTCCACTTTAACCCATCTGACAACAGCCACGAGTCTAACAAACAAAACGCTCTGCCTGGTTCACTCATTAGTGTCTGGAAACGTTAGAAAACAACTTCATAAGCACCTCACACTTCCCTCTGTTGATTTTGATTTCTAGAGTAAGGAGGAGGCGGGTGGAGGTGTTTCTACTTAAGGAGCTGTGGAGGAGGAACATCTGAAAAAGGACAAACAGTCACGGTGTTTCACTTTTCTTGTAAAATCCTCTGTACATACAGGAAAATGAAATTCTGAGGCTTAAAGCTCCTGTATTACTCAAAATGGCCTTCTGTAGCTTTAGGCCGTGTTATAATACTGTTCCCTCCTCAAAAACAGACCTGGAGTCGTGTTTTGTCTCATTCACATGTTTGAGTGACTCTTTATTATCAATCACAAACCAGACCAGCTCCGTCGACAGGAACATGGAGGCCCGGGGCAAGAATCCTCACATGGGCCCCTTTGATTTAAACGAATAGGAAGAAAAAGATCAGCCTTTATTTGAACTGTTGACAAAAAGCAAAGTTCTAGTATGTAGGAAAATGCAAATGAATCAAGAACATTTGACTTTATTTAAGAAGATTCAACTGTTTTTTGTGTAACTTTTCTGGCGGAGGGTCCATCAAACGCTTTTCTCCATGGAGATGTTATGGCTTTGTCTGGAATGTTCCACAGTACGACATTAAACCTTTCTGTCCTCACAGAGACCAAACCAGACCAAGTACCAGGTCAGATCTGTACAATTAGAATGTCTGTTTTTCTAGGTTTTCTTTTGAGGCTTAGAGCTGGTTTAGTCCTGGTGTAGTCCTAGTACTGCCCTGGTTTAGACTTGGTTTGGTCCTAGTCTGGTCCTGGTTTAGATGTGGTTCAGACCTGGTTTAGACCTGATTTAGTTCTGGTTTAGACCTGATTTAGACCTGGTTTAGACCTGATTTAGACCTGGTTTAGACCTGGTTTAGACTTGTTTTAGACTTGATTTAGTTCTGATTTAGACCTGGTTTAGTCCTGGTTCAGACTTGGTTTAGTCCTGGTTTAGTCTTGGTTTAGACCTGGTTTAGTCCTGGTTTAGTCCTGGTTTAGTCCTAGTTTAGTCCTTATTTAGACCTGGTTTAGACTTGGTTTAGACCTGGTTTAGTCCTGGTTTAGACTTGGTTTAGTCCTGGTTTAGACCTGGTTCAGACCTGGTTTAGACTTGGTTTAGACCTGGTTTAGACCTGGTTTAGTCCTCGTTTAGTCCTAGTTTAGTCCTGGTTTAGACCAGGTTTAGACTTGGTTTAGTCCTAGTTTAGACCAGGTTTAGACTTGGTCTAGTCTTGGATTAGACTTGGTTTAGTCCTGGTTTAGACTTGGTTTAGTCCTGGTTTAGACTTGGTTTAGCCCTGGTTTACACCTGGTTTAGACCTGGTTTAGTCCTGGTTTAGACTTGGTTTAGTCCTGGTTTACACCTGGTTTAGACCTGGTTTAGACCTGGTTTAGACCTGGTTTAGTCCTTGTTTAGACCTGGTTTAGTCCTTGTTTAGACCTGGTTTAGTCCTTGTTTAGACCTGGTTTAGACCTGGTTTAGACTTGGTTTAGTCCTGGTTTAGACCTGGTTTAGACCTGGTTTAGTCCTAGTTTAGACCTGGTTTAGACCTGGTTTAGACCTGGTTCAGACCTGGTTCAGACCTTGTTCAGACCTGGTTTAGACCTGGTTCAGACCTGGTTCAGACCTGGTTTAGACCTTTAAACGTAGCCAGACGTATTTTCATATTTTAACAACAAAATGTCTGGTTCTTTTGGCAGATTATTTTAATTCACCAGTGAAATTTACTCAAATCTTGGTAAAAGTTTCTTCATTAAACTCGTATTAATTTGGCCGGATTTGAGTTTTTGTTGCGTTTTTTATTTTTAAATATTTTCAGCTCACACAGTGTTTACCGTGATCTGTGGTCGTCGCGGCGCAGGAGGAGCTGGAGGCAGACTTCCCGCTGTGAGCGCCGGGACCTCGGGCGACGGGTGGACAGGTGAACCTCACCGCTTCACTGGGAAAATGCGGCAGGACCAGTTCTGGAGCTGCACCGTGAAACGCTCCGAGCTGCTGTGAGAGGCACCGGCTGTAACACCGAAAGTGATTTTCTCTGCACCTGCGACTGAATAAAGGTGAAGCGAAGTCGAGCCGCTTAATGTCACACTGTGGAACATTCCGGGCAGAGCAGCGACGTGTCCATAGAAACGAGCAGGTGACGGACACAGATGTTATGGCTTTGTCTGGAATGTTCCACAGTACGACATTAAACCTTTCTGTCCTCACAGAGACCAAACCAGACCAAGTACCAGGTCAGATCTGTATGATTAGAATGTCTGTTTTTCTAGGTTTTCTTTTGAGGCTTAGAGCTGGTTTAGTCCTGGTGTAGTCCTAGTACTGCCCTGGTTTAGACCTGGTTTGGTCCTAGCCTGGTCCTGGTTTAGATGTGGTTCAGACCTGATTTAGTTCTGGTTTAGACCTGATTTAGACCTGATTTAGTTCTGGTTTAGTCTTGGTTTAGACCTGGTTTAGTCCTGGTTTAGTCCTAGTTTAGACCTGGTTTAGTCCTGGTTTAGTCCTAGTTTATACCTGGTTTAGTTTTGGTTTAGACCTGGTTTAGACCTGGTTTAGACTTAGTTTATTCCTTGTTTAGACCTGGTTTAGACCTTGTTTAGACCTAGTTTAGTCCTGGTTCAGACCTGGTTTAGACCTGGTTTAGTCCTAGTTTAGACCTGGTTTAGACTTAGTTTAGTCCTTGTTTAGACCTGGTTTAGACCTTGTTTAGACCTAGTTTAGTCCTGGTTCAGACCTGGTTTAGTCCTGGTTTAGTCCTAGTTTAGACCTGGTTTAGTCCTGGTTTAGACCTGGTTTAGACCTTGTTTATACCTAGTTTAGTCCTGGTTCAGATCTGGTTTAGACCTGGTTTAGTCCTAGTTTAGACCTGGTTTAGACTTGGTTTAGTCCTAGTTTAGACCTGGTTTAGACTTGGTTTAGTCCTAGTTTAGACCTGGTTTAGACAGTGCAGCTTTGGATTAAAACTTGCACTGGAAAAAGCAACATCTGGACAAGTTAAAATGACTTAAATTAAGAAAATGTGGCTTTATTTGAGGAGATTTAACAAAAATTATCCACTGGGGACGTGACAGTGACGTAAATCTGGTGATATCGTATCGTCAAAGGTCCTGATGCAGAAATATCTAAAAACAAAACAGAGGGAACTACATAGACCATGATGCTTTGCTCCGTTTCAGCGCAGACGACATGAAGAAATAACTGTTCTGAGCACTTTTACATCTTCATTCTGTGGATTAAGTCTGTGAAGCATTTTTAGAGGAAAAAGTCGCAGATTCACCACAAAATATCGCAATAAATCTGGTGAGATGTTTATGGAAGATGAACGAATGAAAAAGAATGGACGTAAAATAAAGAAAGAACTAAAGAGTGACTGAAATAAGGAACGTAAGTAAGAAATAACAGAGAGAGAGAGAGAGAATTAACAAATACAACGAAAGAAAGGATAAAAGAAAGAATATCTGAAAGAACGAAAAAGAAAAAGAAATGAACTAAAGAATGAAATAATGAACATAAGTAAGAAAAAGAAAGAACAAAAAAGAAGGAACAGACAAGAGAACGGAGGAGAACAAAAGAGCAAAAGAAAGAAGCAACGAACAAAAGAAAAATCTGGTGAAAATATCGTACAGAGATTTTAATATCGTTCATTCCGTCTTTCCTTCCTTCCCTTGTTCTTTCTTTTGCTCTTTTGTTCTTTTTCATTCTTTCTTTTGTTTGGTCGTTCTTTCTTTCCTTCGTACGTCTGTTTGTCGTTTCGTTCGTTCTTTCTTTCATTTGTTCTTTTTCGTTCCTTCTTACTTTGTTCATTCTTTCATTCGCTCTTTCTTTAGTTCTTTCTTTATTTTAAATTCTTTTGTCCTTTTTGGTTCTTTCTTCATTTAGTTCTTTCGTTCATTCTTTCGTTTACGTATGTAGCTTTAAATTGGTTCTTAGATTTGTGTGTCTTGTTTAATGTTTATGCTACTGGACAACTTGAATTTCTCCTCATGGGGATGAATAAAGTCTATCTATCTATCGTCTGCACTGAAACGGAGCAAAGGATCATGGTCTATGTAGTTCCCTCTGTTTTTTTTTAGCTATTTCTGTATCAGAACTGTTCATTTAAGCAAAGAGACTTGAGGTTCGATATATCGTGATGCTCCACGATATTATTGTGAGCCCTTTGACGATACGAGATCACCAGATTTACGTTATCGTTACATTTCCTGTGGTGTTGAGCGTTTCAGAGACGCTGCTGCACATTATTGTGTTAAACTCGCCCTGACTCTTCGCTCAAACGGACAAACACACTTCAGGAGACGGGCCTGAGGTTTTCTTTTTTGTCGTTTTTCAAGAGTGTTTGTGTGAGCGGCCATGAAGACGGTGGTTTTACGTCAAGTGGAATCCTGATCAGGCCTCAGCTCCTGTCACGATTCAGAGTCATTCAGAGTAATATTCACTCTTCTGCTCAGTGTTCAGTGAAGCCTCTGAGCTCCTGCGGTCCAGGGTTTTCACTCAGAGTCTGTTTGTAAAGTGTTAAATTCAGTGGTGAAGTGGGGATGTGATGTCGCGTCGTCATCGATGTGACGTCCCCCAAACGCCTCAACTGAACCTGCTGAAACACACGAGTCCAAACAAACAACAACTCACTTTCAGGACAAATATAAAGTAAAAATCTGTCAGATTTGATGTTTTTTTTTACTCAAAATGCTGCAAATCATTTTATTAACAAACAGCACGAGGAACAGGAGGAGGCGGGATGGTTTAGTTCTGGTTTAGTCCTGGTTTAGACCTGGTTTAGACCTGGTTTAGACCTGGTTTAGACCTGGTTTTAATCCTGGTTTAATGCTTGTTTAGTCCTGGTTTTAGTCCTGGTTTTAGACCTGGTTTAGTCCTGGTTTAGTCCTGGTTTCAGTCCTGGTTTAGACCTGGTTTAGACCTGGTTTAGTCCTGGTTTAGTCCTGGTTTTAGACCTGGTTTAGTCTTGGTTTAGTCCTGGTTTTAGTCCTGGTTTAGTCCTGGTTTTAGTCCTGGTTTTAGACCTGGTTTAGTCCTGGTTTAGTCCTGGTTTAGTCCTGGTTTTAGACCTGGTTTAGTCCTGGTTTAGTCCTGGTTTATATGACCTGTGCCAATTTGAAATTTAAATTTTAGGTGATTTTATATTTGTTGTTTTTTGTAGATCTCATGTGGGGAGAAGTTTCTTGCCTAAAGACACAACAACCACAGTTTTTGTGACTGGCTCCACTGTGGCCCCTGATTTTCCCAGTGCCTCACATCCAAGTCCTGACCAGGTCCTGACCAGGTCCTGACCAGGTCCTGACCAGGTCCTGACCAGGTCCTGACCAAGTCCTGACCAGATCCTGACCAAGTCCTGACCAGGTCCTGACCAGGTCCTGACCAGGTCCTGACCAGATCCTGCGGAGCTGAGATCTGATAAATCCCCAGATCTGGTGATATGGTATCGATCCCTAATGACAATAAATGCACCAAATGACGTTTCAAAGCATTTTAATATATGTTTAGTATATGTTTAGGGTTTGTTTGTATTTAATAAAAAAAGTGTTTAAATAAAGATATAAAAACAATAAAAAATTATTTAAAAAAATAAATAAAAAATAAATAAAAATATTAAAATATAAATGTGAATAAAAAAAAAAAAAAACACCCCAAATTCATGACGTCAGAAGGTGAAACGGAGCCTTTTGAGCTTTGGCGATGTGGACACACTAAAAATAAAGAGTTACTCAAAAGTGTGAGCGGGAGAAAACAAAATCACAGATGATAAAATAAAGTTACGCACTTTTGGCGTAACGCACTCGATGCGCAACAACTTCTCCTCCAGTTCCCACAATCCCTTTCGCGTCTGTGGTCCGTCTCACCTGTGCACGAGCCGCTCTCAGTGGCCCTCGCGCGGGGGGCGGAGCCTCGGGGCGAGGGGGGAGGGGGGAGGGGGGTCAGTCCTGTGGGCCAATGAGCGGCGGGTCTGGTGACCGCAGCGGCACAGACGCGCAGAGGCGCAGGTCAGAGCGCGCTCCCACACTCCGCTGCACAACCACCGAAGTTTGGACCCGCACGGACCCGCGAACCCACGGCCCCGCGGCGTGCACACAGCGGCCCGCGGACACTCTCCCCCCCGAGCAGCGGCTGTACGATCCTCGGCAGTGTTTCTGAGACCGTACGGCCCCGGACCCGTTCGCTCCGCGCGTCTCCTCCGGCCGGACGCGCGCTCGGATGACCCCGCGGTGAATAACGGTGACCCCCGCGACGCTCCGTGAAACTTTTGTCACTCTGAAAACTCTTTCGGGCTCCAGCGGGCCCGTCGGGAATTACTCTAAAGCCGAGCGGAGGAGCAACATGACCGCGGACAAGGAGAAGAAAAGGTGAGTGTGCGGAGCTGCGCGCGGGTTTGGCACCGAGCGCAGAGGTTCGTGCGTGAATCTGCGGGGCTGGTGCTGCTGCTGGTTTGCTGGTTTGGTGGTTTGGTGTTTGGAGCGGGACTTGTGGGCATGTTGTAGCCGGGGACCTGTTGCTGTCGCGGGGCATGTGACTCCCTCCGCCCGGGGGAAGGCTCAGAGTACACGCACTGATACTGCAGACTGAACTCTGCTGTTTTACTGATCCTCAAACCTTTTCAGTGTCTCCTCGATGCTTTAATTAATTACTTTTTGTCTAATATGAACGCGCAGACCTGTTTTTTGTTTTATTTTATTTTAGATTTTAGATATTTTAGACAAAAGCAAACGTGGGAAAAGTCCAATTTCTTACTTAAATGACTCATAACATAACAAAAACTACAAATACAAGTAAAAAATCTGCTTAAGCAAAGGTATTTTTCTAAAGTACCAGTTTAAAAACGTACCAAAGAGTGACATAAAAGTATTTTAAACTGATTTTGAGCTCTGATAAAGCTCCAAATGCACTGATTTTGATAGATTTTCTCAACAGAAAGAGTTAAATCAGAGTATTTTTCTGGTTTTGTTTATTTGTATATTGTAATGTGACTCAAACTATCACTTTTTAGTAGAGTGGAAAGTACAAATACTTCCTCTTAAATGTAGTAAAGTACAAGTAAATGGCATCCACACAAGTACACACTCCTACAAAGTGTATTTAACTGCAGAACTAGTACTTTTTTGGAGCTTTTTCACCTTTTTGCATTTCTTTTTTTTGACGTAAACCACGACTTGGGCCCTTCCCACTGCTGCACCGTCCTGATCTGATAAATAAAGAGCTCGAAAATACTTTTATATAACGTCACAGTTCACGTTCGGAGGAGGGAGAGACGAGCTGGACTTCGTGGGGTCATTTCTGTAAACTGAGGAAACGCAAAACACAGAAACAGTTCGACGTCGTCTCGAGTTTTTCCACAAAGTTGTTGAAATTTCTGAAGTTTTGCTTGTTGCAGAACTCAGACAGTGATCGCAGGCTGTTTAAAAGTGCTTCTAAACTCATTTATTGTGCAGTTAAATTAAATAATCTGCAAATATTCAAGTAGATTAGAACAGATTTTAGGACGTGTTTTATCTTTAATCTGTGTAATCTCGTTAATCTTGATTCAAATCCAAACTCAAAACCCGTTTCTTGAAATCCTCCGACCCCCCGTGACTGTCCTGACGTTTCAGAACCCGTCCTGTTCCGCTTCGGTTGTTTTTAATTTATATTTTTATCGTAATTTGTCTTTTTTTTTTAACGTCGTTTTTGAAATGGGTCATTTTACTTTCACTCGAGTGCGTTTTGACCCAAGTATTTGCCTTCACTGCACTGGTGCCCGCCCTCGTTACTGAGTGGAATCAGATTGAGAGAGAGAGAGAGAGAAAAAACAAAAGAAATGTGGAAAAAAACAACAACAATCTGCAGGAAATGAAAGGAAATTGCGCAAACTTTTTCTTATTTCTTCTATCAGGAGTCAGTGTGAGTTTGGCTTAATTTTCTGTGTTTTTTTTATATAGTTGTGTTTTATTCGGGCCATTTAATCCAGAATTTCTTAAATTTGTCATGCAGTTTAAATATAAAGTCTATAAAAAGAACGATATCCAAATGTCTCTGTACGATATTTCCACCATAAACATCTCACCGAACCAGATTAACTGCGATATTTTGTGTATTTTGTGCCACTTTTTCCTCTAAAAATGCTTCACAAGACTTAATGAAGATGTCAAAGTGCTCAGAACAGTGATTTCTTCATGTCGTCTGCGCTGAAACGGAGCAAAGCATCATGGTCTATGTAGTTCCCTGTAGTTTTTCCCGGACACCAAACAGAATGAGAGCGTTTGTGGATGTTATCTCATCCCACAGATCTGATTATTATTCATCATTTTGCAGTGAGTTTACTTTGCTGCACCTTCACTAATATTTGTCGTCGTTGCTGTTCGAGATAAGTCAAAACAGACGCCGATATTTGCACTTTTTATTTAGTTTGGCCCAACCTGCGGCGTCTATATACGAGGATAAATACATACAGGTTTATCTGAACACGTAAAGCTGCACCGTGTCACTTTTCACCTGCTCGTTTCTATGGATACGTCCGTTGCTCTGCCTGGAGTGTTTCGCAGTGTGACATTAAACTGCTTCAGGTTCAGTCAGTCACAGGTGGTTTTACAGCTCAGAAATACCATGAAAAACAGAGCGGAGACGCCTCTGCACAGATCTGACCTGGAACTTGGTCTGGTTTGGTTTCCATGGAGATAGAAAGGTTTAATGCCGTACTGTGGAACATTCCAGACAACGCAATAAACCAGGTCTAAACCAGGTCTAAAACAGGACTAAACCAGGACTAAACCAGGACTAAACCAGGACTAAACCAGGTCTAAACCAGGACTAAACCAGGTCTAAACCAGGGCTAAACCAAGACTAAACCGGGTCTAAACCAGGTCTAAACCAGGTCTAAACCAGGGCTAAACCAGGACTAAAACGGGTCTAAACCAGGACTAAACCAGGTCTAAACCAGGACTAAACCAGGGCTAAACCAGGGCTAAACCAGGGCTAAACCAGGACTAAACCAGGACTAAACCAGGTCTAAACCAGGACTAAACCAGGACTAAAACAGGACTAAAACGGGTCTAAACC
This sequence comes from Odontamblyopus rebecca, assembly GCA_030686955.1. Taxonomy (NCBI): domain Eukaryota; kingdom Metazoa; phylum Chordata; class Actinopteri; order Gobiiformes; family Gobiidae; genus Odontamblyopus; species Odontamblyopus rebecca. The sequence goes on from CM060662.1 coordinate 37,478,253, forward strand.
AGGTCTAAATCAGAACTAAACCAGGACTAAACCAGGACTAAACCAGGACTAAACCAGGACTAAACCAGGTCTAAACCAGGTCTAAACCAGGTCTAAACCAGGACTAAACCAGGTCTAGAAAAGATAGAAAAGTTCTTTATAACAGTTATTTCTTTCTGTTTTATACATTGAAAATCACAACAAAATCACAGTCTTTGTAATTTCTTCGATTTTTATTATTATTATTCTTTTTTTTTTTACTTTTGCTGAAATAAAACAATGCATTTTACCAATTTACATCTGAAACATCTGCAAGAAAAAAAAAAACCTACAAAAACCTTTGCTCTTCTCGGGTAAAGGTCCTTTTCCCCTGAGGGTTTGTCAAGAATTGTTCACGAAAACCTTAATATCTCCACCTCTGAAGCACAGAAAAACATGAAATAAATCACATTTAAAAGGTAAGACTCTCAGCTGTTATTAAATCACACCCTGAAATTTGATGAAATGAAAAATGAAAACTTACAGACCTGTCGCTGAGAGCACGACCTGGACCAAAGTCGTGAAGTGTTAATGTCAATAAACGGCGAATCGCAGCTATTGGTGAAAGTGCCGCTTTTGACACTCGCCGGTCGTGCTGAGCGATACTTAAAAAAATCACATATCACAATCACATATGTCACAATAAAGTGTGTTTTCAGTTATTCTCTGAAAAAATCAAACCTCCTTCAGGCGGTAGAAGAGGTTCGGGAAGAATCTCGTAGCGTAGTTTGCATGTGGCTCTTCTGCTCCGAGTCGGACGTCCTGAACCCGAATGTAACCAGACCACAGACGTTTCTCCTCTTTTCGGGAAAAAACGCCTCTTCTTGGGCCGCCTGTGTCGCCGTCTCTGTCTGTCGTGACTCCGGGCATGAAAATCCCGCCTGTTGCCCGTCCATCGTTCAGTGCTCATGAGTAAAGTAACCTAAAAACATGTCGCAAACCCACGTGAGAATCACAGAACGTAAAGCAGCGTCACGTCGCAAAACCACAAGACGGAGTTTCTTTGCGATAAATCTCTTTTTTTTTTATCCTTCTTTATTTGAACTTCTATAAACTTAGAGTGTGCATAGTGACAAGTAGGTTTGGGCGGTATTCAAATTTTGATCCCGTTAAACCGTCTCAGTATTTTCCCGGCGTTTACGGTTTTACTGCGACTAATTCAGAATTATTTTGAGTCGCAGCTTTATATCTGAAGATGAGGCACAAGTTCTGATCAAACTGAACTTTGCGGCGCGTTCGATCGCATCAGCGTCAGAGCTGTTTTTATCAGCGCTTATACTGTATGCAAATGAGCTGTATGCAAATGAGCCATGAGGTTTGAAGTTTGGTTTGTGTAAAACATAAACAAATGTGCCAAAGCTGCATTAAACACATTATTACTCAAAGTCTAGAATGAGCAGTGGAAATGTAGAGCGGTGGAGAGGACCAATCACAGCCCTTATTGTTGCATTTGTGTTGCGTTTTTGTATGAAAAGCGCTCTATAAATAAAGTTTGACTGATGATTGATTGATTGTCTTCATCGTTTGGATGCAGAACCATAAATTGTTCTTTACCGTCTCCTCCGTGAAAGTCTGACTTCGCCCTCGGGAACTTCCTCCTCTTCAGCCTCGTCCCCTCTCGACTCTCGGCTTCAGTAAAACGTCTCCGTCACAAACTTTTGGGCTCAGCGTCGCACACGAAGCGTCAGTCAGGTTTTTTTCTTCTTCCGTTTGAAGAGGAGAGAGAGCGGAGGGGAGAAAGTCCTGCTGTGGTTTTAGGTCCTTATGCAGATTTTTGTAATAATTGCTGATACTTTTTGATACCGCGGGACACTGGATTACCGCCCAACCCTAGTGACAAAACAACACCAATACAATCGTCGCTGCCTATTTAATGATATATTTGCTGTAATAATTGATCAAATTAGGTTAGAAACAATAGGAACGATAGAGAAATGGCACGATAGACACTTCTGGCACTACTTGCCGGTGTTATTCTTCATTCTCAGGTTTAAACTCTTTAGAGCACAAATGAACCAGAAAGGCCTCATTCATCTGTGTACCGTGACAGCTCAGAACACTGTATCACCACCATCTGCTCCACTATGTAAAAGAGTGAGATTCCCACAGTAATTGGCCTGTCACTTTAGGCAGATTACACAGATAACACACACACATATGCACACACGGAGGATTACTCTTTAAAGATTACACGCATCTGTATAAGGCTTTAAAATATCCCGATGCACGCAAAAATCAGCACAATGGGCGACAACGAGGACGCAAAAAGTGTGAACGGGCCGACACAGACCCGCTATAGAGAAAAAAATCAGTCTAAATAGTTGGTTATGACCCGTACGGTGTGGAGAAGTCGGGACTTTTTGTACAGTTTGGAGGATTTTCCCGGCGTTGAGGCGCTGGTGCTGCAGACGTCGTGTCACACTGAGCCAAATGAAAGATTTTAAAAACCTGGAGGCTACAACTATTTCAACTATTTAGAATTTAAATCAGCCGCTGCACCGGGAGAGCCTAAAATAATGATTAAAAAATGTATAAAACGCTAAATTACAGCAGTAAGATCATAAAGTCAGCACCACATAAAGGTTTTTGCAAGTTCAGACATATAATGCAACAGTTTTACCGTCACTTACGACGCTCTTCTACATAAAACGTTAATATAAATTAGGGCTGTCAACATTAACGCATTAATTGCGACTAGATTAATGCAATCCATGACGCGATATGTATTTTTTTACTCGCGGTTAGAGTTCGCCGACTTTTTGTCCCTTCTCCACACCCGTAGGCAGCTCCTCTGTTGTTTCACTTTCGAACTTCAGATCGACGTGTTTCAGTAAACTCACCGCCGTGATGGAGAAACAGAGGAGCTTCTGGACTTTTGAACGGTTTATTTGACTTTTAAAAACTTCCAGACGCGACAATTTACAAGTCAAGAGTTAAATGCCGCCTGTGTTCAGCAGAGTTTCAGTTCCTACGAAGTTCGTCTAGTCTAAGTTGCACCTCTGAGCTAAACCCCCGGGTGCAGCGACCGGAGCGTCACAGCCGAGAGCCTCAGATACGACAAACCTGTGGATAATCACACGTCAAAGAAAATAACTACAGCGATGGGTAAATGGAATAAGAATTGCTTTACATTATGGCTTTAAAACGGTCTTGAAATGCAAAATAACACAATTTTAAACATGCAATTCAATATGTGAATATTCGCGATTAACTATGGAATTTCTGATCTTAATCGAGATTTTAAAACTTAATGGTTTGACAGGCCTAATATAAATATGAATTAATAAATGACACAATCCAGTATCTGTTCCAAAGTCTCTGCAAACTCGAGCGTCGTCTGTTTCTGCGCCTCCTGTTTTTAGCCGGAGTTTGATCTACTTATGTCGTCTTTTTTCTGTTCGCTTTTGATACATGAAAAAAAAAACATTCTTCATCTTTCTCCCGATTTGAGCGGAGGCAGCGACCACAGACTGCACAGAGTTTAGGCGTTTTGGCGGAGAGTCAGTGGAGGCACAGTCCCGGACTGGGATGTTTGGTATGAATAAAGTTGTGAAAAGAGCGTGTAACATTGTGCATTCTCGTGTCAGGCATAATCTGACGGACGCCGCATTCACACACATGGTTTTGTGTATTTTGGCTGTTATGCTCCTCTTTACTGTTGGGAAAGATCTGATTAGTCAAAAAGTTTGATAGTCCTGTTCTAGGCTTGGTTTAGTCTTAGTTTATTGGTCAAAAAGAGGGACACCAGGGACATTTCTTGTATAAAACTGGGACAAATCAGTGGTTTTGGATAAATCTGCTGGGACAGGGGACACAGGGCTCAAAACTGGGACTGTCCCGGGGAAACGGGGACGTCTGGACAGCCTGGATAAACGGGGTTCTGTGCATCTGTCTTTACTTCCAGACCCCATCTGCTTTTAGTGACACCAACTTGACATCTGAAATCCAGCACTAATGTTGTACAGACCTGGAGTTGTGTTTTGTTTCATTCACATGTTTGAGTAACTCTTTATTATTCGTCTGTACATCTTCAAAGCTCAAAACGCTCTGTTCCACCTTGTGATGTCATGTAGAGCTTGTTAAACATGTGCGAATGAAACAAAACCCAGCTCCAGGTCTGTGTGTGACGAGGAAACGACGTTAGAACAACGATCAGAACATCGTGTACTACGGGCCCTTTAAACAGTACTGATTAAAAGTGTAGTTTCCGTTCATGAAATCAGTACTGAAAGTTTCATAAGTTATTGCTCCGAATACTTGTAAGATGAGAAAAACAGACCTGTGATCCACGTTTTCATTTTCTTGGTCATTTTTTTACCATATCTGAAATGGATCTTTCGTCAGCCCCTTTGTCATTGTTGTCCTGGTGATTGTTTGGCTGACGGCGCCCCCTGTGGAGACGTGTGTGTGTGTTAGATCATTGTTCAGAGCCTGCAGCAGACCAGACCTGCCTCATATCTGTCGTCTTTTCTTCTCTCTGTTTAAGCTTTGTAGAGTCTTTTTTTTAATGTTTTTTGCTGCTGTTTCTGTGCATTTGTTTTCGGACCGTTCTCTGTAATCACAGTAAACCCGTGTTCAGATGCCCTGCAGTGTTTTCTCATGTGTTTTTGAGCAAAGTTCAGGTGTAGAAATGTGACTGTTTGTTTTTTTTTCAGTTTGGTTGCGTTTATTGCACTGAAAAACTCTGTGTGGGCTTGAAACTCCACAAACCCGACTCGTGTTTATCTCGGTGGAAAGGCTCCTGTTTGTTTTCATGGGAATGTTATGTGGGTCCTCTGGCTGTAATGTTCCACACTATGGCTGAATGTGTCTGTCTCCATGGAGAATGTTTGAAAGTGTGAAAAAGAAAGTCTGGTTTAAATGTTCTGGTTCCATAGATTCATGCAGGTGTTACATACTGCACCTTTAAAAATAAGAAGTCAAATTCAGTAAACAACAACAACAACAACAACAACAACAAAAACATCAACACCAAGAGCAACACCAACAACAACTACACTAACACAAACAACACTAACACCACTGACTACAACTCTTCCAACGTCACCAACACAATCAACACCAAATATTAACAGACTACATCAACAACAACACCAACAATACTAACAACACCAACACTACCAACACTAACCACACCATCACCACCACCAACCAACAACAAACAACAACAAACAACAACTACAAACAACAACGACGACAAACAACAACACCAACAAACACCACCACCAACAACAAACAACACCAACAAACACCACCAACAACAAACAACAACAATGACAAACAACACCAACAACAACAACAAACAACAACGACAAGAACAAACAACGACAAACAACGACAAACAACAACAACGACAAACAACAACTACAAACAACAACAACACTAACAAACACCACCAACAACAAACAACAACAACGACAAACAACAACGACAAACAACAACGACAAACACCAACAACAACAAACAACTACAAACAACAACAACAAACAACACCACCAACAACAAACAACTACAAACAACAACACCAACAACAACAACAAACACCACCAACAACAATAAACACCACCAACAACAACAACAAACAACAACAACAACTACAAACAACAACAACGACAAACAACAACACCACCAACGACAAACAACAACACCAACAAACAACAACAACAAACAACAACAACAAACACCAACAACAACAACACCAACAAACAACACCAACAACAACAAACACCACCAACAACAACAACAAACACCAACAAAAACAACAAACAACACCAACAACAAACACCAGCAACAACAACACCAACAAAAACATCAACACTAACAACACCCACCACCAACAAACAACACTAACAACACCAACCACCAACAACAACAAACACCAACAACAACCAACTTTTAAACCTTGCATCTTCTGTACTGAAATCATGTGTATTTTTCTCATTGTTTTTGAAGTTTTGCAAACACAATGTTTTTTGTTTGTAGTACATCTCATCCCTGTTGGAAGTATCCCCTTATTTTAAATGTGCATTAAGTAAAATAGAATCTCACACCACAACATCATATGAAGAAATGTGTCGGCCATTTTGACTGCTCCTGGTCCCTGTTCTCCGTCCGATATTTTGGTTATTTTTACATCTCTAGTCAAGTGTATCACATAAATAAGTGTCCTTCCACTAAATAAGCAACTAAATTGTCACGCTAAAAGATACAAAAACGCTCTGGGTGGTATATCGAAACATCAGCCCACGATATCCACACTTTATCAACACATTTAGTATTGATGTATATTGATATTTTGTTATTTTTGCACACCACTAATGATCAGTACCAGGAGAAGGTGGCGAAGCTGGAGCACTTCAGCCACCTTGACTCACTGTGCAAATCCCTAAATTATACGTTGTGTTTCTGTCACCTCCAGCTCTGGATCACGGCCACTAACCCCAAACTCAGACCTGTGCCAACTGTGCCAATGATTGTGCCCGCGGAGACAGACGAGTTACATATTTATAGCTACAGCTCTAACACCGCGGGACCTAATGAGTAACACTTGTATTGAAACTTTGCAGCCGATGTCATTAATATTCCCTGGAGGTGTGAAGCTAAATGAAAGCACTGCTCTGTTAGAAGCTCTGTTACTCAGGTTAGACTTAATCTGAGCTTTATTTTTACACAAACTGAGGAAAAAAAAGAGCTGATCTGGTTCAAACTACAACAGCTGAGATGGTTTGTGCTGCTAAACGAGTCTGTCACGCGCAACATTACAGCCAAAAACACTATTTTCTTGAGTTTTCAGACCATCTTAAACCTTTTTTTGGCCGTGTTTGCTCATGTGAGGGACCAAGTCGTTGTTTTGCAAGTCTCAAGTCATTGACCTCAAGTCCGAGTCCAGTTCCAAGTACAGGCAAGTCCAAGTCGAGTCTCGAGTCACTGGTCCATGAGTCCAAGTCAAGTCCAAGTCGTCTGCTTTAAAATAATTTCAAATCTTTAAACCAAAGTACCAAATATATCTTAAATTTTTGCAATTTATATGAATGTTAAACTAAATTATAGTTAAAAATCACCGTATATTGATATATGAGTTAAGCAATTAATCAAATTTTGATTGTGATTTCAATTTGTGTGACAAACGAGCTCCAAACTCATATAAATGGTTAAATGATTAAGCTTAAAAAAGTTTATTTTGGGATTTTTTTTTATATAAAGAAGTATATTTATTTTATTTTTTAAATCTAGAGATTGTCAAACAGCAGATACATTTATGTTTTTCTCTGCCTTATTTCATTTTCAAAGTGTATTTTATTCATTTTGTGTTTTATACATCGCAAAACAGCTCTAGGGCACATATTTGTAGCCTTATTTATTTTCAGTTTGAACATCTTTGTAAATTATCAGTGATAAAGTGTTTTTTAGAGAGAGAAATGCTAAGTAAATGCACCATGTAACAAAAACATAATCGATTGAATAATCACAATTTCAATATTGACCAAAATAAGTGTGATAATGATTTTTTTTCCTATAATCGAGCAGTCGTATGTCTGAGTATCACATCTTATTGTCTAAAGAAAGAGGAATTTTTACTGTTATTGTGGTATCAAAGTATTGAATCTATTGAAAATGAGTTTGAAATGTTAGTATCATGGCAAAAACCAAACATTTCACTAATTAATGCACAATTTGTGGTTAAATAAAACTAAAATTTCATTGCCAAATAGTTGTGGTTTGCCAGTTTGAGGTTCATTACTCTCGAGGATGGAGTTAGATTTAAGAATTGTTTATTACGCAGTTGTTAGTGTGTATTTTCATTTCAATATTTGCGATTAAACGAAGTGAACACATGTGGTTTTTACCGAGGCTCTGCTGTTCCGTGTATTTGTGAGTTGCCAAAACAGCCCCGGTGTTTGGTTTATGATGTTTGGAGGCCAAACACAAACATTTGCGATGGCACTTAAGGGTCTGTAGTGTTTGGAATGTCGACTTAAAATAGACCGGTTCACAGGGAGGTTTTGGCGACGTGATGTTTCCATGTTTTGGGACTTCGGATCACAAATATTGTCGCATGTCGTCTACAGGAGCTCACGTAAGACCTCGAGGGGTCCAAACTACGGCCTCGGGAGCGAAATGTGGCCCATAAACTGATTTCTGTTGGTCACACCTCCTGCAGGATGGGCTGGAGTGTCCAGACGTCCCTATTTACCCAGGACAGTCCCAGTTTTGAGCCCCGTGTCCCCTGTCTATGGAAGCTGGGGGGGCTCACAACAAATGCAAAAGCCACAACACAATAAAAAGCCACAACACACCAAGAAAAAGCCACAACACACCAAAAAAAGCCACAACACACCAAAAAAAGCCACAACACACCAAAAAAAGCCACAACACACCAACAAAAAGCCACAACACACCAACAAAAGGCCACAACACACCAACAAAAGGCCACAACACACCAACAAAAAGCCACAACACACCAACAAAAGGCCACAACACACCAACAAAAGGCCACAACACGCCAAATAAAGCCACAACACACCAACAAAAAGCCACGACACATAAAAAATAAGCCACAAAACATCAACAAAAAGCCACAACACACCAAGAAAAAGCCACAACACACCAACAAAAGGCCACAACACATAAAAAATAAGCCACAACACACCAAAAAAAAGCCACGACACGCCAAAAAAAGCCACAACACATTAAAAAAAAGCCACAACACACCAACAAAATCCATGTATTTGTATTTGTTGTGAGTCCTCTCGGGTCAGAAAATAGAGTCCTACGGTCACTATTGTTGTGGTTTTTTGGTGTGTTGCAGCGTTTGTACCGATACAAGTACAATCATTTCTGTACTTGCCGATACCGAGTACCGATACCTTACCGATCTTATAAATACGCAAACACAAAAAAAAAATTTAATAAACCTGGGAAAAAATACAAATGACCCATGATATTCCCTCTACACACCAAACTTTGTCCCTAAGAAGAACTTCTTTTCTTTCATTTTATTATTATTTAATTTAGCTTTGACTGAGAGTGAGAAACGTCATTTCATTTTTTCATATGTGAATAATTAAACTTTTAAAATCTTGATTATAATGTGTTTAATGCAGCTTTGGCACATGTGTTTACATTCTACAGAAATGAAACTTAAAACCACACGGCTCATTTGCATACAGCTCATTTGCATACAGTATAAGCGCTGATGTGTTCAGCTTCTGTGGGACTAAAGGACACGACTCAGTGGAATATGAGTGTTCTCTCTGTGACTCAGTGGAATATGAGTGTTCTCTCTGTGACTCAGTGGAATATGAGTGTTCTTTCTGTGACAGAGGATGTTCTGCTGATGGTGAGTCTGTTCTGTGCGTTTGTCGCGTTGGTTCGTGTTAAACTTTTCAGATCGTACGAGTGCAGCGGCTCTTTCACTGACGTCGCTACAGTCGCTTTATTTATGTTGCTCTGGTTTCTCATAACCGGGGCACTGCGTAATGTGTTGTGTGATAGTGGTATCGGTGCGTGATATTGGCAAATGAATACGAGTATGAGTATATTATGGAAGCATCGGGCCGATACCAGATACCAGTATCAGTATCGGTGCATCCCTATGTACCTGTCCCAGCGGATTTATCCAGAACCAGTGATTTGTCCCAGTTTTAAACAAGAAATGTCCCATGTGTCTCTATTTTTTACCAATTTGATCCCTGCCAACAGTAAAGCGAGGCATACACTGTCATTTGCTGAGTTAAAATACAGAAAAGCTGCTTAAAAACGACCAAAACACAAAGAAAATGTGACTCTACTGACTCATTTCGCAGTTTTATTATTACCAACCACCACAAACCAGGACTGGTCCCGGTTTTGGTCGCCCCAGAACTGGCCCCAAGTCGTCGCTTTTGCCGCAGATTAAAGTAATTCCACCATGAGAGAATCATCAAAACCCGTTACACAACCAAAGGAATCGCGGTGGCTTTATCTGAGCGGGTTGTTGTGTTGGTCGCACACAGTCGGGACGGTGAGGTCTGTGGTTGTGGTTTGCTCTGGGCACAAACACACTCAGCGCTGAACCGCCGTTACCTCACAAACAACACTGCGGTTTGACTCTAACCTCAGGCTCCTGGACGGTTTTGTCAGTTTTATCTTAAAGGGCTCGTGTCTCGTCTGTGTTCTAATGTCGTTTCCTCGTCGCAGACAGACCTGGAGTTGTGTTTTGTTTCATTTACGCATGTTTTAACGCACAAAAGCTGCAGATTTAAGCTGATTTTTTCTCTCTCCGCTGTGGTTTTAAACTCCAAACACCGTCACTAGAATCATATGAATAATCTCTACTGAGCTGAAGGTAAAAGGAGCTGTTCACAGACGAATAATACAGGGTTACTCAAACACGTGGGAATGAAAACACAGCTCTCAGTACAGTATGTTTTTGGTGATGTAACAGTGTTATGACATGACTTAACGTGACGCACAAGGATCCATGTTGTGTAATACTGGAGCTTTAAGTTGAAGTAAATTAGCTGCAGCCATTTGGAGAGAGGTTAAGTGTCTTAATTATCAAATATCACTCACAAATAGAGTTGGGTGATATCCAAGTTTTGATCCCGTTAAACCTTCTCAGCATTTTACCAGGATATTATTTAGTAGCTGCACCTAAACCCTTTCAGAAAGAGTCACAGCTTTATGTTTGAAGATGAGGCACAAGTTCTGATCAAACCAAACTTTGCAGCGCGTTTGATCGCATCAGCGTCAGCGCACAAGCTGTTTTTAATCAGCGCTTATACTGTATGCAAATGAGCTGTATGCAAATGAGCTGTATGCAAATGAGCCATGAGGTTTGAAGTTTGGTTTGTGTAAAACGTAAACAAATGTGCCAAAGCTGCATTAAACACATTATTCCTCAAAGTCTAGAATGAGCAGTGGAAATGTAGAGCGGTGCAGAGGACCAATCACAGCCCTTATTGTTGCATTTGTGTTGCGTTTTTGTATGAAAAGTGCTCCATAAATAAAGTTTGACTGATGATTGATCCATTGTCTGCGTCGTTTAGATGCAGAACCATAAATTGTTCTTTACCGTCTCCTCCGTGAAAGTCTGACTTCGCCCTCGGGAACTTTCTCCTCTTCAGCCTCGTCCCCTCTCGACTCTCGGCTTCAATAAAACGTCTCCGTCACAAACTTTTGGGCTCAGCGTCGCACATGAAGCGTCAGTCAGGTTTTTTTCTTCTTCCTCACTGCGTGTGGATGGAAATCTCCGAGCGGAACCACGTCTGAAGAGGAGAGAGAGCGGAGGGAGAAAGTCCTGCTGTGGTTTCAGCTCCTGATGCAGATTTTTTTAATGACAGTAAAGAAACTGATACCGCTGATACTTTCTGATACTGTGGGACACCGGATTATCCTATTACCGCCTAAACCTAGTGCCCGCCAAAAAAGGAATAACTCAAAAATGGCTAAAACAGGAAACACCTACAATAAGTGAATGGATCGATTTTGTGTATAACATTTTTAAAATGTAAAGTAGGATTACATTGAAGCTGAAGCTGGAGTGTGAAATATTTGAAGCCTAATGGTCAAAGTAGTTGAATTAGCGACAAAAAGACTTGAGTTTGTATGACGCAGTTCTGTCTGTAAACCTGTCCCCATTGGTTTGTTGTGTGGATGTTGTTGATTTTTAATTTGCCTTTATGATAAAAACCCAATAAAAAGAAGAATGACAAAAAAAAGACAAAGAAAATGACCAGTTGGAATAACAGAATCGTCCTTGTTGACAAATAATAACCAAAAATGTGAATATTTAGTGTGGTCCTTTGGCACAGCTGCATTCTTATTGTTTTTATGTCGTTTTGCAAAGTCTCTTTAGTTATTGAGTTCCAAATAACAGTTTCTCGCTCTTTCCCAGAGACTTGTTTTGGATGAGACTTTGGTGTAATTTTTGGAAAACATTAAACTACAGCAACAATAGTTCTATTTTAGCATTAAACATCTCGCATAAACTGGTGGATTAACCATTATAGAAACATAAAAAGATGTTTTGGTACAGAAATACTGTTAAATTATGGCAGCAGTGGCAAACAAGTAAAGTTAATACGTTTGTTCAGCTCTGTAACTGCGCTGACATTTGTGAATCGTGTAACTTTTTAACTTTTATGAATGTTTGTAAGTTATTTATTTCAGTTCAGTTCAGTTCATTTTTATTCTGGACTCATGGTCCATTTTTAAAAAGAAACCAGAACAGTGACAACACAAAACAAACATTTATATTTTTAAAAGAGCCGCACCAGTGTCTCCACATACTGGACTGATGTTGTACTGCACTGAGTCTCATATTTGTGAGTGACTTTATTATTTCATTGTCCAGTTTGTTCAGTCTGCAGATAAAACTGTACATTAAAGTTCTTAGTAGAGCCTGTAGAGTTCACTCGATTTGATCATAAAGACACAAACGTCCATACAGACAACACCCAGCAGTTTAATTTTGACCTCTGAACCACTTTTACAGCATATTCGTAATAAACCGAAGCAAAATTAGCTCAAGTATATGTTAAAAATATGTAGGGCATCATAAATCTAATAAAATTCTCTTGTTTTAATAATCTGGAGCCTGTTCCAAAGCTGCGAGCGACGGGTTTCTGTGTTTTTACATCAGCACAGACTCGGGTGTGGTGCAGGTTCAGCGAGGAGCCCACACCTCTGTACGTCGTCACGGCGGCTCTGAGAAAACCCACGTCCACAAAGGCCTGTTATTCTACTGCGCTTTTTTTCACAGCTCATGTTCCGGGTTTTGTTTCTAATTTTGTTTTGCTCAAAGTGTCTGATCTTATCGCGATCACGTGACGGCGACGCTCTCGACGTTCAGCGTGGGTCTTGTTAAGTTCATAAGGGGGATTGTGCAGCTTTTCTGGTGCAGGGAGATGTTATTACTTTGTCAGAAATGTTTCGCCGTGTGGCTTTAAAGCTTTCTGTCTTTGTGGAGGCCAAACCAGACCATGTTACAGGTCAGATTTGTGGAGAGGCGACCCCGCTCACTGTCAGAATGTGTTTTTTCTAGGTATTTTTGAGGTTTAGACTTGATTTAGACCTGGTCCAGACCTGGTGTAATCCTGGTTTAGACCTGGTTTAATCCTGGTCTAGACCTGGTTTAGACCTGGTGTAATCCTGGTCTAGGCCTGGTTTAGACCTGGTGTGGCTTTAAAGCTTTCTGTCTTTGTGGAGACCAAACCAGACCAGGTTACAGGTCAGATCTGTGGAGAGACGACGCCGCTCACCATCAGAATGTCTGTTTTTCTAAGTATTTATGAGCTGTAAAACCACCTGTGATTGAATAAATATAAAGTAGAGCTGTTTAATGTCACACTGTGGGACATTCCAGACAGAGAGATGACGTATCCATGGAAACAAGCAGGTGATGGACCCCCACGGACAAAACTTTATTTATCAAGTGAAAACAGACGACAGACGCGGCGAGTGTGGAGCAGCAGAGCGAGAACGTTCATCCACCGCGTCAGGAGGAGCAGCTGTGTTTTTCAGCGCTTATAGTTTATGCAAATGACTTTTTAACTTTTTTAACCCTTGAACGTTAAGATGGACGTGTGTTTTTATTTATTTTATCAGCACTGATGGATTGTACTTCATTTCATTGTACTATTTGCTCTTACAAATAAAGTTGGTATTATTATTAACAAGGATTCATCATCTGAACATTTTAAAAGACTCTGGGACAGGGGAATTTCCTCACATTTATGTGCAAACTTTGCCCACGTCTTTCACAAAGAAAATCCAGCACTTCAGCCGCATCAACAGCAAAGTTAAAATGACACAGTGAACTCCACATGGCGCGACTTTCGAGCTCTGTGAAAGCACGTACAAAAACTAAAGACATAGTTTGGATAAGGATTCAAAATTTGATCTGAAGACGAAATCTAAGACATAGTTTCACTGTTAAAACTGATGAAATAATCGCCATCGTCTGGGTTCTGTTTGGGCTTTGGCAACGATATTGAATAATAATCGCTCGCACCAACATATTGGAAAAAAAAAACAACTATTAACATAGTTTGGAACTATGAACGAACTAGTAACTATAAACCATTATGAACTGTGAACGAATCGGTTCATTTTGAAGTTTGTGAAGTGAACTCTGGACTTGTTCATGTAGAAAATTAACTTTCCAAACAAATCCTCGGAGGAGCAGCGAAAGTTACAGACGCTCCCGTAAAACAGCAGCGAGTAGAACTTTGTGCACGACTCACTGAAGCTCTGAGCTCGGGTAACAGCGGTAAAGACCCGGGCGTAGACTCGGGCGTAGACTCACCGTAGCCCGTGGCCCCTCAGGTCTGGATCTGGGGCCCGGTCTTTGGCCCCGGCGTCGGTTCAGACCCGACAGAACCTGATACGCCTCTTAAAGCACCAACTGTGAGCTTAAAATAACAGACGTCACACGAACGTCCGATTTGCGGAGCTCCGGTTACCGGGGGCGACAGGATTACACGTCCCGTTTGCATTCCGACGCAGGAAAACTATTTGACAGATCAGAGCAGAAATAGAACGAGTCCGTCCGAGAGTGAAGAGAGAAAACGCTCTGTTCCACCTTGTGATGTCACCTTGTAAAACAGGAAGTGCTCCACTGTGTTTTAAAACTCCACACAGCTTCAGTAGAATCATCTGGATCATTTCAGACCTGGAATTGCCGATCTTCTATCCATCTTATTCCGTCACCTGCTTGTTTCTATGGATACATCATCCCTCTGTCTGAAATGTTCCACAGTGACATTAAACAGCTCTACTTCTTTACGTTTATTCAGTTAAAGGTGGGTTTAGAGCTCAAAAATCCCTAAAAAACCCATTAATTCTGTGAATGTGAATTCTGTGAGCGGAGTCGCCTCTCCACAGATCTGACCTGTAACTCAGTCTGGTTTGGTCTCCATGGAGATAGAACGGTTTAACACTTTAATACCGTGGAACATTCCAGACAAAGCAATAACATGGAGAACAGCGTCGGACGGAGCCTCCACAGGAAAAGTTACGCAATGCTCTTTTCAGGGCTGTGTACTTACCCCCGGTTTGTCCTCGAGCTCCCAGAATCCTTCACTGTCAACATGAGTGGATCAGAACGAGCAAAGGCCAAAGTCCTACACACACACACACACGCACACACACACACACACACACATGCACACACACACATGCACACACACACACACATATAAACACACGCACACACACACACATGCACACACACACATACATATAAACACACGCATACACACACACACACACACATATAAACACACGCACACACACACACATTCACACACACACACACATATAAACACACGCATACACACACACACACACACACACACGTAAACACCCACATATAAACACACACATATAAACACACACACACATATAAACACACACATATAAACACACACATATAAACACACACATATAAACACACACACACACATATAAACACACACGCACACACACATATAAACACACACATATAAACACACACATATAAACACACACACATATAAACACACACACACACATAAACACACACACACATAAACACACACACACATAAACACACACACACATATAAACACACACATATAAACACACACATATAAACACACACACACATAAACACACACACACATAAACACACACACACATAAACACACACACATATAAACACACACATATAAACACACACACACACACACACACACACACACACACACATATAAACACACACATATAAACACACACACATATAAACACACACACACACATAAACACACACACACATATAAACACACACATATAAACACACACATACACACTGTGTGCAAAAATATGAACCTGCAGATTCTGTTCAAAGTGAAGTTTACATTTTCCAGAACCTCCTCGTCTCTGAAATGATCATTTCTACAGCTGTAAATACTGTAAATACAGGACTTTAAATACAACTGAGTTTATATAAATGGCAAAAGTCTAAACTGTATTTGGTACTTTGGTTTCGATGACTTGGACTTGACTTGGATTTATGAACCAGAGACTCGAGACTCAACTTTCCTGAGACTTTCCTGTATTTGACTCGGGACTCGAGTCGGACTTGAGGTCAGTGACTCGGTCCCACCTCTGATTATTTCGCATGTGCAGAACAGAGGGACGTGTTTGTCCAAAGAGCCGATCACAGTGAAACCAAAGCTCCTGGTGTGTTCTGGATGCAGTTGTGTGTCTGTTCTGCTCATTCACACCAGCGCAGACACAGACTCGGTGTTGTGCGTTATCAGCCCCAGAGCGAGTTATATAAACCTGGAATTTCCCCTGAGGACAAGTTTGAGACAAGATAGTGAAACAACACTGACGCAACAGTGGACTCCTTACGCACATTTAAACAAAAACATCATTCCTCCTTCAAGCACGATCACAACACAATGGTCACGTTTACATGATGTTTTAGAATTCTGAATGAATCGTTCGGAATTAAATCATTTGGCATTAAAATATTCTCCATGGAAACACATTAAATCGTCTTTATTTAATTCCTCTCAGCGTCTGGGGGGTGGGGAAGGTTCTGATTGGACAGCGGCACAAACGTATTTCCGTCTTTGGGAAGAAAACCCACACTTCAGCTGCTCCCGGCTTTTCTGTCATCTCGGTTTGTCGTTTCGCCGCCGACACAAACACGATACAAACTTTTTCCGCGGTGGTTCCGATGATAATGAAGCAGCAGCTGGAGAATTCTCTCCTCACGCTTTCCGTCTGTGAGCTGAGGAGGAGAAGGGAAGAGTGTGGGAGAAGGAGGAAGAAGAGAAACTGAGTCTGAGGCTGCCACACCTCAGCCCACTCCCACATCCCGCTCACAAATCCAAAGAGACGTGGAGGAAAGTCCCAAGAGACGACTGGAGGAGCCGGATCGAAGGACGAGCCAACGAGCACCAACCACCGGGATTATTTTGAAGAAGAAGAAACATTTACATGATCCAGGAAGAAACTCATTCGGCTTTAAAATCAGAATAAACCCACTGACTTCAGGATTAAGTTTGATTAAGTATTTACATGTTTTTTTTTATTTATTTTTAAGCGGAATCAATTTTTATTCAGAATTAAATGATTGTTATTCAGAATTAAAGCTCTTTGCAGCTGTAAACGTGGCAAATCAGTGTGAGTGAAACTTCTGCACATCGCATCAGGTTTGTCCATTTTTAGCACATTGTTTTGTATCATGTTTTAGTATATTTATGGAGAATTATTGTGTGGGAGGATGGGTGACGTAGGCTTGTGGGCGGAGCCTCGTACAGGCTCGTCCTGCTGATCGTAAGGAGGGTTTGAGTAGTGCCCGGGGGAGATCGCTAGATTACTTAAAAACATGCATGGACGACTCTAAAACCTGTTCAGACGGATTTTTGAGGAGGGGAAACTGTCAGAACACACGCGACGTCTCTGTGGAAGTCTTATTGCTTTGTCTAGAATGTTCCGCAGTATAGATTATCCATCGCCATGGAGACGAGCAGGTTACAGCACTACGCTACGTTACAGTTCAGATCTGTGGAGAGGCCAAAAGTCCTAACATGATACTGAGGAATACTCAATATAATGGATAATATATGGATAAACCAGACCCAAAACAAGGACTAAACCAGGACTAAACCAGGTCTAAACCAGGCCAAAAACAAGGACTAAACCAGGACTAAACCAGGTCTAAACCAGGCCAAAAACAAGGACTAAACTAGGTCTAAACCAGGTCCAAAAACAAGGACTAGATGAGGACTAAACCAGGTCTAAACCAGGCCAAAAACAAGGACTAAACCAGGACTAAACCAGGTCTAAACCAGACCCAAAACAAGGACTAAACCAGGACTAAACCAGGTCTAAACCAGGCCAAAAACAAGGACTAAACTAGGTCTAAACCAGGTCCAAAAACAAGGACTAGACGAGGACTAAACTAGGTCTAAACCAGGTCCAAAATCAAGGACTAAACCAGGACTAAACCAGGTCTCAACCCGACCCAAAACAAGGACTAAACCAGGACTAAACCAGGTCTAAACCAGGCCAAAAACAAGGACTAAACTAGGTCTAAACCAGGTCCAAAAACAAGGACTAGACGAGGACTAAACTAGGTCTACACCAGGTCCAAAATCAAGGACTAAACCAGGACTAAACCAGGTCTAAACCAGGTCCAAAATCAAGGACTAAACCAGGTCTAAACCAGGTCTAAACCAGGCATACGTCAAACATAAACAAAACACAACTCCAGCTCAGTTTTCGAGGAAGGAGCGACATTTGAACACGACTTTTAACCTTTTAACGAGTTTTTTAAATGCGCAAAGGTGAAGGTTTTTTGCTTGTGATTGAATTTCCACGGAGCCGTTAAGGAGCCGAACCCGATCCGCCTGCAGGAAGGTCTCGTAGTTGGCGCTGCGAGGTGATAAGTGCCGCAGTAAATCTCCCCGTGAAGGATGTCAGCTGTGCCCGGGCTCTGGACCCGGGGGCAGCGGGCACAGACGGGGCTGGCACCACGCCCTCGGATCTGTGCCCAAGTCCAAGCCGCACACCAAAACATTCGCCTCCGCGGCACAGATAAACCCAGATATCCACGCCAAATTAGCACTTTTTAACGGAAATGAAGGTTTCTAGGTATTTTTCAGGTTTAGACCTGGTTTAGTCCTAGTTTAGAGCTTATTTAGACTTGATTTAGACCTATTTTGGTTTAGTCCTGGTTTAGGCCTAGTTTGGACTAAACCAGGACTAAACCAGGTCTAAACCAGGCCAAAAACAAGGACTAAACTAGGTCTAAACCAGGTCCAAAAGCAAAGACTAATCCAGGACTAAACCAGGTCTCAACCAGACCCAAAACAAGGACTAAACCAGGACTAAACCAGGTCTAAACCAGACCCAAAACAAGGACTAAACCAGGACTAAACCAGGTCTAAACCAGGCCAAAAACAAGGACTAAACTAGGTCTAAACCAGGCCAAAAACAAGGACTAAACTAGGTCTCAACCAGACCCAAAACAAGGACTAAACCAGGACTAAACCAGGTCTAAACCAGGCCAAAAACAAGGACTAAACCAGGTCCAAAAACAAGGACTAAACAAGGCCCAAAACAAGGACTAAACTAGGTCTAAAACTGGTCCAAACCAGGACTAAACCAAGTCCAATACAAGGACTAAACCAGGTCTCTACCAAAACTGAAACAGATTTAAATGATTAATTAATCCATGACTAAAATGGGACTAAACCAGGTCCAAACCAAGTCTAAACCAGGTCCAAAACAAGGACTAAACCAGGACTAAACAAGGCCCAAAACAAGGACTAAACTAGGTCTAAAACAGGTCCAAACCAGGTCCAGAAACAAGAACTAAACCAGGTCCAAACCAGGTCCAAAAACAAGGACTAAACCAGGCCTTAACCAAAACTGAACCTGAATAAACTGTCGTCTGTATTGACATTGTGTTTCTGAATTTCCCGGGTCCTTTTGGGAAACCATAACCTTTAAAATGGCCCGTCTGACCTTTGACCCCCGGCGTTCCTTTTGCCGAGAGGATCATACGGCGTTTGCATCCCGGGAGCAGTGACAGTGAGCGCCGCGTCCGCCCACACACCATTATCTCTGTTTACTTTAGCCTCATAATGTCCCTGTGTTTATTTAAAGCCGCCGTTCTCACAGTAGCTCTGTTTAAAACCGCTCTCAGTGTTTGACACTTCTGAGGAGTTTGGGGAAAGTTTCAGTCTCAGCTCCGGCGCTCGGCTCCGGCGCTCGGCTCCGGCGCTCGGCTCCGGCGCTCGGCTCCGGCGCTCGGCTCCGGCGCTCGGCTCCGGCGCTCGGCTCCGGCGCTCGGCTCCGGCGCTGTCGGGACGAACGCCGCAAGAGCTCGTGAGACAGAAAAGCCGCGAGATTATTGCTGAAACACGCAGAAAATTATATCGTGAGGTTTGATTTGGATAAAAGTTTAGTTTTTTGAGAAGCGCATGTTTGAAGAACTCTTTATTATGAGTCTGTTTACATCTCCAAAGCTCAAGATGCTCTGTTCCACCTTGTGATGTCATGAAGAGGCAGTTTTCTATATGCATCTTTACCTGCCTGGTTTAGACCCAGTTTAGCCATGTCTTAGTCCTGGTTTAGACCTGGTTTAGATCTGGTTTAGTTCTGGTTTAGACCTGGTTTAGTCCTGGTTTAGACCTGGTTTAGACCCAGTTTAGCCATGTCTTAGTCCTGGTTTAGACCTGGTTTAGTCCCGGTTTAGTCCTGGTTTAGGTCCGGTTTAGACCTGGTTTAGACCCAGTTTAGTCATGTCTTAGTCCTGGTTTAGTCCTGGTTTAGTCCTGGTTTAGTCCTGGTTTAGTCCTGGTTTAGTCCTGGTTTAGTTCTGTTTTTTCCCTGGTTTAGACCCAGTTTAGTTATGTCTTAGTCCTGGTTTAGTCCTGGTTTAGTTCTGGTTTAGACCTGGTTTAGTCCTGGTTTAGTTCTGTTTTTTCCCTGGTTTAGACCCAGTTTAGTTATGTCTTAGTCCTGGTTTAGTCCTGGTTTAGTTCTGGTTTAATCCTGGTTTAGTCCTGGTTTAGACCTGGTTTAGTCATGGTTTAGTCCTGGTTTAGTCCTGGTTTATACCTGGTTTAGTCATGGTTTAGTTCTGGTTTAGTCTAACTAAACTAAAACAGACTAAACCAGGTCTAATTGTATCATTTAACGCACATTACTCCAGTACCAAGATGGCGGCTTTGTTGACGTGTTCGTTCCGACAGACTTTGGTTGTCAAGGCGACATCTACACTTCTGTTTCTATGGAGACAAATAAAGTGACTTTGATAATCCCTGATCAGAGCTGCCAAACCTGGTCCTGGTCCTGAGTCTTTACTGTAACCTGTTTGTGTTGATGGGAAATGACTCGGACTCGGACTCGGACTCGGACTCGGGAGGGAGGGGGTTCTATTTTTACCCCGGAGCGTTTGAGCTCCACGTCGCCCCCCGCAGTCCCGGGCCGTCCACGTGCGAGGTCAGAGAGCTCCTCCTTCAGAACTCTGTCTCCGGCCATTTCCTGTTTCCTGTGGGCCCGCCCCCTGTGCTTCCTGTTCCTGCGCTACCGTCGTGGCAGCGCTCCAGGGACCTTCGTATCAGCGGGCACGGCTCCAGCTGCAGCTCCGTGCTCGGAATTCTGCAGACACCACCGCGGTTTTCCTTCTGCAGACACCACCGCGGTTTTACTGCAAACACCACCGCGGTTTTACTGCAAACACCACCGCGGTTTTACTGCAAACACCACCGCGGTTTTACTTTCTTTCCGCAAACACAACCAGGTCTAAACTAGGTCTAAACTAGGTCTAAACCAGGTCTAAATCAGGACTAAACCAGAGCTGAACCAGGTCTCAACCAGGACTAAACCAGGACTAAACCAGGACTAAACCAGGGCTAAACCAGGGCTAAACCAGGTCTAAACCAGGTCTAAACTAGGTCTAAACCAGGGCTAAATCAGGACTAAACCAGAGCTGAACCAGGACTAAATCAAGATTAAACCAGGACTAAACCAGGTCTAA
This sequence comes from Odontamblyopus rebecca, assembly GCA_030686955.1. Lineage (NCBI taxonomy): Eukaryota > Metazoa > Chordata > Actinopteri > Gobiiformes > Gobiidae > Odontamblyopus > Odontamblyopus rebecca. The sequence continues at coordinate 37,499,800 of CM060662.1, forward strand.
ACCAAAACAAAACCAGGTCTCAACCAGGACTAAACCAGGACTAAACCAGGGCTAAATCAGGATTAAACCAGAGCTGAACCAGGTCTCAACCAGGACTAAACCAGGACTAAACCAGGACTAAATCAAGATTAAACCAGGACTAAACCAGGTCTAAACCTATTCTATTCTCTTCTGTTATGTTGTGTGAGCTCTTGTGTCCAAATAATCGTGGATCAGTAAAGTTCGTCTGAATCGGAGTCAAACCCCAAACGTCCAAACATGGAGCGGATCTCGGCCGTGACCTTTGACCCCAGGAGCTGTTCTTTTTCTTTTGGGATGAATCATTTTATTCCCAGATTCCGGTCATTAAAGAGGAAGTGTTGAGCAAAATAGACTTTTTGGACTTTTCTGCACTGTGTAACTTTGTAATTCGGGCTCCTGAGCAGCTTCTGCCAATGGAGACGTCATCGCTCTGTCTGGAATGTTCCGCAGTGTGACTTTAAATGGCTCTACTTTTATTCAGCTACAGGTGGTTGATGGGATGTGATTCTCCCTCTCTCCTTTCTCTCTTCTCTCTCTCCATCTCTCTCTCTCTTTGTTTCTCTCCCTCTTTCCCTCTACTCTCTCTCTCTTGCTCCTTTCTCTCTCCCTCTTTTTCTCTCTCCTCTTTCCCCCTCTCTTTATCTCCATCTTTCTTACCCTCTCTTATCTCTTGCTCCTCTCTTTTCACCCTCTTTCTCTTTCCTCTCCATCTCTCTCTCTTCTCTCTCTTTCTCTTCTCCCTCTCTCCTCTCTCTCCCTCTTTATCTATCTCTCTTATCTCTGTTTTCTCTCTCCTCTCTCTCTCTCCCTCTTGTTCTCCCTCTCTTTCTCCCTCTCTCTCTCTTTCTCCTCTCTCTTCCTCTTTTTCTCTGTGTTCTCTCTCTTCTCTCTCCTCTCTCTCTCCTCTCGCTCTCCCTCTCTTTCTCTCTCTCTCATCTTTCTCCCTCTTTATTTCCCCCTCTCTTCTCTCTTTCTCTCTTTTTCTCTCTCTTTCCTCTTGCTCTCCCTCTCTTTCTCTCTCTCTCATCTTTCTCCCTCTTTCTCTCTCTCCCCTCTCTCCCTCTTTATTTCCCCCTCTCTTCTCTCTTTCTCTCTCTTTTTCTCTCTCTCTCCTCTCTCTCTCCCCCTCTCTTCTCTCTTTCTCTCTCTTTTTCTCTCTCTCTCCTCTCGCTCTCCCTCTCTTTCTCTCTCTCTCATCTTTCTCCCTCTTTCTCTCTCTATTTCCCCCTCTCTTCTCTCTTTCTCTCTCTTTTTCTCTCTCTCTCCTCTCTCTCTCCCCCTCTCTTCTCTCTTTCTCTCTCTCTCTCCTCTCTCTCTCCCCTTCTCTTCTCTCTTTCTGTCTCTCCTCCCTCTCTCCATCATTTTATGGAGGAATTTTGTGAATTTCTCCGTTTGTTTCTCCAGTTTTTCAGACAGATTTTGTCACATTTTTATGACTTGTGCTTTGACTTGTTTTTAAATCATCAGAAATACTTAACTCTGGAACATTTCACCGTTTTATTTAGTGATTTGTTTTCACTTTTATTTGATTCGTCGGGTTTTCTGTTCTTCGTTTTCTTCAGGACGACTCGTGTCAAACGTGATTTTATTTCCCGTCGTGTTTTTGAATCTGTGTCGTCTGAGTAAAGAAAGTGAGACTCTGTCGCTCCGAGCGCACGGACCAGGAATACTGATGAATGAAGCTTCTCTCCTCTCTTTCCTCTCACTCTCCATCTTTCCCTCCTCCTCTCTCTCTCTCTCCATCTCTTTCTCCTCCCTCCATTTCTGTCTCCCTCTCTTTTCCTCCCTCTCTTTCTCTCTTTCTCCCCAATCTCTTTCTCTCTCACCCTCTTTCTTCCTTCCTCTCTGGCCCCCTTCGTCTCCATCTCTCTCTCCATCTCTTCTCTCTCTCTCCTCTCCTCTCTTCTTTCTTTCCATCTCTTCTCTATCTCTCTCCTCTTCTTTCTTTGCATCTCTTCTCTCTCTCCATCTCTCCTCTCTTCTTTCTTTCCATCTCTTCTCTCTCTCTATCTTTCTCCTCTCTTCTCTCTCTCCATCTCTCCTCTCTCTCCATCTCTCTCCACCTCTCCTTTTTCTATCTCCTATCTCCATCTCTCTTCTCTCTGTCCTCTTTTCTCTCTCTCCTTTTTCTCTCTCTCCAGCTCTCTCCTCTCTCTCCAGCTCTCTCTCTCCATCTTTCTCTCTCCTCTCTCGTTCTTCCTTTCTCTGCCCCTCCTTCCTCTCCCTCTATCTCTCTCTCTTTGCCCCTCCCCCCTTCTCCCCTTCCTCTCTCTCTCTCTCTCACTCCATCGCCCCATCCTTTGCAGACGGATGAATGCGTCACTTTTACGGCTCATCAGAGTTTCGTTTTGTGAGTTTGTTTTTGAATAAAGATTCACTGGGATTTTCCCCTCTCTGTTCTGTCTCTTTCTGTCCCCCCTCCGTCTTACTCTCCCTCTCTTTCTCTTTCTCCTCTCGTGCTCTTTCTTTCTTTCTAGTTCTGATGCATCTGCAGCAGTTTTACTACCTGTGAAATTCTCTACTTACACCTTATTTAATTCTACCTGCACCTTTGTATTTTATTATATTTTATATTTTTTTTTACTTCTTTCCCTTTTATTTGCAAACCATTTTTTACCAGTGCTATTTATTTATTTATTTATTGTGTTGAACCTGCATATGACAAATAAACAATCCTGAAACTCTTCAAGCTTTAATTCCCTAAAAAAACCAGAGGGAACTACATAGACCATGATCCTTTGCTCCGTTTCAGTGCAGACGACATGAAGAAATAACTGTTCTCAGCACTTTTACATCTTCATTCTTTGGGTTAAGTCTCGTGAAGCATTTTTAGAGGAAAAAGTAGGGGAAATATCGCAATAAATATCGTACTGTGAGGTTCAGACTGTGACGATATCGTATCGTGAGACTTGGATATCGTGACAGCCCTAAATGCTCCTCATAAAGCTACTGCCCGGGTCAGAGGAATATGCCGACTAAAAACAACTTTAAGGGCGTCAAAAACCGAACCCAGTTTAGACAAAGGCTGTGTTGAAAAAAATCGATTTTCCAATTCTGAATCGATTTGCATATTAATTCCTTAAGATCGATTTGTAAGTCTAAAGATCGATTTAATTTGTAATATATTTTCCCCGGTGAACTTTAACCCCACTCGTCGCGGTCTGACTATCAAAACTATGAACACGGCGTCGGACACGAGTGGCAGCGTGAGCCGAGTCCAGAATCACTCAACGCTCCGACTGGAACCATTTCAGGTCCAGAAACGATAAAGGCAAAGATGCTCCTGACAGAAGCAGAGACAAATGGAGGTGAAGTATAAATAAAACCTCAGGAACCTCTGGAGCAGCTCAGGGAACAGCTCAAAATGGTTCTAATGACACGAACCCGGATCCAGATCGGATTGGATCGAATCGTGACAATAGATTCTGAATCTTGAGAATCTGAATCAAATTGATTCTTGGAATTTGAATCGATACCCGGCCCTAGTTTAGACAGTGGCAAAATATGAGTGTGGTTTGCATCGGCCTCCCACAGTTTCTCCAGTATGAGCCAGAACATCCTGTCCCGTCTTAGTGATGATATCTGGAGCTTTAAAAAATTGGTAAAAACAAGATTCTGATTCTGTGCAAATCTCTTCCCTCGTATCCACCGGTGTGTTTACTGTCACCTCTGCCGTCTGTATTGAGTATTATTATTACACATAGTCAATAAAATTAGATTACTGAGTATTTAATCTTCATTATCTAATTGATTTACAGGGAGCCGCTCCATAGGGCCCGGCCTGTTTACGGAGGTTAAAATCTAAATCTCTGTCACTTTTGTTTTGTTTGCCCCGAGTTTCTCAGACCACAACAGTCTGTGCTTACACAACATCCACAGAGCGGGTTTGTGTCTCCTGTTCAGCTGTGACCTACATCCAGTATCGTGGAGAAAGAGGGAAAGAGGGAAAGCGCTCGTCTCCGTCTCTCTGTGGCCTTCGCCGTCTTTCGCAGCCTCCTCAGCCAAACCCGATAACTCCGGACTGTGGCCTTTTCCACTGATCATTTGGAAAACAGTGTCTCGCCTCCACATGTTCAGACCGAGGCCCTCGACACCAGACAGAGATGCTCAGGATCTTCATTCACTTCTCCATTCCTTTACTTTTCACATTCTTCTTCAACTTTTACCATTCACTTCCCACTTGATCCTCCTCACTTTATCTGTCGGAAAATAGAGTCCCGAGGCCACTTCATTGTGGCTTTTTTTTTGTGTGTGTGTCTGTTGGCTTTTTTTTGGGTGTGTTGTGGATTTTTTGTGGTGTTTTGTGTATTTTTTGGTGTCTTTTGGCTTTTTTTTGGTGTCTTGTGTAAGTTTTGTGTTGTGGATTTTTGTTGTGTTGTGGTCCACTGTGCATCAGATAAATAACACAATATTGTATTTTTTAATATTTTACTTGGAGTTGTGTTTTGTTTCATTCACGCACATTTGAGTCACCATTTATTATTCGTCTGTCTGCATCTCCAAAGCGCCAAACGCTCTGTTCCACCTCGTGATGTCATGAAGCAGCAGTTTTCGGCTCCTTTTACCTTCAGCTCAGCAGAGACGAGGCAAATCCAGGGCTGAACTGAATCCAAACTTCTGTCTGAGAGAAAAACTCGGCGTAAATATGCAGAGTTTGTGCGTTAAACGTGTGAATGAAACAAAACACAGCAGCGTGAGTGTGTGTGCCTTTGCAGTTCGAGGCATATCACACTCATCTCCTGCTGCTGCTCCCTGATTGAGGCCGGTGTGTCTGAGAGCTCTGTTTGTGTGTTTGTGTGTGTGTTTGCCTGATTACTCCACACACACACACACACACACACGTCGTCTCGTGCTTGCGTACACTTCACTGACGTCCGTGCACTTCCTGGAGACTGATCCAAACCTCATTGTCACTGCTTCACTGACCTTAAAGCGGGGAAATGATCCACACTCCACTTATTGTTATTCTGACACTGTTCCCTCGTCAGAAACATCCCCGAGCAGGACGATCGTGTACGAACAGAGATGTAACGATCACGTGAATATGGTGATATCGTATCGTCAGAGGTCTCACAATAATATCGTCAGCCATCACCATGAACAGTTCTGATGCAGAAATAGCTAAAAAACAGAGGGAGCTACATAGACCATGATCCTTTGCTCCGTTTCAGTGCAGACGACATGAAGAAATAACTGTTCTAAGCACTTTTACATCTTCATTCTTTGGATTCAGTCTTGTGGAGCATTTTCAGAGGAAAAAGGAGCAGATTCACAGTCAGAATCAGAATCAGAATTACTTTTATTCATCCCCGAGGGGAAATTTTCTTCGTTACAGATGCGACCAACCAAGAGCATGTACATCGAACAAGTTACAAAATAAGCTAAATACAATAAGATAAAAGATAAAATAGCTCTCTCTCTATTTACATCTATTTATGACTATATACATGTGTGAGCAGGAATAGGATGAAAGGATTGAGTAGTTTGTGAGTCACAGTGCAGCGTTCAACAGTTTGATGGCGACAGGCAGGAAAGATTTCCTGTGTCTCTCAGTGGAGCAGCGGCAGCCGCAGTCTATGGCTGAAAGAGCTCCTCTGATTGGCCAGCACCTTGTGGAGGGGGTGGGAGGGAGAGTCCAGGATAGTCCAGATTTTGTCCAGTGTTCTCCTGTCCAACACCACCGCCAGAGAGTCCAGCTCCTCCCCCACAACATGTCCAGCCTTCCTAATGATCTTCTCCAGTCTATTAGTGTCCCTCACACGCAGACTGCTGCCCCAGCAGACTACAGCGTACATGATGCACTGGCCACCATAGACTCGTAGAACACTAAAATATTGCGAAAGAAAGAACAAAAAAGAAAGAACCAAAGAAATAAAGAACAAAAGAAAGAACGATAAAGAACCAAAGAAAGTAAGAACAAAAGTTAGTAAGAACGAACAAACTAACAAACTCCACACAGCGTCAGACCCCACAGTGTGAGAAGTACACGCCCACACACACACACACACACACACACACACAGGTCTGTGTGTCCTAACAACCCAACGCCAACCACCAGAACCCCCCAGAGGCACAGGAGGGCAGAGGAGGGGCACAGGAGGGCAGAGGAGGGGCACAGGAGGTCACAGAAGGGCAGAGGAGGGGCACAGGAGGTCACAGAAGGGCAGAGGAGGGGCACAGGAGGTCACAGAAGGGCAGAGGAGGGGCACAGGACTGAAGGGGGAGGAGTGTTACTTCAGAATAGTCTTACCAAATTACAAACAGAGGTCTTGAAGTGTAAAAATTATTTGAGGAAACTGCTGAACTAAGAGGAAAGTGTCTGGATGGAGCAGATTTAAAGGTCGAGTATTACACTAAACCGACTCTGGTGAACTTTAACCCAGGTTATAATGTTACTCCCTCCTCACAGACACACCTGGAGCTGTGCGTTTTGTTGTTTGTTTCATTCACACAGGCTTGAGTAACTCTTTATTATTAATCTGTCCACATGTCCAAAGCTCCAAACGCTCTGTTCCACCTCGTGATGTCATGAAGACAAAGAGAAGGTCTCTGGTTTGTGTTGGACTGTGCTCAGACTGAGCGGCTCATGTTTCCTGTAATCACCTTTGGCTTCTTATCACAACAGACCCACACACACCAGAGCATGTGTCAGTGTGTGTGTCAGAGTGTGTGTCAGAGTGTGTGTCAGAGTGTGTCAGAGTGTGTGTCAGAGTGTGTGTCAGAGTGTGTGTGTCAGAGCATGTGTCAGTGTGTGTGTCAGAGTGTGTGTCAGAGCATGTGTCAGTGTGTGTGTCAGTGTGTGTGTCAGAGTGTGTGTCAGAGTGTGTGTCAGAGTGTGTGTGACTTTGTAGTGCAGTGAGATTAAAGGGTCATATTACACTATTTTTTATTTTCTTAACCCCTGAAGACCTGAGGGCAATTTGAGTGCATTTCTCCTCGCCTGGATTTTTTTCTTAATTTTGCTTTTAAAACTGCCCCTTTTACCCCTAATGAAGTGTTCTACCTCCTTTTGTTCAGTCCAACCTGTTATTTATAATTTAAAAAATTCCCACTCTTTTATACAAAACCCACAGCAAACATGTAGAAACGTTTTGGAGATAAAAAATGCTTAATTTATGGCCTTAGCTACAAAAATGCAAAATCTCAAGTCTGTAAGTAAATTAAAAATCTCCTTATTGCCCTAAAAACAAAAAAAGTGCAGTGGCTCCATGACTTTCCTGGTCCAGTCCTGGAAACAGCTCCTGTCAGGTCCAGGGCCAGAGCCACAGCACTTCTGCATTTCCATGGGGTTTATTACATTTGGATTTGTTCATTTGGACTGAAATAAACCTTTAAATAAAAATAGAAAGAGATGCACAATTACACACACCAAGATGTGTCATTTTCCATGTGTGTGAGAATTAACTCCACTTAGAGCGACTTTTTCCCTCGTTCTAAACACACACAGTCAGAGGAGTCGACCATCTTGACTCACTTCACTCTTTGGCAAAGTTTGGCTCCATCAAAATGGACGGAGCGCATGAGTTTGGGGAAAACAAAGTTCCTGTTGGACACTCGTTTTGCTCCCGTCATCACACAGCGTGAGTGTGACGTAGGATAAAGCCACAGAAATGTACAGAAACCTCTATGTCTGCACTTTCAGAGGGGAAAAGGACGTTTCTGTCTTTTACGGTTAGAAAGTTCTGCGCGGTTATAGAAACATATTCCTCGGTGTCGTGTACGATGTCGTAGGTCTTCGAGGGTTAAGCACCACTGAATGTGTTTCTGTTTTGCTGAACCGAGCTCAGATGTGAGAATGAAACTAAACAGTGAAACTAAACCATAACACAGGGATGAGCATTCGACTAAACTTTTTTAATCGATCATTGGGAGAGTTAACAATTCAAGTCAATTTTCGATTAATCATTAATGTTTATATGTTAAAATGATCATTATTATTACCATTACTAATCTGCATAAATACTTTACACTTTACCACTTTACAACATATAAACATCCTGACTCCAGATCCTCATCAGTGTGAGATCAGAATGTGTTTAATGCAGCTTTAAACATTTGTTTACGTTTTACACAAACTAAACTTAAAACCACATGACTCATTTGCATAAACTGTAAACGCTGAAAAAGCAGCTTTTTCTCAGTGGAATATGAGTGTTCTCCCTGTGACGGAGGATGTTCTGCTGATGCTGAGTCTGTTCTGTGCGGATGTCACGTTGGAGATGTTCATGTTTTCAGAGGTCGTACGTGTGCAGGTTTAGTGAAGCTCTTTATTTCACAGCATTTCACTTTATTTCTGTTGGTCACTTTATTTCTGTCGGTCACATTATTTATTTTGGCTTCTGTTGTGTTGAAAAGACTGAAAAGTGTTTTGTCTTTTGGACTCGTGCACTCGACTGTTGCAGTAACCGGGACACTGTGTAAATATGCACCAGCACCAAACCGGGACACTCCAAAAACCCGATCGTTCCCGGGACACTGATGTGCAGGTAAACGCACTCTGAAGAATATAGGGATCTCCAAGGAGCCAGAGCCGAGACGTGGGACTGTGAGGCTCCAGAGTTTGTGCTCAGACGTTACGCACAGCAACTTACATACGGTTTGTCGATTAAAAATGAACCTGGTCGATGAAGTTCTTAACAATCAGCGGTAGTAAAACAGTAGCTTGGTAACGTGGTGCAGCCATTGCCAGTAAAAGTGACTCAGTGCTTTTTATTATTTCTCTATAAAGGACTTGTTTTATTTCCTGTTTATTTTCTGTGGCGTCCAAAGTCTGACCTGAGCCTGAGCGTCTGTAGTGTCCAGGTCAGAGCTGGAACTTTAGTCAAACTGAAACCTGAGTAGAACGATACTTTTGAGCTGATATGTGTGGGAAATTTGGATTATTTTCCTCAAATTATCTCATTTAAATTAACTACAAACTCCCCCACAGCCCTTTTGTCCCACATTAGGAAACTGCAGTCACAATTTGTGCAGTTTTCGCTTCTTATTAAAGTGTGGTTTTGGTTTAGTCCTGGTTTAGACCTGGTTTAGCCCTGGTTTGGTCCTGGTTTAGCCCTGGTTTGGTCCTGGTTTAGTCCTGGTTTAGCCCTGGTTTAGTCCTGGTTTAGCCCTGGTTTAGTCCTGGTTTAGTCCTGGTTTAGTCCTGGTTTAGCCCTGGTTTAGTCCTGGTTTAGTCCTGGTTTAGTCCTGGTTTAGTCCTGGTTTAGTCCTGGTGTGTGGACTATCAGGTGTCAGGTGTTCAGGGAGCTGAGCTCGTCCCTTCAGCTCTAGAACAAGGCACAGGTTTGTTTAGGAGCTTTACTCAAGGTCACTGCTGTTCTCTGAGGTTTTAGAGACTTTCTTCTTTAATCCGGCGTTTCAGGTCTTTTCTCCACGTTACAATAGTTGACGGGTGTTTTGTGCTTGTCTGGGTCATCTGTAATCGCTCTGTGAAAATACGACGTTAAAGAAAAGCTGTGACAGCAACAAAACGCCACTTAAACGCATTCTTCTGTGGGATTAAGTTGAACCGTCTTCACCTTCGCCCTTGAGGGATGAGAGGGTGAGAGGGTGAGGACGTGACGGGGTGAAGGTCAGGGGTCATTTTATAGAACAAACAGGTTAAACAGGAGTTTACTTCACATATTTAGATCACTGCTTTATAGGGACGTAACAATAACTGAAATATCATCAATCCCATGGCTCTTTGCCATGTGCAATACTGCCCATGTGCAATACTGTCCATGTGCAATACTGTCCATGTGCAATACTGCCCATGTGCAACACTGCCCATGTGCAATACTGTCCTTGTATAATACTGTCCATGTGCAATACTGTCCATGTGCAATACTGTCCATGAGCAATACTGTCCATGTATAATAATGTCCATGTGCAATACTGTCCATGTGCAATACTGTCCATGTGCAATACTGTCCATGTGCAATACTGTCCATGTGCAATGTAAAATTTGTAAAATTTAAGATTGCAATTTATATTATATATAGTTTTATAATCCTTATCTTTATAGATCTTTATAGTTTGTTTATTTTTAAGTCATTCTGTGCTTCTATTGCTGCTACTGTTTTCTTGCTGTTCTCTTAACTGTGCGTTGCAACTCTGAAATTTCCCCATTGTGGGACAAATAAAGGACATCTTATCTTATCTTAAATGAATAGTTCTGATGCAGAAATAGCGGGAACTACATAGACCATGATCCTTTGCTCCGTTTCAGTGAAAGAATGATCGAAAGTAAGAGAGGAGGCAAAAGAAAGAACAAAACAAAGAACAAACAAACGAAGAAAAGAAAGAACAAAACAAAGAACATAAAAGAAAGAACTAAAAGAAAGAATGAAAGAACAAATGAAGGAAAGTAAACAAACTGAAACTTGCAGAAAAATTACTTGGAAAGTCCATAAAATCCATAAAAAGTTCCTTGAAAATGCTAATTTTGTCAATTTCCAGGAAGCTTCATGCAGTTTGAGCTCCTCTCAAACTAATAATCTCCTTTTTCTTCCAAATTTCTTCCCCAATCATCTTTTAGACGCTAAAACTTAGCGCAGGGTTCTAATCGAGGTTACCTGAAACTTTATTTTTTACCGACAGATGTGAGATATTGTTACACCTCGACTGCTTCAGCTTTTATTGTTTTGAAAATGCCAAAAACAAAGTATTAAAGCTGCTATATTACACAAAAGTGACTCTTGTGAGCTTTAAGTCCTGTTCAAATGTTGTTCCCTCCTCAGAAACAGAGCTGGAGTCGTGTTTTGTTTCCTGCCAGTAAAAGATTTGTTTATTTCTCGTTTTATTTCCTGTAAATGAGGTCCAAAGTCTCTGACCTGGACCTGAGCATCTGCAGTGTCCAGGTCAGAGCTTCGGTCAAACTGAAACAGACCCAGTGGCTGCAGTCCGTGTTACTCTGCAGACAAGCAGCTGGAGATCGGCCGATATGGGTGTTTCATAACCGATACCGATAGTTTAGAATCCAGAGCAGCTGATAAACTCGAGACACGCTGATGTGTGTGGGAAATTTGTTTTATTTTCCTCAAATTCCATCATTTAAATGAACGACGAACTCCTCCACAGCCCTTTTGTCCCACATAAGGAAACTGCGCAGTCACAGTTTGTGCAGTTTTCTCTTCCTGTTCAAGTGTTAAAATAAAACGTTGTGTGTTTTCTGGCAGCAGGTCGACCAAAACAAAATATTGGCCTGTGCGAGAGATGTAAGACGGAGATCCGATATGCTAAAAAGTCCAAATATCGGCCCGGTATCGTTTGGTCCGGTTTCTCCTCATGGCCCCTCTGCAGTTGTATTTATGATGAGTTTTGTGCACGTTTGAACAGCTCCTTTTACCTTTTAGTTCAGTAAAGATCGGCAATTCCAGGCCTGAAATGATCCAAATGACTCCATTAAAGGTATATGGAGTTTAAAAACAGATTGGAGCACTTCCTGTATCACTACATGACATCACAAGGTGGTATTTTGTGTTTTAAGAGATTAACTCAGCCTCAATCTGCAGGGTTAGTGTATTAAACATGTGTGAATGAAACAAAACACAGCTCCAGGACCGTTTGTGACGAGGAAACAACATTAGAACATAGAAAATATGATAAATAATATGAACCCTAAATTAATAAAAATGTCTTAAATAAATATTCTTCTGGTCTTTCCGCTGTTGGACGTGCAGAGTTACACCTCTTACTTTCAGTTTCAATAGTTGATGTAGTTTGACGTCTTTTGTAAAACGGCATCTGATGGACAAACAGATGAAGAGGACAGATACGAGGAGAGTGTGTTCAGATCAAACCCGCCAAAGGGAGAAGTATTGACAGTTTAATCAAGGACGTCCAAGAGCAAAGTGCAGCAGCTGCAGATAAAGGACAGTGAGAACAGTGGTCAGTGTGGACACAGGTCAGGAGCTCGGCTTTATCAGGAGAGACTCTGTGTCTGGATTTTACTTCAGATCAGATACTTTTAAATGTGCAGATCTGCAGCATGAATCAAGGACACAAATACTTGATTTAAATGGAGAATGAACCATGTTCTGAGACACAGTGAGTCCAGCTGCAGGTGGGACATGATATCAGTGTAAAAACAGCAGAGAGCACATGTGCTGTGGCTTTAGCTCCTCCACAGACTTTTATAAGAGAAAATACAGCTGGCACACTTCTGCCCTCTGTAGGACACACCTCTGTAGGACACACTTCTGCCCTCTGTAGGACACACTTCTGCCCTCTGTAGGACACACTTCTGCCCTCTGCAGGACACACTTCTGCCCTCTGTAGGGCACACTTCTGCCCTCTGTAGGACACACTTCTGCCCTCTGTAGGACACACTTCTGCCCTCTGTAGGACACACTTCTGCCCTCTGTAGGACACACTTCTGCCCTCTGCAGGACACACCTCTGCCCTCTGTAGGACACACTTCTGCCCTCTGTAGGACACACTTCTGCCCTCTGTAGGACACACTTCTGCCCTCCGCAGGACACACTTCTGCCCTCTGCAGGACACACCTCTGCCCTCCGCAGGACACACTTCTTCCCTCCGCAGGACACACTTCTGCCCTCCGCAGGACACACTTCTGCCCTCCGCAGGACACACTTCTTCCCTCCGCAGGACACACTTCTGCCCTCCGCAGGACACACTTCTGCCCTCCGCAGGACACACTTCTGCCCTCCGCAGGACACACTTCTGCCCTCTGTAGGACACACTTCTGCCCTCTGTAGGACACACTTCTGCCCTCTGCAGGACACACTTCTGCCCTCTGTAGGACACACTTCTGCCCTCTGCAGGACACACCTCTGCCCTCCGCAGGACACACTTCTTCCCTCCGCAGGACACACTTCTGCCCTCCGCAGGACACACTTCTGCCCTCTGCAGGACACACTTCTGCCCTCTGTAGGACACACTTCTGCCCTCTGCAGGACACACTTCTGCCCTCTGAAGGACACACTTCTGCCCTCTGAAGGACACACTTCTGCCCTCTGAAGGACACACGTCTGCAGGACACACCTCTGTCCTCTGTAGGACACACTTCTGCCCTCTGTAGGACACACTTCTGCCCTCTGTAGGACACACTTCTGCCCTCTGTAGGACACACTTCTGCCCTCTGTAGGACACACTTCTGCCCTCTGCAGGACACACTTCTGCCCTCTGTAGGACACACTTCTGCCCTCTGCAGGACACACTTCTGCCCTCTGCAGGACACACTTCTGCCCTCTGTAGGACACACTTCTGCCCTCTGTAGGACACACTTCTGCCCTCTGTAGGACACACTTCTGCCCTCTGTAGGACACACTTCTGCCCTCTGTAGGACACACTTCTGCCCTCTGTAGGACACACTTCTGCCCTCTGCAGGACACACCTCTGCCCTCTGCAGGACACACCTCTGCCCTCTGTAGGACACACTTCTGCCCTCTGTAGGACACATCTCTGCCCTCTGTAGGACACAGTGTGGAGTGAGTTTAGAAAAGTTCGTCTGTGCGTTTGTGTGTAACGTGAAGCCGTCTGTTCAGATTCAATTCTTCATCTGCATCGATTCAGAATCATTTTAATTGAATTAACAATACAGATAAACAGTGATTATTTTACAGTACAGTGCATGTGTGTAGTGTCTGTGTGGGTTACATTCCCCTCAGGGTAAGAACATGCAGTTTGTTTTGTTGGTTGAATGTGCAGACTTATCTTTAGAGACTCACTGTAGGGCTCAGGGTTCAGGGGATCACAGCTCAGGGTCTCAGGGTCCGTTTGGTGCTCGAACCCTCCAACAGCTGAACATAGAATAATAAAACAGTAAAACACAAAACGAACACAATCAGAGCACAGAGAACAGTGACCCTCATGTAAACTGAGCTATTAGAAGAACCGTCAGGACTTATGATGCTCCAGTGTTTTAATTTTACAAAACCAATACTAAAATTGACTGTAAAAACCTCCCACAGCACAGCCCCTGTCTCCACACACAGTCGGAGCGTTTGTTTTTCCAGGTATTTTTGGGCTCTGAAACCACCTGTAATTGAATAAATGTAAGTTTGAGCTGCAGAACATTCCGGACAGAGCAGTGACATCTCCAGACAAACGAGCAGTTCACCTCGGTCCAAACCTCCCTGTTACATTTGTGATACTTCTTTGTTATATTTGTTGTATGTGTGCGTGAAGCGGACTCGGGTGTGGGTCCTGCCTGGACTCGCCTCACGTGAGTCGGGGAGTTTCTGTTGCAAAGGACGAGTCTGTAGGATCTGATCTAAGGTGTGACATAAACACAGAGACACAACAGGCTCTGCACAGGGCACCGGGTTCACTCCGTCCAATCATGTGAAAGAATCTGAGCCCCGTTTCAGCCCAATGAGCCGCTCGCCGAATCTAACGGACCATCAAGTGCACACAACAAACACTGGACAGACACGACACAGCAGGACCGAGCGAACAGGTTTCATTTGCATTCATGTAAACAGAAGTAAATATGTCCGGCAGAGGTGGGCAGTACCAGTCACTTCTTAAAGAAATTGGACTTTTCTGAGTAAAAGTTGTGCTTCCTCTTCCCACTGTGAGGAACAAGTGACAAAAGCTTCATGTGACAAAATGATTTGAACATTTGTGTTTCTCATTTGTGTTTGTCTCGTTTTGTCTCTGTCCACATTTTGTGCATTTTTTCCCATTATTACTCAAACATGCCCAGAGGACACAGGTCTTCAGGTGGGGTTTTGATGAGGAGACGCTGCAAATTTAATAAAACTAAACAAGTTTTATTCACTTAAATCTAGACTAAAAATATGATTTATCTTGTTTTAAGGGATATTTACTAAATGACGGCTAAATGTCTAAGATTATGAAGCTTATTTCAAGAAAATATTTCTTTTTTTTCTCATTTTATATCTAAACTGGTCAGAATGCACAAAACAAACAAAACAAGTGTTCAGACGGAGTTTAAGACATTTTTATGGATGTAAATGAGTCGATCTTGGGCTGAAATTGTCCAGTTTCTCTGAACCTTCTGTTTGTGACATGGAAAGATTAAAAGATTTAAAAGTTTTAGGATCTGATTGAGTTTTAGGAAAGCGCTGCTTTGTCAATGTTACCATGTGGTAATTAGTCTGAAAATAAGGAAATAAAGAATTTCATTAAGATTCATGAACTAAAATCAAGAATAAAACCGTCAGTAACAAACTTTATATTCTAGTTTAAGATTTTCATCTTAATTTTTTCTTAGAATTAGTGTTTTATGTTTTATTTTAGATCATTTCAAACTCAGATTATTGCTTAGAATAAGTGATTTTATCTTATTTTGAGATTTATGAAGGTCTGGATATATTTTCTTATTATTATCTGGCCGATCATTTCACTTGTTTCTAGAGCGTTTTAACTTAAAACAAGTGTGTTTTTCTACTTTTCAGAGGGGGATTTGTAAAGAGGGGTAATAACCCCTCTTTAACTGGACTGACACTTACAAATCCAGTTCTGCCTCATTTCAAGTATAGATCTGTGCTGGACGTGGCTCTGGGGCGGCTGTGCTGCTGAACGTCTCACAGACTTCACACAAATGTTGCATAAGTGACTTGATCAGGGCTGTTCAGCAGGACCAGTGTTACTGTGTGAAGCTGCAGCATCAGCACTTCTGCTCTGATGTGTTGCACTTTTGTAAAAGTCTGTTTGTCCTTGTAGTAGTTGTACTTTAGTGTCTCCTCAAATGTTGGTGACCAAATGCCTCGTGAAAGCTCAGAGTTTACATCAGCTGTAGATGATCTGAGCACAGTTCTGTCTCTGTCCAGTATCAGTCTGAGCCAATGGAGCCGACTGCCCCAGTGTCCGGGGCAGATCTGCACTGACCTCTGAGCTGCACCGTTTGGGAAATGTGTGATATCTAAACTTAGACAAGTACTGCAGTTTCTTTTTTAGGATTCTGTTCATATGAAATACACGTTTGTACAGATGTAAACTGGGGGATTGTGCAGAATAACATCAGAGGGGATTTGGTTGGAGAACATTATTTGTGATTTGCTCATTAAAACTCTTCCACTGCCAAAAGAAATCTATATCTAATCTAATCTAAAGTCTTGTGAAATGGCGTCCTCCAGCAGGACCCGTCCGCCGGGTGAGTGAGTTCATCAAACTTTAAACTGCACCAAAACACTGCCACTCCCGTTGTTTTTCCTGAAATAGTCCGGGACAGCAACAATGGGCCAGATTATCAAAGAGGAGGTCAAGCTCCACTTTGAAATAAGGGAGGGAGCTGCAGCAAACGTGAGCCTCTGGAGTCGGACCGGAGCGTTTTTAGGAAAAGAAACAAGAATCACAATGAGCAGGTCTCTGTTTATCACTTTGTTTTTTTCGTAACAAGATATGAGATCATTAAAGAGGGAGAATTACACGTCTGTCAGCGTTCGTTCCGATGAAACTCCTGCACATCGCTCCAGGTTTGTGAAGCTCCAGTGTTCAGTTTTGCATTGTGTTGTTGTGTATTTAGGGAGAACTGTCGTGCTGGTGACGTAGGCAGGTCTGAGTAGAGCCCAGGAGAGATCTCTAGATGACTCAGACATGGATGGATGACTCTGAAACCGCTTCACGCAGGTTTTTGATAAGGACACAATGGTGTAAAGCTCCAGAAAGTTGATTTAGTCTAATATTCTGTCTTTAAATGTCCCTGTGTCTCCATGATGTCTTTTTTTAAACCTGATAATGCTGTAGTTTATACTTTTACAAACATATCTTCAAAAATGTGGAACTTTTGGGTTATTTACACTGATGTTCTCAAATATAAACGTACATAAAACTGTTTAAAAGTCCCAGATTACACCATTTTCTGATATGTTCTAATGTTTTCTCATAAAAAACAGACCTGGAGTTGTGTTTTGTTTCATTCACACACGTTTAACACACAAAGACGTGTGTTAAACGTGAAGATTTAGGCTTTGGAGCTCTTCCAAAAAAGAAAACACTCTGGAATTGCAAATACTCGACTAAACAAAATGTAAAAGGAGCTGTTCACTTGAAAACTTCCTCTTCGTGACATCACAGGTTGGAACAGAGCGTTTTGACCTTTGGAGATGTAGACTAGAGCGTAGAAACCTGGTAACCTGGATTAGAACCCTGCATTAAGTTTTGGCGATGATTTAGGAAGAAATTTGGAAGAGAAAGATGTTTTAAAGGTTACTCAAGCTGCATGAAGTTTTCTGGAAATTGACAAACTTTTTATGGACTTTCTAAGTCATTTTTATGCAAGTCTCAGTTTGTGTTTGCCTTATTTTTTTGCTCACGATATTACGATATTCCACATAATAACAAGTCTGACATTACAAAATGCTTTGTCCAGTCATTTGGTACATTTATTGTCATTAGGGATGGAACGAAATCCAAATCTCTCTGGACCAGATTTTCACCATAAACATCTCACTGGACCAGATTTATTAGAATATTTTGTGTGATTATGTGACTTTTTTCCTCTAAAAATGCTTCACAGACTTAATCCAAAGAATGAAGATGTAAAAGTGCTTAGAACAGTTATTTCTTCATGTCGTCTGCACTGAAACAGAGCAAAGGATCATGGTCTATGTAGTTCCCTCTGTTTTTTTAGCTGTTTTTGCATCAGAACTGTTCATTTAAGCAAAGAGACTTGGGATTCGATATATTGTGATGCTCCACGATATTATTGTGAGACCTTTGACGATACGATATCACCAGATTTTGCCCATTTTCAGGTGTCTTGAGCAGCCTCTAACTATGAATGAATTTGCATGACATTTGGACTCAAATATTTTGTCCAGATATGGAACTGAATGCAGTTTTTGGACCATCCTGGTGCAGACAGACTAATAATACAACATGACTCAAACATTCAAACATGAATGAAACATAACTCCAGGTGGCGCCGGCCAAAAATCTAAATGGAACAAACGCTAATGGTGACGCTCGTTTGAATGAAGTTTTATATTTTGTACAAACTCATTCCATGTTTTAAATGTGAATTTCCCTAAAAATATTGGTCCTATCAACACGAAATAAAAACTGTAGTCATCCTGACACTCTGCACTTTACGGCTGAAGTCCACATGTCTGTTTCTGATAAGATGGAAGAAGATCGAACTGGAAATTAAGATGGATCAATATGCAGGGAAAAAAAAACTGTGATTCTTTTTTCCCCACATCGCCCAGGCCTAACTGCAGCTCTGTTTTTGAGGAGGAAACTGCATTACAAGAGTCCGTTTTGTGTGATATCGGACCTGTAAGTGCCTGTGGGCCCCTCCAGGCTCAGTCCGGGGCCCCTCTGGTCTCTCAGACTGTGGAGCTGTTGACCCTGGCTGGGGCTGGACTCTTGGACGGAGCTCTCAGACTCTGGCTGGTTTTCTTTGGCCTCCTGTTGGACGTACTTTAACTTAAGTGGAGCTGATGGAGGTTTGAGGCGGTCGGGGTCAGGTGGTCACAGCTGTGGACTGTGGACGGGGCCGTTTCCTCCTCAGGCCCTTCTGTGACAACTGTTCTATAAACAAAATCTAGGAAATAAAAATAACGTTCAATGGTTAATGAATAATTTTGTTTCCCTGGAGAAACTTTAGGTACATTTCTTTTACCTGGCCTTTAGTTTCACCTTCAGTTTGGAGTATTTTGTGTGTATTTGACCTGATTATTTTATTACATTTATGTGTTTGGGGGATAAGCCCCTTGAGATGTCTCGCCGTGTCGTTTTCAAGGGTTTTCCTCATAGTCACAGCAATAGAAGACAGTCCGATACATAAAACATAAACAGAAAAAAAACAATACAATAAAATTAACACACACACTCATGCACACATGACTGTTTGACTGAATAAGTCAAATTTTACAAAAAACGAATACAGAATTCAAATATAGTCAAAAATAGTCGACAAAATGATCAAAAACAAGTACACGGGTGATGTGAATATTGCACCAGAGCATTTTTAAACAGACAGAAGTTTGGTCCAATCAAAGGGAAATTTATATTTAAATGAGTGTTTGTTTTTTAACTCTTGGGACAACAAAAATATCTGTGTGTCGTGAACTGTAGGAGGAGCTAAATGGGATTAAATACTAAAGGAAAAGTAGCCCTCACTTGAAAACGTAAAAGTGGGTAAGGTACAAACCCGAGGCGGACCGACTGGAACTATTAAAAGTCCTTTATTACATGCACTGTACTGCATTATAAAAGACACGCCTGTGGTCACATTATAAAAGAGCGAGTGTACGCGAACTCAGTGTGACGTATCATGACTATGTGAGGATTTTACTGAAAAGGCCGAGATGGGAAAGTGCAAGTAACCTGATTGTAAGTCAGTAAAGTAAACTTTACAGGCAAATATGCACCGTTTAATGCACAGATCCGTCTGTCGCCTTAATGAGGAGCCTGACGAATGACAAACTCAATTGTGTTTTTCATTGTTTGTTTGTCTTTTAACTGTGGACCAAGAGTCTGTAATAAAGTTTGATGATGACACATGAACACATTTTGACCAGCAGGATGCTCTTCGTCATGGTCAGATTATGCCCTGACAAAGACCGTCTCGTTGGCTTGTACCTTCCCCACCTTCATATTTTTTTTAGTAAGGGCTACTTTTTGTTTAGATTTCAGGTTAACCCTCGTGAAGCACCTGCACGGCCACTTTTGGACTGTTTTATGACCCAGTGAAGCGCTCCACCTCCTGCCTTCATCCGGGATTAAATGCTTTTTGATATATTCAGGATAAGTGAGATGAACGCCTTTAAAGATAAATGAATAACCGGTGAAGCTGACGGCGGGAGGACAGAGCGAGCAGGACAAACGCTGGTGCATCATTATTTCGTGACAGGTGCAGTTTTGTTGCTCGTTTAGAGGAAGGAAACGTGTTTATGCAAAACCATTTCACATTTTCACTGTTCAGATCAATAAAATGGCCATTTCATATTAATTTGGCGCAGGTCCTGGTTTAACAAAGACTCTGGTGCAGTAGTTCTGATGCAGTAGTTCTGATGCAGTAGTTCTGGTGCAGTAGTTCTGGCGCAGTAGTTCTGATGCAGTAGTTCTGGCGCAGTAGTTCTGGCGCAGTAGTTCTGGCGCAGTAGTTCTGGCGCAGTAGTTCTGATGCAGTAGTTCTGGTGCAGTAGTTCTGATGCAGTAGTTCTGATGCAGTAGTTCTGATGCAGTAGTTCTGATGCAGTAGTTCTGGCGCAGTAGTTCTGATGCAGTAGTTCTGATGCAGTAGTTCTGGTGCAGTAGTTCTGGCGCAGTAGTTCTGATGCAGTAGTTCTGGTGCAGTAGTTCTGATGCAGTAGTTCTGGTGCAGTAGTTCTGGCGCAGTAGTTCTGATGCAGTAGTTCTGATGCAGTAGTTCTGGCGCAGTAGTTCTGATGCAGTAGTTCTGATGCAGTAGTTCTGGCGCAGTAGTTCTGATGCAGTAGTTCTGATGCAGTAGTTCTGATGCAGTAGTTCTGGTGCAGTAGTTCTGATGCAGTAGTTCTGATGCAGTAGTTCTGGTGCAGTAGTTCTGGCGCAGTAGTTCTGGCGCAGTAGTTCTGATGCAGTAGTTCTGGCGCAGTAGTTCTGATGCAGTAGTTCTGGCGCAGTAGTTCTGGCGCAGTAGTTCTGATGCAGTAGTTCTGATGCAGTAGTTCTGATGCAGTAGTTCTGGTGCAGTAGTTCTGTTGCAGTAGTTCTGGTGCAGTAGTTCTGGCGCAGTAGTTCTGGCGCAGTAGTTCTGGCGCAGTAGTTCTGATGCAGTAGTTCTGATGCAGTAGTTCTGATGCAGTAGTTCTGATGCAGTAGTTCTGGTGCAGTAGTTCTGGTGCAGTAGTTCTGGTGCAGTAGTTCTGGTGCAGTAGTTCTGATGCAGTAGTTCTGGCGCAGTAGTTCTGATGCAGTAGTTCTGATGCAGTAGTTCTGGTGCAGTAGTTCTGGTGCAGTAGTTCTGGTGCAGTAGTTCTGATGCAGTAGTTCTGATGCAGTAGTTCTGGTGCAGTAGTTCTGGTGCAGTAGTTCTGGTGCAGTAGTTCTGGTGCAGTAGTTCTGGTGCAGTAGTTCTGGCGCAGTAGTTCTGGCGCAGTAGTTCTGGCGCAGTAGTTCTGATGCAGTAGTTCTGGCGCAGTAGTTCTGGCGCAGTAGTTCTGGCGCAGTAGTTCTGGCGCAGTAGTTCTGGCGCAGTAGTTCTGATGCAGTAGTTCTGGCGCAGTAGTTCTGATGCAGTAGTTCTGATGCAGTAGTTCTGATGCAGTAGTTCTGGCGCAGTAGTTCTGATGCAGTAGTTCTGGTGCAGTAGTTCTGGCGCAGTAGTTCTGATGCAGTAGTTCTGGCGCAGTAGTTCTGATGCAGTAGTTCTGGCGCAGTAGTTCTGGCGCAGTAGTTCTGGCGCAGTAGTTCTGGCGCAGTAGTTCTGGCGCAGTAGTTCTGGCGCAGTAGTTCTGGCGCAGTAGCTCTGGCGCAGTAGTTCTGATGCAGTAGTTCTGATGCAGTAGTTCTGGGGCAGTAGTTCTGATGCAGTAGTTCTGGCGCAGTAGTTCTGGTGCAGTAGTTCTGGCGCAGTAGTTCTGGCGCAGTAGTTCTGGCGCAGTAGTTCTGGTGCAGTAGTTCTGGCGCAGTAGCTCTGATGCAGTAGTTCTGGTGCAGTAGTTCTGGCGCAGTAGTTCTGGCACAGTAGTTCTCGTGCAGTAGTTCTGACGCAGTAGTTCTGGGGCAGTAGTTCTGTTGCAGTAGTTCTGGCGCAGTAGTTCTGGTGCAGTAGTTCTGGTGCAGTAGTTCTGGCGCAGTAGTTCTGGCGCAGTAGTTCTGGTGCAGTAGTTCTGGCGCAGTAGTTCTGGTGCAGTAGTTCTGGCGCAGTAGCTCTGATGCAGTAGTTCTGGCGCAGTAGTTCTGGTGCAGTAGTTCTGGCGCAGTAGCTCTGATGCAGTAGTTCTGGCGCAGTAGTTCTGGTGCAGTAGTTCTGGCGCAGTAGTTCTGGTGCAGTAGTTCTGATGCAGTAGTTCTGATGCAGTAGTTCTGATGCAGTAGTTCTGGCGCAGTAGTTCTGATGCAGTAGTTCTGGTGCAGTAGTTCTGGCGCAGTAGTTCTGATGCAGTTGCTCTGGCGCAGTAGTTCTGGCGCAGTAGTTCTGGCGCAGTAGCTCTGATGCAGTAGTTCTGGCGCAGTAGTTCTGGCGCAGTAGTTCTGGGGCAGTAGTTCTGATGCAGTAGTTCTGGTGCAGTAGTTCTGGCGCAGTAGTTCTGGTCTGAGCCCTCAGAGCCTGGGTCACGAGTCGGGTCTGCGGACACGGCGGCGACTGATGTGGACCACAGCACCCTCGTCCAGGGCTCAGGCTCTTTGGGGAAGTACGAGCCCATTGTGTCCAGACGGATATTTGCACCAGAAATTTCCTCTCAGCGCGGGCACGTTTGGCACAGCGGGCACGTTTGGCACAGCGGGCACGTTTGGCACAGCGGGCACGTTTGGCACAGCGGGCACGTTTGGCACAGCGGGCACGTTTGGCACAGCGGGCACGTTTGGCACAGCGGGCACGTTTGGCACAGCGGGCACGTTTGGCACAGCGGGCACGTTTGGCACATTGACCAAAAGTGTTGGCGCAGAGTCGAGCTGGAGATCTGGCTGTAAACATTTCATTGTGAGCTTTTCCATGTGTCAGTGGGTTTTTTTTGAATGCGGGAAGTTCCTTTCTGGTGTTTATCGCCCTCTGCTGGACGTCAGAGGGAACAGGAGCGAGTCGAACCGTCGAATCAGCAGCACAGAGATTATCAACACGATTCAGACTCTCCGATGTTTGCATTGAGTCTGAAATGATCCGAGGAGGTCGAGTGATGCCGTCTGGAGTGAAAAACCTTCAAGAGACTTCTTAAATGCTGCAGCAGGTCTGTCGTCTTCTCCACACTTCAGGATCTGATGAGCGTCATCAGAACTTGTTCACAGACAGACCTGGCCCATGTCTACAGCTTTTTAACGAATGCAAACTGTCCAGAGTACGACTTTATTAGAGATGTTCTGATATTTTTGATTTTTTTTTTGTTTTTGTTGTTTTTTTTCTTATGTTTTTTTTTTTTTTTGCATCAGTGATATACTGTGATAGTCTTAGACCTCAGACTCAGAGCGGGGCTGGAGGTTAAGTCTTACAAAGATCACCTTTAGGCGCTAAGAGGATTTAAACATTTTTTTAAGTTTATGTTGGGAAAATAGAGAATAATCCCTGCAAAATCCGACCTCTGTGGACGTTGTGGACGCTGTGTCAGAACACGGCAGTTTGAACACACACATTTTCACAAAAAAATGCTTTGTGCTCTATGAGAAACTTCTTTTATGGGCAAAGAGTCGTAGGGAGTATTATCTGTTACATAAGTGTTACATAAGGGTGAGTTATACAGTTGTAGGGAGTATTGTCTGTTCATTTTTATCATTAATATTTATTTTGTTTTATGGTTAATATCTGAAGTTTTCTGCGTGTACAAATGTCGAGGGTTTGGTTATTTTAACATGGGTTATAATGAGCTCAGTTTTCAATAGTTCTGAATTCCTAATATGGAAAAAAGAACAGGAATTAGTTTAATTTTCTCTGACGTGAACAGAGCCGACCTCGGTGTTCTGTGTGGTGCTGGAGCAGGACCTGGAGCAGGACCTGGAGCAGGACCTGGGGCAGGACCTGGAGCAGGACCTGGAGCAGGACCTGGAGCAGGACCTGGAGCAGGACCTGGGGCAGGACCTGGGGCAGGACCTGGGGCAGGACCTGGGGCAGGACCTGGAGCAGGACCTGGGGCAGGACCTGGAGCACACTCTGGAGCACACTGCATTTTCTTAAAGACGGGCTGTTAAAATCAACTTTCTGGAGATTTCTACCATGTTTTAACTTCGTTCCCTCATCAAAAACATCCCTGAAGACGTTTCAGAGTCGCCCGTGCGTGTTTGAGTCATCTAGTGATCTTTCTCGGCCCCTATTCGAACCCTTCTTATGATTAGCTGTGGGATTCTACAACAACAGGAAATCAAACTACACAATGACTGGACACTGGACTGTGGACTGGACTGTAATGTGCTTTCGTTTGGTTAGCGGGACACTGTGCTGTGATCTCCTGGAGAAGTGTCGTCTAGAGAATCCTGTTCCTTTGTATTGTATTTATGTTCGTCTGTGTGTGTGTTGTTCCCTCAGTTCTTGATGTGTGTGTGTTAGGGCCCGACCGATATATCGGTTGGACGATATTATTGACCGATATGGGCACTTGAAGACATATCGGTTATCAGTGTAAATCTTGCCGATCTGGGCCGATATTCCACGTGGACATGTTATACCTCGTTCTAAAGCTCAGACTCTCGATATTCTGCCCGTTTAATCCAATTTACAGACAGATAAATGTCCTGATCTGTGGCGCCGCATCACTGTTTATCTTTAAGCTGCAAATGTTTCACTGTCTCGTGTTTTTATTCACTGTTTCGTGTTACGATTGATGTGTGTTCTGATCGTGCTGTTTTACGCCGCCTCTTGGCCAGGTCATCATTGCAGAGGAGGAGGTTTTTCTCAACTGACTTACGGGTAAAATATTGACTAAATTAAATTTGTGGATTTAAGTCTGTAGATAATTTGTTTGTGTTTGTGTCTGTGACTTCATACTGCCCCACGTCACTCAGGTGTTTTTGTTTACAGCAGAGCGCTCTGAGCTCTGAGGCGCTGCTTTAAACACTTTTGTGTCTGATCCACGATACTGAATATAAATAAAAGTGAACTTCAGCGCAGTTCAGGCCAGAAACAAAACTACTGCATGTTTGTATAAAAGTGCGAATCGGCAAAAAGAAGATCCACAGACAGAGGACACACACAGCTGCTGTCAACATGCTGGATTCTCTTGTTTTTGCGGCCGCTCAGTGTGAGTCTGGATTAAAGGACAGTTCTTAGTGCTGATCTGAGAGGAGCCTGTGTGAGGCTGAGTGTTGAAATGTGTCGGTTTTGAAGCTTGTTTTGGTTCTTTCTCGTTGGTTAGCGATTAGCTGCTGTAGCTCGCACATAAACAGGCTGTTTTCTCTTCTGTTAGCGACTGTAAAGTGACTATAGTGGCCGTGTATATGTTACTGGACACACACTGATAAGGAAATGAGCTGTGAATAGAGGTGTGAATTATCGGCATTTAGCAGATCATTAATTACCGCGGCGCACACGCATTTACCGCTAAAGTAAACATTTTAATACTAACATTGTATGAGTGTGTTTTAGAGTGAGTGGTGTATGTGAGGGGGGTGTTGGCTACAGTCCTGCATATTTACAAGTACATGTTTGTTTCTTACATTATCTTGCCTTTTAATTTACATTGTCCATTTAATAAATAAATAAATACAAATACAAAAGGCTAATAGCGGAACTTTACTTACTTACTCGCGTTACTGGCTTGAATGTCATACAAAAATGTATGATGTAGCCTAAATAAGCCCAATTTAACATCCAATAGAGCCAAACCTTTTATAATAATATAAGTTTTATAATCAATTGAAGATTTACAGTGAATTTTTACATCACTAAATATATCGGCAGCTCCAACTCCCTTTTTATCTGTATCATATCAGGCAGGCCTTGGTTTTTATTGTACCTTCAGTTCTTGACAGTGTGTTTGTGTTTGTTTGTGTGTGTATTGTACGACGGTGTGTGTGTGTGTGTATTGTCCCCTCACTTCTTGACGGTGTCTGTTTGTGTTTGTGTGTGTGTGTGTTGTACGACGGTGTGTGTGTGTGTTTGTGTGTGTATTGTCCCCTCACTTCTTGACGGTGTGTGTTTGTGTGTGTTTGAGTGTATTTTCTCTTCATTTCTTGACGGTGCGTCGTGTATTTTCCAGGAGCAGTTCGGAGCGGCGTAAGGAGAAGTCTCGCGACGCCGCTCGCTGCAGACGGAGCAAAGAGACGGAGGTGTTCTACGAGCTGGCGCACCACCTGCCCCTGCCCCACACCGTGTCCTTGCACCTGGACAAGGCGTCCATCATGAGACTCGCCATCAGTTTCCTGCGCACACGCAAACTGCTGGCCTCCGCCGCATGCAAACACACAGGTACAGACGCTAAAGAACCATGTGGAACTTTTCTGCTGGAGGTTCTGCCCGACGCTTTTCTCTGTGGAATGAACAGTGAATGCTGATTTATGGCTCTGGAGATCCTGATTCTGAATAAAACACCGCTAAATAAACCGTTATGGTGTTAAAAGAGCGATAGTTTCCACATTTCAGACAAAAAGTAAATAATCCAGTCTGTTTGTATGAAATCCACAAACTCGTCTGATTATTATTAGTCCATAATAGATTAGAAGAATAGACAGAATTAGAAACACTTGTGTCAGTCTGATCTGAGCTTTATTTAGGGCACATGTGTCAAACATGCGGCCCGGGGGCCAGATCCGGCCCTCCAAGACCTTTAATCTGACCCATGGCTGATTTTTCTATTAAAATACTTAAAATTTTCAGATTTTTCTGTTAATTTTCTGCACCGTTTAGCATAGCAGCGTCTCCGGCGTTTCTGTACGTTGCGACTCCCACCAGAGCAGCACAAATGAAGACTTTCCTCTTTCCAAACGCTCTTAAAGGACGATCGTTTTGACTGTCGACCGTGACCCTCATCAGCAAAATGTCAAAAAATGAGAAAAGCAGATGCTGAGTTCAGGATTTCCCAAGAAAAATAGTCTAATTCTTATTTGTTGACAGAGGTGAATGGGAAATCTGTGCTCAGTGTGTTTGGAACAAGTGGCGTTGCTCGAGGAATATAATCTTAAACACCACTACGAGACACGGAGAAAAATACAATAACTTGCAGAGAGAACTGAGTTTTCTGATCCGGCCCTTTTGGGATCAAAGTAGGCTGCATACGGCCCCCGGACCAAAATGAGTTTGACACCCCTGATTTAGGGTGACCAGACGTCCATATTTACCCGGGACAGTCCCAGTTTTGAGCCCTGTGTCCCCTGTCCCAGCAGATTTATGCAAAACCACTGATTTGTCCCAGTTTTATGGAAGAAATGGCTCTGGTGTCCCTATTTTTGACCTGTATGATCCTTGCCAATGCTAATTTGTTGCTATTTGTTTCAGTAAAACACAAAAAATCTGCGTAAAAACGACTAAAACACAAAGAAAATGTGACTATCCTGACACGTGTTGGTCATGAACGGTCGCTGCAGAACAGTTTTCCTTAATTACGCACTCGTTTCACAATTTTATTACTACCAACCACCAAAAAAACAGGAAGACCCAGTTTTTTTATTTTGAAATTCTCGTCACCCTATTGGCAATAAAGATCGATTGATTGAGCGGAGCGGGTTAATACGAACATTTAAGACCAAAACGACGAGGCCACGGCAGCAGATACAGAGAAGAGGCGACAGTTTTTCAGCGCTTAGTTAAACTGGAGCTGTGTGGGTGGAGCCGGAAGCGCCCCCCACGCTCACGTCCTGTTAGCGCGTCACCTGTGTCCGTAGAGTCTCGGCCCTGAACGCGCTGAACTGTCCCGTACGGAGGCTGTTTGACCTTTAGCGCGGTCTCCATATGGACCTGTATGCATGCATGTATACGGTGGCAGGTGCGTACATGTACACAGACGGGTGTGAGCCGCGGCAGGTGTTCAGGCGCCGTATTTATCGCGAAACACGACACTGCAGCTGCTGGAAGTGGAACGGACGTCACAGACTCAACAAGAACACTTAAGTAACACCAGAGCCTTCCTGAAAAGGCTGCAAAGGCTGCACTAGCACTTAGGGCTGTGACAGTAACGTAAATCTGGTGATATCGTGTCGTCAAAGGTCTCACAATGACATCGTGGAGCATCGCAGTATATCAAATCCCAAGTCTCTTTGCTTAAATGAAAAGTTCTGATGCAGAAATGGCTAAAAAATGAAAGAGAGAAAGAACAAATGAACCAGCAAAAGAAAGAATAAAAGTTTGTTCGTTCGTTCTTTCTTTTGCTCTTTTGTTCTCCTTCGTTCTCTTGTTTGTTTGTTCTTTTTCGTTCTTTCTTTCGTTTCTTTGTTCTTTCTTTTTCTTACTTATGTTCATCATTTCTTTTATTCTGTCTTTCTTTTGTTCGTTCATTGTCTCTCTCTTGCATTCCTTCTTTCCTTTTTCATTCTTTCTTTTGCTCTTTTTCGTTATTTCTGACTTACGTTTGTTATTTCAGTCATTCTTTAGTTCTTTATTTTACCTCCATTCTTTCCTTTATTCTTTTTCGTTCGTTCATCTTCCATAAACATCTCACCAGATTTATTGTGATATTTTGTGGTGAATCTGCGACTTTTTCCTCTAAAAATGCTTCACAGACTTAATCCAGAGACTGAAGATGTAAAAGTGCTTAGAACAGTTATTTCTTCGTGTCGTCTGCACTGAAACGGAGCAAAGGATCATGGTCTATGTAGTTCCCTCTGTTTTGTTTTAGCTATTTCTGCATCAGAACTGTTCATTTAAGCAAAGACACTTGGGATTCGATATATCGTGATGCTCCACGATGTTATTGCGAGACCTTTGACGATACGATATCACCAGATTTACGTGATTGTCACATCCATGAGAGATTCCAGATCAACTGTGCAGCGGCTCAGAGTGTTTGTTTGTGTGGAGGGTGAGACTGGTCGTCGACAGTGTTCAGTGCCCGACTCCTGCAGCAGCTCCAGAAAAGGTCTTGGACAGAGGGAGGGAAGGTCCGATTCCCCTCTGAGCGCCCCTGACCCTCCTCCGCAGGCTTTTGGCCTGACACGCTGCAGCTGGAGGACCTGTGCTGCGGTGCAGTCAGATGAATGCTGTCCCCGTGTCACTGGTGAATGTGTCAATGTGAATGTAAAGTGCTTCCTGGTTCGTAGACGCTCGAAAAGTGCAGTACAGTCCCTCGTTTATCGTTCTAAAAATAACCCGCAATTGGAGAAACCCGTGAAGTAGTCAGTTTTATTTTTTTTTAACGATTTTTATATATGTTTTAAGGCAGAGGTGTCAAACTCATTTTGGTCCGGGGGCCGTATACAACCTACTTTGATCCCAAAGGGGCCGGATTGGAAAACTCCATTCTCTGTTCAAGTTATTGTATTTTTCGCCATGTTGTGTCTCATAGTGGCGTTTATATTCCTCCTTTATATTTATATTCCTTGAGCACCGCCACTTGTTGCAAACACACCAAGCGCACAGGTTTCCCATTCACCTCCGTGAACAAATAAGAATTAGTCAATTTTTTTTGGAAAATCCTGCACTCAGCTCCACTTTTCTTATTTTTGACATTTTGCTGATGAGGGTCACGGTCACAGTCAAAACGATCGTCCTTTAAGAGCGTTTGGAAACAGGCGAGTCTTCATTTGTCTGGTGGAGGCGCCACACACAGAAGCACTGGAGACGCTGCTATGTTAAGATGCGCAGAAAATTACCAGAAAAATCTGAAAATGTTTAATATTTTAATAGAAAAATCAGCCGAGGGGCAGATTAAAGGTCTTGGAGGGTCGGATCTGGCCCCCGGGCCGCATGTTTGACACCTGTGTTTTAAGGCTATAAAACCCCTCAGCGCACACTTTATACACTTTTCTCAGGCAAACTCCGCGATCTAAACTGAGGTACATAATGATCTATGTGGGAAACATTGAAGGCACTGTTATTGTTATTTGTACAGCACAATTTGTACACAGAGTAATTCAAAGTGCTTTACAGAATAAGAAATAAAAATCACAAAACAATCAAATCAAAACATAAATAATCATCATAAAATCACAAAGAGAGAGAGGCATTAAATTAGGCCTTGGTGCAGGAGTCTTTTCCTGAGTGAAGAACATGGTTATGGGGAGTTGTTGTTGGCGCTGTTTTTCCTTCTGGGCGAGAAGATTCTTATAAACAGACACAGATTTGCCGCCTTCGATCACACAGAACCCGTCAGAGCTCAGAACCTCAGCAGGGTCTGGTCTGGGTCTGGTCTGGACTTGGTTGGGAAACACCGGGAATTCCAGGAGCCACAGGGGGGCGCCAGTGCACAAAAAAAACTGCTTTTGTGTCCTTAGGCAAGACACTTCGCCCACATTACCTGGTATGAAAGTGATGTGTGCATGACCAGGACTCCCGTGAAAAAGAGATTGGTGATCTCAATGGGACTTTCCTGGATAAATAAAGGTTCAACAAAGCAAACAAACAAAAAAACAATGCACATTCATATGCTAACAGAAAAAGCACACACAAAAAAATCTGCGAAACACAGAGGCCAGGAAAGGTGAACTGCTTTATAGTGAGGGACAATAGTAAATGCACCCGTTTTAAAATGCATTAAACGTCCGATATTTCACAAAATGTACTCCTTTTTTCTTTTTAGCTTTGTTCTAACGCTATTCCCAGACCTGGAGTTGTGTTTTGTTGTTTTGTTTCATTCACACGTGTTTGAGTAACTCTTTATTATTAGTCTCTCTGCATCTGCACAACTCAAAACGCTCTGTTCCACCTCGTGATGTCATGAAGCGGCAGTTCTCAAGTGAACACCTGCCCTTTTCACCTTTAGTTCAGTAGAGACGGGAGATTCCAGCTCTCGAATGATCCAAATGATTCTGGTGAAAGTGTGTGGAGTTTAACAGCACAGTGGAGCACTTCCTGTATCACCGACATGACATCACAAGGTGGAACGGAGTGTTTTCTTTGAGAGGAGAACCCTTGATCTGCAGGTTTGTGTGTTTTAAACATAACTCCAGGTCTGTTTGCGACGAGGAAACGGCGTTGGAACGAGAGAAAAGTCTAATATCGACTCCTTAAATCCACTGGAGCTTAAGGACTTTTTACGTCGGTGTGATGAGTTTGTTGTTTTGCACCTTTAAGTCGCTCCGTATCGGTTCCATTGTTTCGCGGTTTACAGTGTCGTGTGTGAAACCATGACGCAGACGGAGCACCTCCTGCAGATCGCGGGGTTTAAATATAGAACTGAGCCCATTGTTCTGGCGTTCCTGTGTCTGCGGCCAACACACCGAGAATCCCTCTGAGCCCGACACGAGCGTCTGGAGCACGACTCTTCACCGCGCTCGACTTTTTCATTTACCTTCTGTCGCGTTTTATTGTTTTTTTGTTTGTTTTATTGACGTGCGTAATCCTTAAAGACGTAAGGATGAGGCACGATCAAAAGAATAACACGGGGGGGTAGTTTGTGTAGGACTTGGATGGGAAACCGAAGGGAAACATGCAAAAAACTGTCGCTGTGTCCTTGGGCAGGACACTTCCCACTTCACCCACACTGCCGAGTATGAAAGTGGAGTGTGCGTGCGAATAGTGGGTTTGAGTGTCCAGAAAATCGCTGTTTAAGACGGATTCATTATTATTATTATAAAAAAAATTATAGGTAAAATAAACTGAAACTACACATATGTGGAGATGTACCAGGAAAACACGGCTGAGTTTATTTGTGCTTTTACATCGGGGTCGACAACCTTTTTCTTCCAGCGAGTTACGTTTACAAAAAGAAAATGCCGAAAAGCTTCTCATTTTAGCAGTCTCAACTCACTCACTCAACTCACAGAATCAATTTGAACATTTCCCAATCTGAGTTAATTTAACATGTTTGGAAATGTTAATGAAGTAACACTGGACCAAAGTTCCTGTTTAACCCCGAAATCA
The DNA here is from genome assembly GCA_030686955.1 of Odontamblyopus rebecca. Lineage (NCBI taxonomy): Eukaryota > Metazoa > Chordata > Actinopteri > Gobiiformes > Gobiidae > Odontamblyopus > Odontamblyopus rebecca. Next base: position 37,531,322 of record CM060662.1, read on the forward strand.
AGAGTTATATTCACGTTTTGAGAGTAAATGGATAAAGCTCTGCAGGGTTATCCTGATTTAGCTGAACAACACACACAGGTGTTTTATTTTTACACTTTATCGGAGTTAATTTAAGATGAAATTAAATCACAAACTACTGTATCCTACTCCCTGCTCACACATGTGTATAGTTGTAAATATGTCACTGATGTAAATAATTTCCCAGAGAACTATTTTTACCTTTTATCTTATTGTATTTATCTTATCTTATTTTTGAAACTTGATTCTATCCACATGCTCTTGGTCGGTTGCATCTGTAACGAAGAAAATTTCCCCTCGGGGACGAATAAAAGTGATTCTGATTCTGATCTGATCTGAAATTTGCGGCACGGTGGCTGAGTGACAACACAGCAAGAAGGTTGTGGGTTCGATCCCCGGGTCGCCCGGGCCTTTCTGTGTGGAGTTTGCATGTTCTCCCCGTGTCTGGATGGGTTTCCTCCATGACGTCCACTCTCCTGTGGGCGCATCACTCACAGAGGGGTTCGGGGGGTCAGGTGCACAGTGAACAGGATCCAGCCGGACAAAGCCGGAGAAAATGGATGGATAACTCCAACTCGAGCCCCTATTTAACTTTCAAACAGTTAAAATAACATTTTTTCTGTAAAAAACAACTGAAATATTTTACCCTGACATCTGAACCCTCCAGTTTTTGCTGTGAAGGAATTGAGCTTAGGAAAGACGGTTCAGATGCCTATAAAACATAAGTACTTACGTACGTTTTTATTTCCATAGTGTTTTTCACAGGCAAATGCTACAAATCACTTTACAGAGATTATTTACAGTTACATTCTTCATTCACTCCAGACCCGACGGCTATTGTGGCCACAGCTGCCCTGGGACAGACGGACAGAAGTGACGGTTCAGGCTTTGACAGGAGGTTCGGCCATAAACCTTTATCCGTTTATTAGTGCACAAAGTCGGGCTTCAAAATGACACGTGTACAATGGAAGTTCATCAGATTTAAGTAATTCAGCACAAGATGTACAATCCCGAAGTCCCTTTGAGAGCCAGTTACAGGTAGCTCCCGAATTCCAGGTTGGAGACTCCTGTTTTACATACTGTTACGACCCAGCTCTGCTCGGGACCACGGAAGTAACAAAATAACCAAGATGTAAAATGGAATAAATAAGGTAATTTAATTAAAAGGAATGTACAAGGTAAATTAAACAAAACAGGCTAAAATATGTACATAAAATAACCTAAACTAAGAAACACAAGGACGGGACTGAAATACGAGTTTTGTGCCAAAACGGGTCACGTAGGTCTGTACAAAAACACAAGGGACGGACTAAGGGACACATAACAAAATCACAAAAGTCCCTAAACAAAAGTCACATAAACCTACAAACAGAATCGAGTGACAACTAAAAAGACACAAAACAGAACTAAACTAAACTAGTGTCTCACACACAAAGTTAGACTAACACACTACAGAGACACAAACAGAAAATGGCCACAGCCCCGAACAGGTGAGCAGAATCTTCTTAAATAGTGGGAGGAGGCTGGAGGTGAGGTGGGAGTGACCGAGGGTTGAAATTCCCACCAATCAGAGACCAGGGCTCAACCAGCAGGAATCCAAATGACAAAATAAATTAAAGCACACAACACAAATCAAAGAACTGGAGGCCTGGGGGCTGTAACACATACACTTGTGGGAAATAATAAAAAAGAAATTTCCAAAAAAGAACAGTTCATTCGACTGTGGCGGTGGGAACAGAGGTGAGCGGAGAAAAAAGAACGAACGAAACTACAGCCTTCCAACCCTGAACATCCATCAAAATCGGATCAAAACCGCAATTGGAATGGACGTAATTAGCGAATCGCAAAGGCTGCACTTTCTGAAGTTCTATCGTTTCTTCCACAAACAACCAGACGTTTTAAAAGTGCTCGCGCTGTACAAACGCTCTGGAACCTGAGTCCGGGTTCACTTTGTCCTTTCATATTTCCGTCTTTTCATTAATTATTCTGGACACGTGAACGAAACGTGAACTCTGAACAGAACCGTGTCATTTAAAGGGGCAAATGTCAACTTCTCGTGTCAGAATGAGTGTTTTTCTGGGTATTTCTGAGCCCTAAAACCACCTGTGATTGAATAAACGTGAAGTAGAGCTGTTTAAAGTCACACTGTGGAACATTCCCGGCAGACGTATCCATAGAAACAAGCAAAAAGTAACACAGTGGGACTAAGTACTACAAACAAACAAGACAAACAGGAGGCTGCAGGGTTCAGCTTTTTACTTTTTGTTCAGTAGAGATCGGCGATTCTGGTGAAGGTTTATGGAGTTTAGAAACACAGTGGAGCACTTCCTGTATCACCGCATGACATCACAAGGTGCGACAGAGTGTTTTCCGCTTGAGAGAACGCCTCCTAACGCCTAAATATTTAGAGTTTGTGCGTTAAACATGTGCGAAAGAAACAAAACGCAACTTCAGGGCTGTTTGTGATGAGGAAACATTAGAAAATTGTGGAATATGTTATTTTTTTATTTTGTATTTATAATTTTATGTTATATTTTACTATTTTATATATTATTTTATTCTTTTTATTATTATTTATTTATTTTTTTTTATTTAAGACTAAATTAAATACAAATTGTGATCATTATTAGAAAATCATATTATTTTTGGTTGCCGTAGCGCCCAGCCCTACTTCCACAAGCACTAAAACGAACTGATATAGTCCTAATTTTACCTCTAGTTTAGTCCTGGTTTAGTCCTGGTTTAGACCTGGTTTAGACCTGGTTTAGACCTGGTTTAGACCTGGTTTAGACCTGGTTTAGACCTGGTTTAGACCTGGTTTAGACCTGGTTTAGACCTGTAGTGTAGATCTGGTTTACACATTATATAGTCCTATTTTAGTCCTGGTTTAGATCTGAAGTAGACCTGTTGCTGCTTGAGTCCTGGTTTAGTCTTAGTTCAGCTCTAGTTTAGACCTGGTTTAGGTCTGAAGTAGTCCTGGTTTAGTCCTAGTTTAGCACTTGTTTAGGTCTGATATAGTTGTATTTTAGTCCCGGTGTAGACCTGGTTTAGACCTGGGTTAGCCCTGGTTTAGACCCAGTTTAGTCCTGGTTTAGACCCGATTTAGACCTGGTTTAGATCTGATATAGTTCTATTTTAGACCTGGTTTAGACCTGGTTTAGTCTTGGTTTAGCCCTGGTTTAGCCCTGTTTTAGTCCTGGTTTAAACCTGGTTTAGCCCTCGTTTAGTCCTGGTTTAGCCCTAGTTTAGTCCTGGTTTAGCCCTGGTTTACTCCTGGTTTAGTCCTGGTTTAGCCCTGGTTTGGCCCTGATTTAGCCCTGGTTTAGCCCTGGTTTACTCCTGGTTTAGTCCTGGTTTAGTCCTGGTTTGGCCCTGGTTTAGCCCTGGTTTAGCCCTGGTTTACTCCTGGTTTAGTCCTGGTTTACTCCTGGTTTAGTCCTGGTTTAGCCCTAGTTTAGTCCTGGTTTAGCCCTGGTTTACTCCTGGTTTAGTCCTGGTTTAGCCCTGGTTTAGTCCTGGTTTAGCCCCATTTTAGAGCTGGTTTAGCCCTGGTTTAGCCCTGGTTTAGCCCTGGTTTAGCCCTGGTTTAGCCCTGGTTTAGCCCTGGTTTAGCCCTGGTTTAGTCCTGGTTTAGCCCTGGTTTAGCCCTGATGTAAAAGCCCTAAATCCTCCTCAGAATTCTTCCTCTTTCTGCCGTCTCAGTTTCCTTCTCTTTTCTCTCGCGCTCTGGGTTTGATGGATGGACTGTGCAAAGCGCCGTGTTTCTCTTCTGCCCGTGAGTTTGTCCGAGCTCTTCGCCGGCAGGAAACTTTGGGACAGCCGCAATCTGCAGATCAGGAACACAAACATCCATCTGCGCTTATGTAACGGGCCTGGCTCCCGGCTCAGCCCGGCTGCTTTGTCTCAGCCCGCAGCATTTCCTCACTCAGCCCCACGTGGTCTGAGGCCCTGTTATTAGGCCCGAGAATCCACCGCCGCTGCAGCTTTAGCACCGCGCTGCACAAACGCCGCCGCTTTTGTCACCGCGCCGCGGATTTTTGGATTGTTGGGGACGGTTGGTGTAAATAAAACGGTGGGAAAAAAGCGTTTAACGTTGTGCGTTCTCGAGTCACGTGTGGGTCAGTGGATAATCTGAGACGAAACACAGAAGAACGTCTGGTTTAGTCCTGGTTTAGACCTGGTTTAGACCTGGTTTAGACCTGATTTAGAGCTAGTTTAGCCCTAGTTTAGACCTGGTTTAGACCTTATATAGTCCTGATTTAGTCCTGGATTAGATCTGGTTTAGACCTGATATAGTCCTGGTTTAGACCTGAAATAGACCTGGTTTAGACCTGGTTTAGACCTAGTTTAGACCTGATTTAGTCCTGGTTTAGATCTGGTTTAGACCTTATATAGTCCTGATTTAGTTCTGGTTTAGACCTGGTTTAGACCTTATATAGTCCTGATTTAGTCCTGGTTTAGATCTGGTTTAGACCTGATTTAGTCCTAATTTTAAGTCTAGTTTAGACCTGGTTTAGACCTGATATAGTCCTGGTTTAGACCTGATATAGTCCTGGTTTAGACCTAGTTTAGACCTGATTTTGGCCTGGTTTAGACCTGGTTTAGACCTTTATATAGTCCTGAGTTAGTCCTGGTTTAGATCTGGTTTAGACCTGATTTAGTCCTGGTTTAGATCTGGTTTAGACCTGATATAGACCTGATTTAGTCCTGGTTTAGATCTGGTTTAGACCTGATATAGTCCTGGTTTAGTCCTGGTTTAGACCTGATATAGTCCTAATTTTAAGTCTAGTTTAGACCTGATTTTGACCTGAAGTTTCCATCTCAAACTCTTCTCTGCTCTGTCCTGATGTCGTTTCCTCGTCACAGACCTGGAGCTGTCCAGAACCTTCAGGAGCTGCTTGGACGTGTGGAGAGTTTGTGCAGAAGTTTCCTTTTGGTGCTCTTCAGTGCAGGACCCGTCTCAGATACAAAGAAAACTGACTCAAAAAGTCCAAAAAAGTTAAAAGTCTTTAAAACTACATGGTAAATAAAGATAAAATCACACCAGCTTTTTCCTGATTTTTGGACTTTTGAGTGCCTCAGTTTTTTTCACTTCAGACCTGGAGTTGTGTTTTGTTTCGTTCTCTCATGTTTAACACACAAACCTGCAGATTTAGGCTGAGTTCTTCTCTCAAACAGAAAACACTCTGTTCCATCCTGCGCTCCACTGTGTTTCTAAACTTCATAAACCTGCACTAGAATCACTTGCCCAAACCAGGGGGGCGGGGCCTTTATTTATTTAGTTTTATTTATTTAGCGTTTTTTTAATCTGTTTTATTTTATTTTTTATCTATTCATTCATTGCTTGATTTTATTATTATTTTATCTCTTGATTCTTGTTAGTTCCTTTTGCCCGGAGCATAATTCTGCAGAAGTTTTAGACTTAAATGTTTTCCGTTGCTGTGTGAAGCACTTTGGAAACTGTCGGGTTGGATTTGGAGCATTTCAGACCTACCGCTTCATGACATCACAAGGTGGAACAGAGCGTTTTGAGCCTTGCAGATGTAGACAGACTGATAATAGAGAGTTACTGAAACATGTGAATGAAACGAACACGACTCCAGGTCTGTTTCTGAGGAGGGAACGGCGTTAGAATGTGATATTAGATGTTTTTTCACGTGTTAAATAAACCCTGTGTGTTCTGTCTGCGCTGAATCCTGGAGCGTTTTACTGTCTGATGATCAGGAAGAGTGCGTTTGCATGCTAGCTGTGTTGGCTTCGCGGGAAAACTCGGCCTGTGAGAGTCGTGAAAAGAGCTTCTGAACTCATGGTGGTGAATGATGAGGACGCTCTGAATGCAGAAGGGACGTGAGGAAAAACTCCGGAGCTGCGAACTGTGTAAAAATGTTTGTGTTTTTAAGACGGTAAAAAAACTGGCACAGACTTATTTATTGTGCACGCGGTCACATTCTGCAGTGTTTGTTTAGTTCTGAAGAGCACAGTCTGTTCTCCCTCTGGTGTCATCTACAGGAAGCAGAGGGAACGAACATGTAAATAATCAGATTATTAAGTAACGTGATTCATCCTGAGAATATGAGCGGCGGCTGTAATGAACACGACACGACCGAGGAAATATTTGTGGGATTTATGGACGATCTGGGACTGATGGACATTTATATTGTGGAAAGAATCTGTGTTTGTGTAAATGAAAGTGTTTTCTGAGACCAGAGACCAGAGCAGCATTAACATGTGTGAAGGCTCAGGACTAGAGTTGGGCGGTAATACAGTACCAAAAAGTATCATCAGTATCAGTTTCATCACCGTCATTATAAAAATCTGCATCAGGAGCTAAACCCACAGCAGGACTTTCTCCCTCCGCTCTCTCTCCTCTTCAAACGTGGTTCCGCTCGGAGATTTCCATCCACACGCAGCGAGGAAGAAGAAAAAAACCTGACTGACGCTTCGTGTGCGACGCTGAGCCCAAAAGTTTGTGACGGAGACGTTTTATTGAAGCCGAGAGTCGAGAGGGGACGAGGCTGAAGAGGAGAAAGTTCCCGAGGGCGAAGTCAGACTTTCACGGAGGAGACGGTAAAGAACAATTTATGGTTCTGATCCAAACATGTTTGTGTCGACCGACCTGCACCTCCCAAACTTTCTAACGACGCCTCAAAACGCCGCAGACATAAGGGCTGTGACTGGTCCTCTCCGCTCTGCATTTCCTCTGCTCATTCTAGACTTTGAGGAATAATGTGTTTAATGCAGCTTTGGCACATTTGTTTACGTTTTACACAAACCAAACTTCAAACCTCATGGCTCATTTGCATACAGCTCATTTGCATACAGCTCATTTGCATACAGTATAAGCGTTGATAAAAACACCTCGTGCGCTGATGCTGATGCGATCGAACGCGCCGCAAAGTTCGGTTTGATCAGAACTTGTGCCTCACCTTCAAATCTAAAGCTGCGACTCTGTTTCTGAAGGGTTTAGGTGCAGATACTAAATAATTCTGAATTAGTCACAGTAAAACCGTAAACCCCGGGAAACTGCTGAGACGGTTTAATCGAGATTTGGATACGGCCCAAACCTACTCAGGACACGACTGTCTCCGTGATCAGGAAGTCCTTCGTTGTCTCGGCTGTCCTCAGATGTCAGTTAAGTTGAATGATTAGATTCGCACGAGTCTGTGAACAAAACTCCCTCGGCTTTGATGTGTACGTCACTTCTGTTTCTGTGTAAATGCTCAGAGCTCAGATGCTGCTGGAGAAGAGGCTGTTGGTCTGAGGTCTCAGGCTCTGTCCATATCCGCTGGAAAAATAAACCTTTGTCTGTATTCCAAAAACTCACTGGGCTTTGAAAATGGATTAACTATTTTTTGGTTCGATGTAATTTTTCCACCACAGTGACGTAACAATCCACGGAAAACTGAAACACGAGGACTGTGTAACGAGCGATTAAACTAGTGTGAGTGAAGGAAAATACGACTGCAGCTGTGTTTGTGATGAGGACCAGGGCTAAAATCTCCAGAAAGTGACTCTTTAATATTTACTGAGCCATAATATTAACCCCTGAAGACCTAAGGGCGATTTTATAGTATATTTCTCCTCGCTTGGATTTTTTTTTCTTAATTTTGCTTTTAAATCTGCCCCTTTTACCCCTAATGAAGTGTTCTACCTCCTTTTGTTCAGTCCAACCTGTTATTTCACAATCTGCTGCTGTAGTTGTGTCATGAGGCTGTGATAAAAGCTACAGGACCAGAAATAGAGATGAAAAAAAAAAACAGAAAATAAAATTCACACTCTTTTATACAAAACACACAGCAAACATGTAGAAACAACTTTCTGGACATTAAAAATGCTTAATTTAGGGCCTCAGCTACAAAAATGTAAAATATCAAGTCTGTAAGTAAATTAAAAATCTCCTTATTGCCCTAAAAACAAAAAAAGTGCAGTTTCTGTCTTTGACCGTTAGAAAGTTCTGCGCGGTTATAGAAACATATTCCTCTGTATCGTGTACGTTGTCGTAGGTCTTCGAGGGTTAAAGTGCATGTGACGGGTTTAGATGAGTCTCCAGAAGCAGCGGTGTCCAGACGTGTCTTTGGCCGAGTGTGGAGGTCGATCCACGTGGTGTTTCTGTGATCTCAGTGGCTCCTCGGCTCCTTCAGTGATCTGCAGTTTACAGCAGCAACAGCAAAAAGTGACAGAGTGGAGGAGGAAGGATAGAGGAAGGATAGAGTGAAGGAGGAAGGATAGAGGAAGGATAGAGTGAAGGAGGAAGGATAGAGGAAGGATAGAGTGAAGGAGGAAGGATAGAGGAAGGATAGAGTGAAGGAGGAAGGATAGAGGAAGGATAGAGTGAAGGAGGAAGGATAGAGGAAGGATAGAGTGACAGAGTGGAGGAGGAGTGCAGATGTCCCTGATCCTGCTCTTATCTCTCTCTGTTCCATGAGGGAAGCGTCTGGGAGGAAACACTGAGCTGGACTCAGCGCCGCCAAAACAGACGAACCCCGCGGCGCCACTCGTGCACGCTCCTGCCCACGTGCACGCTCCTGCCCACGTGCACGCTCCTGCCCCTGTGCACGCTCCTGCCTCTGTGCATGCCCCTGCCACATGCACGCTCCCACCCACGTGCATGCTCCTGCCCACGTGCACACTCCTGCCCACGTGCACGCCCCTGCCCACGTGCACGCTCCTGCCCCTGTGCATGCCCCTGCCACGTGCACGCTCCCGCCCACGTGCATGCTCCTGCCCACGTGCACACTCCTGCCCACGTGCACGCCCCTGCCCACGTGCACGCTCCTGCCCCTGTGCATGCCCCTGCCACGTGCACACTCCCGCCCACGTGCATGCTCCTGCCCCCGTGCACGCCCCTGCCCCCGTGCACGCCCCTGCCCCTGCCCACATGCACACTCCTGCCCATGTGCACGCTCCTGCCCATGTGCACGGAAGGATAGAGTGAGGAGGAGGAGGAAGGATAGAGTGAAGGAGGAAGGATAGAGTGAAGGAGGAAGGATGGAGTGAAGGAGGAAGGATAGAGTGAAGGAGGAAGGATGGAGTGAAGGAGGAAGGATGGAGTGAAGGAGGAAGGATAGAGTGAAGGAGGAAGGATGGAGTGAACGTGCACGCTCCTGCCCCTGCCCTCGTGCACGCCCACACACACTCATCACCTCCCCGCGGCTCCCGGTTCGGCTCCCGGTTTTAACACTCGTCTGTGGTATTTTTAGATTCGATGTCGAGGTATTTTCTTGTTTTTCCCGGAGCAGAGATAGAATCATGTTTGTGTGAAGTGGAGAACATTCAGGACAGATCGGCCGCGATAAACGAGACGATAACGAGACGATAACGAGACGATAACGAGACGATAATGGCCGCGCCGGAGCCGTAAACATTTAAACCACACAACGGTTCTAATTTTAGATACTTTTATTTGGGTGAATACACTGGGATATAAACGTCATTGTGTTTCTCTTCTTCTTCTCCTTCACCTGTCCCCCCCCCCTCACCTGTCCCCTCCCCCCTCACCTGTCCTTTCAGACTCACCTGTCCCCTCCCCCCTCACCTGTCCCCTCCCCCCTCACCTGTCCCCTCCCCCTCACCTGTCCCCTCCCCCTCACCTGTCCCCTCCCCTCACCTGTCCCCTCCCCCCTCACCTGTCCTTTCAGACTCACCTGTCCCCTCCCCCTCACCTGTCCCCTCCCCCCTCACCTGCCCCCTCACCTGTCCCCTCCCCCTCACCTGTACCCTCCTCCCTCACCTGCCCCCCCTCACCTGTCCCCTCCCCCCTCACCTGTCCTTTCAGACTCACCTGTCCCCTCCCCCTCACCTGTACCCTCCTCCCTCACCTGTCCCCTCCCCTCACCTGTCCCCTCCCCCTCACCTGTCCCCTCCCCTCACCTGTCCTTTCAGACTCACCTGTCCCCTCCCCTCACCTGTCCCCTCCCCTCACCTGCCCCCTCACCTGTCCCCTCCCCTCACCTGTCCCCTCCCCTCACCTGCCCCCTCACCTGTCCCCTCCCCTCACCTGCCCCCTCACCTGTCCCCTCCCCTCACCTGTCCCCTCCCCTCACCTGCCCCCTCACCTGTCCCTCCCCCTCACCTGTCCTTTTAGACTCACCTGTCCCCTCCCCTCTCACCTGTCCCCTCCCCCCTCACCTGTCCCCTCCCCCTCACCTGTCCCCTCCCCCTCACCTGCCCCCTCCCCCTCACCTGCCCCCTCACCTGTCCCCTCCCCTCACCTGTCCCCTCCCCTCACCTGTCCCCTCCCCTCTCACCTGTCCCCTCCTCTCACCTGTCCCCTCCCCTCACCTGTCCCCTCCCCCTCACCTGCCCCCTCACCTGTCCCCTCCCCTCACCTGTCCCCTCCCCTCACCTGCCCCCTCACCTGTCCCCTCCCCTCACCTGTCCTTTCAGACTCACCTGTCCCCTCCCCTCTCACCTGTCCCTCCCCCTCACCTGTCCCCTCCCCCTCACCTGTCCCCTCCCCCGTCACCTGTCCCCTCCCCTGTCACCTGTCCCCTCCCCTGTCACCTGTCCATTCAGACTCACCTGTGCTTTATTGAGACATACTGTAAAATACCAAATAGTCACCGGGGCGTTTATTTGAGACCCGGTGGTGATTTGGAGCAGACGATTAATTCCTTCCGCCCAAAAATCTTGCTCAAAACTGGAAAAATCTGGAACTCAAAATCTTTTAACCAGTGTGACGATAATTTAGGCGACTTTCTGCACAGACGTAGGCGAGTTTGTTTGAAATGTGACAACAAAATATCTACGGGACGATATTTATAGCGATATCGTGGGAAAACTCGCGATATTACGATATTTTACAGAATAACAAGACTGACTCTAAAACGCTTTGACCAGTCATTTGGTGCAAGATTTATTGTTGATATCGTATCGTCAAAGGTCTCACAATAACATCGTGGAGCATCACAATATATCGAATCCCAAGTCTCTTTGCTTAAATGAACAGTTCTGATGCAGAAATAGCTAAAAAAAAAACAGAGGGAACTACATAGACCATGATCCTTTGCTCCGTTTCAGTGCAGACGACATGAAGAAATAACTGTTCTAAGCACTTTTACATCTTCATTCATTGGATTAAGTCTGTGAAGCATTTTTAGAGGAAAAAGTCGCAGATTCACAGTTTCATATTGTCATAAATCTGGTCCAGTGAGATGTTTATGGAAGATGAACGAACGAAACAGAAAGAATGAACGTAAAATAAATAAAGAGCTAAAGAATGAATGAAATAACGAAAAAGAACAAGAGAAAGAATAAAAAAGAATGAAAGAGAGAAAGAACGAACAAAGAAACGAAAGAAAGAATAAAGGAAAGAACGTACGAAAGAACGAAATAATGAACATAAGTCAGAAAAAGAAAGAACAAACAAACAAAAGAACGATATCACCAGATTTATTGTTGTTACATCCCTAGAAAATAGTGCAATATTTGCCCTCCTTTAGTGTTTTAACTTTAAATTTTACTCCAAAAATCAGCAGTTTCCTCGAATGCTTTTTTACACTACTTACTTTACTCCTACTTTGACTGTAGCAGAGTCATTTTGAAGTATTGGTGCTAAAATAATCAACCATAATCTTTGTCTGCTCTGCCTACGCTCTTGTACAAAGGTGAATGTTAAAAATCCGCTCTTTATCGCAGCCGGAATAACAGTCTGAAGAATAACTGTTAGATAATGTTCCAAAACTGTTCTAGTCCAAGTCTGAAAAACAAACGGGTTTTCAGAGGCTGTGGAGCCCATTCTTCTGAAACAGGCCGATTATGTAAGCTTAGAACAACAGAGCGAGCGCGGCCCTGTCCACATGTCGGCTAATCACACTCAGCTATGTGGGCCAAAGGTGGTGCTGGCTCCGGAGCCCGGGACCCGGCTCTGGACCGGGACCCAGGCCCCGCAGGTCCCCGCGGGTCCATGAGAAAGTCCGGACTCCCCCGAGGGCACGAGCCGCCAGCCCGAGACGGACAAACGCAGGGTTTAAAGGGGGGGGTTTATCTCGGAGGAGCAGGTTTATTCAGCGCGACAGATCAGAGCAGAAAAACACCGCACACGTCACGCGGGACAGGTGCACGATCCGATCTTCAGTATCAGTATCAGCTCCCGATCCGGCTCTTTTGTGAGTATCAGATCCAGTTTCGCATGTTTTTTGCGGCAGCGTAAATCAAAACGCTGCGTGTCGCTGTGTGGGACTTTTCACTGCAGTCGTCCCTCGTTTATCGCGGGGGTCACGTTCTAAAAATAATCCACAAAGTAAAAAAAAAACCTGTATAAACTGTAAAACCGCTCCACGACATGAGCGGGGAGGAGGAGGATCGCAGGCTGGAAAACACTGTATTTTTCGGACTATACGTTTTAAAAGAAAACACCTGGAGCCACAAAACTCTAACATGAGGAGAACTCTGCATATGATTCTTTCACCTGTTAAATCTGCTCTGTGTAAAAGACTGCAGTGTGTTGCATTTATGAAATCAGTAAATGCTACAGAGAAAATACTATCTCCATTCATATGTACGGTCTGTGCTACTGCAGACGTATAAACGTTTAACATGAACCGTCTCCAACATGACAGAAGCACAGGACAGACTCACCATGAGCAGAACATCCTGTGTCACAGGGAGAACACTCATATTCACTGAGTCATGTCCTTTAGTCCCACAGAAACTGAAGCATCAGCACTGAGCTGTTTTCAGTGCAGTTTATGCAAATGAGCCGTGTGGTTTTAAGTTTAGTTTTTCTAAAATGTAAACAAATGTGCAAAGCTGCATTAAACACATTATTACTAAATGTCCATTTGAATCCTGTAGGAAATAAAAATCCAAACTTAAATTATGCACCTGCAGTGAACCAAAAATGCATCTATGTCTCATCATCATTTTATCTCCTGTACTGGAGCCTCTGCCCGCGGAGCGTCTGCCCGCGGAGCACCTGCCCGCGGAGCGCCTGCCCGCGGAGCGCCTGCCCGCGGAGCCTCTGCCCGCGGAGCGCCTGCCCGCGGAGCATTAAATGATCTGTTTTCTTCAGAAGCTTTTTTTCCTTGGATGTGTCCATCATTTACCTCAGTAAATCTGCGGTTGGTGCAGGTGTCGTGAGTCGTGTCGGGTGTCGCACGTTGCACTTAGACGCATATTTTAAGCAACAAAAATATTAAAAAGGTTTTATTTGAATGTTACAAGATTAACATTATCTACAAATTTAGAATTACATTTAAAAAAGAACGAACTAAAATAAAAATCCAATGTAATTAAATACTTTGTAATTAAATACTTTGCCGACCCCCGATGCTCTTCTGAAGGCAAAGCTCACACCAAATATTGATCTGACTTAGATTTCTCTTTTGTTCATTCACTGCATTTTGCTGATCGATGAAAATAAAGGATGAACACTTCCATTTTTGAAGGGGTTCCTGGTTCCACACCTCAAACATTTGCACAGTACTGTACATGTGTGCAAATGGCAGATAGATGCTTGGATAGATAAATGGGTGGATAAATGGATGATCGATGGATAGATCAACAGAACGATACCAGCTCCTGTGTCGGGGCTTGTTCGTCTGCGTCATGTGACTCGAGGCCCTGTTCATCTGTCCGGTATTTGCCCTGAAGAAGCCTCCCTGCAGTCCAAACATGTTGGAGTTTTCGTAATAAATCCTCGGCAAATACTAGACGTGCCTCTGTTTTCATGAACTCCTGTGTCAGGGCAGATAGGGGAGAGTAACAGGACAAAGGACAAAAGTGTCACTCAATAATCATAATAATAAATAAAAACATTTTCTTTATCAGGCGCCTTTCTGGACACCCAAGTTCACCTTATAACAACATGAACAAATTAAGTACGATTAAAACACACAGTTAAAAGCCACAGTTAAAGTGGGGCAGTGTTTAATTGATTGATTGTGTTAAGTATTGTATTTGGTGTTGTATTTTATTAGTATTCAGTACCGTATTTTTCAGCCCAAAAGTCGCACCAGCCAAAAAATGCACAATGAATAAGAAAAAAACGTGTAATTTGCACTTTTGGAAACTTATAGTAATAAAAACAACCCAGGAGAGAAGAATCTGTGTATCATTCGTACCTTTTTCAATATAGAACCAAAAAATAAGAAAATAAAAAATGATTTTCTTTATATTCTTTATTATTTGTCTCTAAAACCAAAATGAAAAACGGATAACGATTTGTTTTTTCATTTTTGATTCGCGTATACGATTCATATATTTGGTCTGTGGGCTCAGTGTGAAAAATGTAACATATAAATATGAAAATACATCTGGCTACAGTTAAGATATGAAAAACAACCACTTTTTGCACTTGAAATAAGAAACAAAATCAAATGTTTGGTTGAATGAAGAGAAAAACACTTGTTCCACTGGTCAAATCTGCTCAAATAAAGTCAAATGTTCTTAATGTAAGTCATTTTCACTGACCTACGTATTGTTTTTTTTTTTCCGAGACGCTTCATTCTAGTCTAGAGTTCGTTTATTTTAAGAGAACTCGCCGCACGGACAGATAATTTCACCACTTTGAGTCATTTTCTGACAGATTTAAGTGTTTATATTTTATATTTTGGCCAAGCTCAGTGCAACACCAGATGATATTTTCCATTATAATGACGTGAAAATGCAGATTAAACTGTACTGGGGCCTGTTCAATAGAATCAATTACAAAGAGAGAATTTCCTGTCAAATTTCATGCATTTGTAATTCTTAATTCAGCTTTGCCTCAAAATAAAACCGTTACATGTTTGACTTTTTCATTCATGTGGTTTGGTCTTTACGTGACCCCTGGTTTTAACCACTGGCCCCTGACTCTGGCCCCTGAATCTGGTTTTGCTCCCTGACTTTAGTCCCTGACTCTGGCCCCTGGTTCTAGCGGCTGACTCTGGTTTTGGCCCCTGACACTCACCCCTGTTTTAACTTCTGACTCTGGCCCCTGACTCTGCCTCCTGATTCTGGCCCTTGGCTCTGGCCCCTGGTTTTAGCCCCTGCCTTTGGCCCCTGACTCTGATTTTAGCTCCTGACTCTGGCCCCTAACTCTGGCCCCTAGTTTGGACCCCTTAAATCTGGCCCCTAACTTTAACCCCTGACTCTGGCCCCTGGTTTTGGCCCCTTAACTCTGGCCCCTGGTTTCAGCCCCTGACTCTGCCCCTGAATCTGGTTTTGGCTCCTAACTCTGATTTTAGCTCCTGACTCTGGCCCCTGACTCTGGCCCCTAGTTTGGACCCCTTAAATCTGGCCCCTAACTTTAACCCCTGACTCTGGCCCCTGGTTTTGGCCCCTTAACTCTGGCCCCAGGAGTCTTGTAGCTGTTATCAGGGGGAAGCACCCGGGGCCCTCACACTTCCCCTCCTCCACGGCTTTGTTCACAATCGGGCCCCAAATCTGAACCTTCTGAACGAGATCTCAGACTCTGAACAAACGGCCGTAAAATATTAAAACAACAAGAAAATGAAAACTATGGAAAGTTCATCTTAAAGGTCTGAGATTACACAAAACGGACTCTTAGAAAACCGTAACCTCCTCGAAAACAGACCTGGAGCTGTGTTTTGTTTCTTTTACACATCCTTTAATATTAACCCTCGAAGACTCTACGACATCATATACGACTCCGAGGAATATGTTTTCTGTAACCGCAGAACTTTCTAACGGTAAAAGACAGAAACTTCCTTTTCCCCTCTGAAAGTGCAGACATAGAGGTTTCCGTACATTTCTGCGGCTTTATCCTACGTCACACTCACGCTGTGTGATGACGTGAGCAAAACGAGTGTCCAACAGGAACTTTGTTTTCCCCAAACTCATGCGCTCCGTCCATTTTGATCGAGCCAAACTTTGCCAAAGAGTGAAGTGAGTCAAGATGGTCGACTCCTCTGACTGTGTGTGTTTATAACGAGGGAAAAAGTCGCTCTGAGTGGAGTTAATTCTCACACACATGGAAAATGACACATCTTGGTGTGTGTAATTGTGCATCTCTTTCTATTTTTATTTAAAGGTTTATTTCAGTCCAAATGAACAAATCCAAATGTAATTTCCACCCTGGAAATGCAGAAGTGCTGTGGCTCTGGCCCTGGACCTGACAGGAGCTGTTTCCAGGACTGGACCAGGAAAGTCATGGAGCCACTGCACTTTTTTTGTTTTTAGGGCAATAAGGAGATTTTTAATTTACTTACAGACTTGAGATTTTGCATTTTTGTAGCTAAGGCCCTAAATTAAGCATTTTTTATGTCAAAAAAGTTGTTTCTACATGTTTGCGTTTGTGTTTTGTGAATTTTATTTTCTGTTTTTTTTTCATCTCTATTTCTGGTCCTGTAGCTTTTCTCACAGCCTCATGACACAACTACAGCAGCAGATTGTGAAATAACAGGTTGGACTGAACAAAAGGAGGTAGAACACTTCATTAGGGGTAAAAGGGGCAGTTTTAAAAGCAAAATTAAGAAAAAAAAATCCACGTGAGGAGAAATGTACTAAAATTGCCCTTAGGTCTTCAGGGGTTAATCTCTCTGTATTTTGTTGAAGAAAAAGTCCAAGTTCATGTTCGGTTTGTTGCAGACAGTGAGATTCTAACACGGGTATAACAAGCATTTTATACACAAAGCGCAGGGGAGAGTTTGCAGATTAACGCTTTAGGTTAAAATCCAGTTCTTAAACGAGACTGAACGGCGTCGCCTGAAGGGGCGCTCTTCCTGTGAGGGCAGAGAGTCTGTGGGATGAGCTGTCGGAGCCTATGGAAACAGATCCATATGTAACCAGGGTTTACTGTGTGCACTCAGGCCTCGGCTCGGACGACGGGCAGATGGACGGTCTGTACCTCAAGTCTCTGGAGGGCTTCATCACCGTGGTAACGTCGGACGGAGACATGATCTTCCTGTCCGAGAACATCAACAAGTTCATGGGCCTCACGCAGGTACAACTTTTCATTCATTCATTCGTTTTTGTTTCTTGGATTTTAACCATGTTCCAGTCGCTTTCTTCTTATTCACTGCTCATCGAAGTCGTGTCTGGGGTAATTCGTGCATGTCTGAGGAATGTTTAATCGCTTATTTTCAAGACGCCATATTCCCGATCAACTCCTGTTTTCACAAATACTGGGAAACAGCTTCTGCTTTGTGTTTAACTCCTCCTCCAGTTTGATTTTCTTAATCTGTGATACATATTACAGAAACACACGACTCGGAACTCGCCGCAGGACCAGGGTTTGTCTAAAGCACGTGTTTTGTCAGCGGGTAAAGGTGCGTTGGGGTTAGGGCTGGGCCATATGGAGCAAAAATATATCCTGACATTATTTGCTATATCTTGGTACCTATAAAGGAAAAATAACTCCCCAAAAACATCTGCCAAAACAAATCTGCCAAATTCCACAAGTTTTTTTTTTTTTTAACTTAAGTGCAAAGAGGCCGTTCATGAAGGAACAATTTCAGATTTTCAATTTCTTTTCATTCAAAAATAAAACAACTCGACTCGTGCTCATGTTTGATTCACTCTGATCTGAGCTCTGAGGTATCCCACAATCCCCTGCACAGATCTGAGGTATCCCACAATCCCCTGCACAGATCTGAGGTATCCCACAATCCCCTGCACAGATCTGAGGTATCCCACAATCCCCTGCACAGATCAACCTGACCGTTTCCAAACTCGATTGTACAGGCTCAGCTCTACAGCAGATTCTTCATTCAAATCTTCTGCACAAATAAACTTTACGATCGATCTTCTCTAAACCAGACCTGGGCCAGAGCCACATGAGCCCGTCTGAAACGGCGACGTGTTTAATGCAGCTTTACACGTTTGTTTACGTTTTACTCAAACCAAACTTAAAACAGCACGGCTCATTTGCATAAACTATAAATGATGAAAAAAAAACGGCTCTCTCTGAGTAGGCCTGATGTAAGAATATAAGGTGCAGCTGCTCCCTGTCCTACAGCGCACCCGTCCTGGTTTAGTCCTGGTTTAGTCCTGGTTTAGTCCTGGTTTAGTCCTGGTTTAGTTCTGGTTTAGTTCTGGTTTAGTCCTGGTTTACTAGTAGTTTAGTCTTGGTTTCGTCCTGGTTTAGTCCTGGTTTATTAGTAGTTTATTCCTGGTTTCGTCCTGGTTTAGTCCTGGTTTAGTCCTGGTTTATTAGTAGTTTAGTCTTGGTTTCGTCCTGGTTTAGTCCTGGTTTAGTCCTGGTTTAGTCCTGGTTTAGCCCTGGTTCAGTCCTGGTTTAGTCCTGGTTTAGCCCTGGTTCAGTCCTGGTTTAGTCCTGGTTTAGTCCTGGTTTCGTCCTGGGTTATTAGTAGTTTATTCCTGGTTTCGTCCTGGTTTAGCCCTGGTTTAGTCCTGGTTTAGTCCTGGTTTATTAGTAGTTTAGTCTTGGTTTCGTCCTGGTTTAGTCCTGGTTTAGTCCTGGTTTAGTCCTGGTTTAGTCCTGGTTTAGCCCTGGTTTAGTCCTGGTTTAGTCCTGGTTTATTAGTAGTTTAGTCTTGGTTTCGTCCTGGTTTAGTCCTGGTTTAGTCCTGGTTTAGTCCTGGTTTAGCCCTGGTTCAGTCCTGGTTTAGTCCTGGTTTAGCCCTGGTTCAGTCCTGGTTTAGTCCTGGTTTAGTCCTGGTTTCGTCCTGGTTTCGTCCTGGTTTAGTCCTGGTTTAGTCCTGGTTTAGTCCTGGTTTCGTCCTGGTTTAGCCCTGGTTCAGTCCTGGTTTAGTCCTGGTTTCGTCCTGGTTTAGTCCTGGTTTAGCCCTGGTTCAGTCCTGGTTTAGTCCTGGTTTAGCCCTGGTTCAGTCCTGGTTTAGTCCTGGTTTAGTCCTGGTTTCGTCCTGGTTTCGTCCTGGTTTAGTCCTGGTTTAGTCCTGGTTTAGTCCTGGTTTAGTCCTGGTTTAGTCCTGGTTTAGTCCTGGTTTAGTCCTGGTTTAGTCCTGGTTTAGTCCTGGTTTAGTCCTGGTTTAGTCCTGGTTTCGTCCTGGTTTAGTCCTGGTTTAGTCCTGGTTTAGTCCTGGTTTAGTCCTGGTTTAGTCCTGGTTTAGTCCATGTTTCGCTTTGTTCTCATGATGTTTACGCCGACATCAGCTCTCACTGGACACCAAACTTTCCTAACACCAAAAGTCATTGCGTCTTTTTCTTTGATGAAGTCGTTTTAGAAAAAATATCCAAATCCTCACAGAATGATCCACGGGGGTCACGGATCAGAACGATGACAGACACAACCACAACACGTCCAATTTTTGACTCTGGACTGAAGTCTGGATTAAACTCTGGTGGAAAGAATAAAGTCCCAGATGAAGTTTGTGCTCCTGCTTCTTCTGGCCCCAGACAAAATCACACGTTCATAAGCACAGAGGATCTTCCCCCACGCTCTAAAGGTGCACTGTGGGACTTTTCTGGGCCATACGGGGGGAAAAATTCAGTTCAGTCGTCCATCTTAATGAAAAGAGTGTCAAAAAGAGCGAGTGACACGACCGCTGATGTTTATTTAGTGTTGCTACTGTAGGTAAAATCTATGACAACAGTGGATCATTACTTATGTTGTAATTTGGACATTTTAAATCCTAATATTCATTTAAAGCAACTTAATAAAAGAATGGAGCTGGAAACAGGGAGACATCGGCAACATGGTGTCTTGAAAATATGTGATTAAATTGAACTTCTTTTAATTTTTATTTTTGTGCACATAAAGCAGACGTCACAGAAAAAAAAACAAAAAACTATTAGTAGTAATATAAAATAAGACCATTCCCCCCCTACGCCCACCTCCCGTTACCTTCCCCCACTGTCCCCAGAGGAAAGAGAAAGTAAATAAAAAACATAATTAAAAAAAAATAAACTAAATAACAAAAAAGAAAGATAAATTTAGAAAAATATATAAAAAAGTAAATGTAATATTTGTTTATGTGATTAAAGGTCACTCAAACATGCACAAATCATTCCAAATAATATAATATAATCATTTATATCATATCTTATTGTGTGACCCACCCAACCCCCCTCACATTACCTTCCCCCACTGTCCCCAGAGAAAAGAAAAATACTAATACTATTAATAATAATAAATAAATAAATAATCAATTAATACAAATAAAGATATAAGTAAGTTAAATGTTTATTTATGTGATTAAATATGGCTCCAAATACAATTTAAGGTGAGCAAATGATCAGTGGAAACTACTGTAACATGGTGAAAATGTCTGAAAAGTCGATGCTGCCGTGAGTCCGTGCGAGGCTCCGCCCACAAGCCTTTTGAGGACACTTGGCTTATAAAACATGTTAATAAGTTGTTTTGGCGAATAAAGCATTTTCAAAACAATCAAAGGCACACGGTGATCTGAACATGTTCTGTGTTACAGTTTACACCCCAGAGAAGTGTATTATTCCCTCTTTAACGCGCTTCCCGTTTGTCTGTGTTCTGTTTTCTTCCTGTAGGTGGAGCTCACGGGTCACAGCATCTTTGACTTCACTCACCCCTGTGACCACGAAGAAATACGAGAGAATCTGAGTCTGAAGACGAGCGGTGAGTCCCGACAAACAAACAAACACACACACAAGCGAGAAGGGGACTTACTCGCTAGCTGTCAATCAAACCTGTTGCTAACGCTAGGGGGAGGGACCTCGGGGAATGAAGGCGTCTGATTGGTCCGTTATTTATGTTCAGCTCTTGATTTAGGAACAAAACGGCGAAATGGAAAAATTCAGGGTCCTGTGTCGCGGGTTCAGACGAACATTTTAAGACCAAGACCAGGTCCAGAGAGAGGAGCCAGAAGAGACTAATGTGAGTCACTGGGAAAAAGGGAGAGAAGGAGCCGGAAGAGCCTCCTGGAGCACTTCCTGTTTGGCACGCGGCGGCTAACGGGTTAGCTTAGTCCACTCATGTATACGGTCTATGATTCTGACAGAAATTAAAATGGTGAGACCTTTGGCAATATTTCGTGTTAGTGTTACATCTCTATTAGTTATGACAGAAGTGAAGCTTTATCGGAGTTTAGAAACCTTTTTTTTTTCACCGTTACATGACCTGAACGCGGTGATCTGTGTGGACATTCGGACACAGCCGTAGACGTGGAGAGAAATGCGGAAAAACTGACGATAAACTGGACGTGGTTTAGTGTTTGCTGGAGTTTCAGAAGAGCTCTGGGGTTTTCTCAAGCCGGTGCGGCCGTAACCTGATCCTGAAGCGTCCTCCTGAGCGTCGGGACGGACTGTACGGACCCGGAACACTCCTGCAGGATCACGCCGACGTTCTCCAGCTCAAACAGGCCGGCACCTGCTCCCGGAGCCGAGGGAAAAGCTCCTGCCCACCAGAACATGCGTGTTACATAAGAGGCCGGATCCTGAAATAACACGGGCGAGAATAACAGGGGCCGGAGCCTCTGATAAGACTCCTGACTCTGGCCGCGCACTTTTACGATCGAACGTAACCAGGGTTTGTCTAAAGTGTTTTGTCAGCGGGTAAAAGTGCGTCGTACCTGAGCGCCGGAGACGGTTTTAATCCGTGTGTTATTCGTTTTCCAAATAAAACCAAAAAGAGGAACACGAAAAATCAACTCTTTTATTCATTATTTGTCTCCAAAACCAATAATTTTTGTTTTGACAATATGAAATCAACACTAAACCAGGACTAAACCAGGTTTAAACCAGGTCTAAACCAAGACTAAACCAGGACTAAACCAGGACTAAACCAGGTCTAAACCAGGTCTAAACCAGGTCTAAACCAGGTCTAAACCAGGTTTAAACCAGGTCTAAACCAAGACTAAACCAGGACTAAACCAGGACTAAACTAGGACTAAACCAGGTCTAAACCAGGTCTAAACCAGGACTGAACCAGATTTTAACCAGCTCTAAACCAGGACTAAACCAGGATTGAACCAGGACTGAACCAGGTCTAAACCAGGTCTAAACCAGGACTAAACCAGGATTGAACCAGGATTGAACCAGGACTGAACCAGGACTGAACCAGGACTGAACCAGGTTTAAACCAGGTCTAAACCAAGACTGAACCAAGACTAAACCAGGCCTGAACCAGGCCTAAACTGATCTAAAGCAGGTCTAAATCAGGTCTAAACCAGGACTGAACCAGGTTTAAACCAGGTCTAAACCAAGACTGAACCAGGTTTAAACCAGGACTAAACCAGGTCTAAATCAGGTCTAAACCAGGACTGAACCAGGTCTAAATCAGGTCTAAACCAGGACTGAACCAGGTCTAAACCAGGTCTAAACCAGGTCTAAACCAGGTCTAAACCAGGTCTAAACCAGGTCTAAACCAGATCTAAACCAGGTCTAAACCAGGTCTAAACCAGGTCTAAACCAGATCTAAACCAGGACTAAACCAGGTCTAAACCAGGTCTAAACCAGGTCTAAACCAGGTCTAAACCAGGTCTAAACCAGGTCTAAACCAGGTCTGCTGTCAGTGACGGAATGTAAAATGAGAAAGTACATGTGAAGTCCTTATGATGGTCACAGATCCATGTGTTTGTTGTGAACATAGTCTGAGCTCAGAAAGAGTCCGGTGATGGTTTATGGGGATAAAAACTGCACAGGAGAAGCCCAAAGTTTCATCTGTGACATAACTAAACTGCACCAAAATGCAAACAGACCAAATGTGTGTTCAGAGAAGATCATTTTGGATTTCTGTGTTAATGCAGGGTGAGCAGACGTCCCTATTTCCCCGGGACAGACCCAGTTTTGAGCCCTGTGTCCCCCGTCCCAGCAGATTTATCCAAAACCAGTGATTTGTCCAAGTTTTATACAAGAAATGTCCCAGATGTCCCTATTTTTGACCAATCTGATCCCTGCCAACTGTAAAAAAGAGGCATAAATTGTCATTTGTTTCGGTAAAATACAGAAAAGCTGCTTAAAAATGACCAAAACATGAAGAAAATGTGACTATCCTGACTCACATTAGTGCAGAGAGCAGAACAATTTTCCTTAATTACGCACTCATTTTTTTAATTCCCAACCAACCCCAACCATTATTATTATTATGATTTTGCATAATTTTAGTGTGTCGTTCAGGCTACTTTAATTTTGCTAAAAACAAATCAGATTGTTTCTCAAACTTTATTTCTCGTTCGTTCCTCTTTTTTTGTTGTATAAATAATAGAAAAATGTGCACTTCTTGTTACAGGCAGTGGATTCTCCAAAAACGGCAAAGAGCTGACCACAGAGAGAGACTTCTTCATGAGGATGAAGTGCACAGTGACCAACAGGGGGCGCACTGTCAACCTCAAGTCTGCCAGCTGGAAGGTAAGAGGCCCTGGTTTAAGTCTGTCAGCCCTTCGACGTTCTGTGTGAATCCTGAAGAGTCTTGGACCACAGAGCGTGAAAATCCTCCGTCCAAACTCGAGACGATCCAGCCACAGAAGCTCATTTGTGTCACTCAAACGCAGAACAGACCTCCTCCTCTCTAAAATCCTCCTGTCATTCAGAACAAAATGTGTAACTTTTTGTACATTTTTTTCCGCCTGTAAATCTGTGAAATCAGTGGACAGGACACAGCTCCAGATCCACTCGTCTTTGTAAAGTTTTGTCAGGTTCTGGCTGCGGGTTCATCGTCTCACTGAGGTTCTCCCGCTCACTGCAGCTTCTCTTTGAAGGGTTTAAAGGGATAGTTTGAGTTTTTTTGACATGAATCTGTACGTCCGCCGTGAGCAGCGCCGTACGTCAACACTGACTTACCTCCCGACAGCGTCCGGTGAGACGAGTTCTTCCCCGGTTTCGGTGGAAAATAAAGCGTTTTTCTTCTCAAAACAACATGTGTTCAAAAGAGCGACACATTTGCATCACAAAACACGAACGGGGAAAAAGTCAGAGCTCATAATCTCTCGGTACTATTTTCTCTCCGGTCGTATCACTGCGTTTCTCTCCATAAGTGTGTGTCCTGACTTTGGGAATGACCAGGAGCTGCCGGAGGAGCGCAGTGTTCGCCAGGGTTTGTAGAGTAAAAGTAATTCTGAAAGAGAAGAAGGGCCAAGACCATTAAGACGTTTAAAAACCAGTAAAAGAACTTTAAAATGGATCCTGAAACTCACAGGGAGCCGACGCAGTGATTTTAAAATGGATGTAATGTGGTCCCGTCCTCTGGTACTAGTCAGGACGAACCCGAACTATCCCTTTAAACTGTCCTCTTCCTCACTCAGAGATCTGATCAGAGAGAATCTTAAAGTCTTAAAGACCTTCCATAAATGTGAAAACCGCAGCTCGTAAAAGTCTCTCTGTTTGGTAAAGTAGGTGGAGCAGGTCATGAAAGCCCTTTGTGCTTTAATGACAAAAACATCGAAGTTAAATCTCAGACTTATAAATCCCATTAAAGAGCTCTTGGGTGATGTTTGAGAGTTTATTTTCTGAGCACATTTCCTTGTTGTTGGTCTGAAGTGTGCGTCTGAGCGCTCAGTTTGAAGGACGGCGCAGCCCTTCACCAAAGCCCTAAACCGCTGCTTAAGACGTTAAAGGCAAAGGGGCAGAACTGGGACTGGACCAAAGCCAAGTCCCGGTCCCAAAAGCCCCACAGACTGATGCAGTGTGCGGTCTTTATAATGTCCTTTATGTGACGTGTGTTTATACAGACCCAGCACATTAGGCTTAAGCCCCTTTCACACTGGCCGCAGACGGATTTGCAAAGCGTTGGCGACTGCAATATCGCAAACACCTCGTCAAGACTTCGCTAGTGTTCCTCTTTGGCGATATATTTACAAACTGTTGACGATACTTTGCGACACTCTGCAATATGTTAACGAGGTCTTGGCTGCAATGCAAAGACATTGTTACCGCGATCTTATAGCGACGTCTTGACGAATATTAACGAATACTGACGACTGTCGGCGAACTATTGGCGACTGCAGACGAACTATGGGTGAGGACTTGCGATGTGGACGTGATTCAATAACGACCTCTTGGTAACTTGGCGACTGCTCCACAAAGTACTGGAGACATGTAGTCACACGACCTTCAAGTGTATATAAAGAGGTGCGGTTCCTTCTCGACTGACGTGTCTGGATCAACCGGAGGATCTGGAGGCGGTTGTGGGGGAGATGAAGCCGGGTTCACTGGCAAAGGTCCCGGCTCAGCGGATGGACTGATCGCGACAAAATCTAGTTGCGATTCAATAACAAAGGTTGGAGAACGTTAACGATGCCTTGGCGAAGCTTTACCGAGTGTATTTTTCTTGCCAATCAATGATGAATTTTTTGGACATTTCAAAAAAATTGCCAGAGGATGATGAACTTGACGAGGCCATGGCGAACGTTTGTCTTCAAATAGCGATACCCTGAGAACCATGGTGAACCCTGGTGATTTCCCCCAAAAAACAGTTCAGTTTTGCATGGCCTTCCAGTGTGAAAGGCCTTAGACAGACTTTATTGATCATTTGTCACTGGTTCAGTCCTGACAGCAGCGAAGTGGCTGTGGCTGAGTGGTTAGGCACTTATTCCTCACAGCGAGAAGGGTTTGGGTTCGATCTTGAGTCGCCTGGGGCTTTCTGTGTGGAGTTTGCATGTTCTCCCTGTGACTGGGTGGGTTTCCTCTGAGCACTGTGGTTTCCTCCATCAACATAAAACGAGAACAAATCGGAGAACTGCGCTGGACTGTTTTTTCATCCCACTCGCGCGGAATTTCTGACCATTACCGTCTGCACCTGCAACGTGTGCACAACATGACCTCCCAATCCCTCGACGTGTAGGTCCACTCCCTCCCGCAACCCGCGAAACTCTGAGAATTCTGTCCGCACATGTACAGTATCGCCCAATAGAGATGCACTGATTTTGTGTCTTCACCCGCAGGAGAAAACAAGACATTTATTCTATTAATAAAGAGGTTCAGATGTCAGAGTTGTTTTGTTTTTGTGCTGTATAATCCTTGTTTGATGCTCTTCTCTACTTCATTGGTTGACTGAGTCGTCCTGTCGCTTGGCTCGCCGATCCCGCGCTCTCCCACACTGTCTCTTTTAGCTAACCATTCCCACCTGCAGACAAAAAGTGCCTGTTCCCCCGAGATTTGTGTTGAATTCCAGCTTAGGTCCTGATCAAAACGAGCTCAAGACACATTTCCAGAGACATTGGATCCTGCAGGGACAAGAACTTTAAGATTTGAGTTCTTCTTTTGTTCTGTCTTTCACTGCTGTGGGAATACTGAGCTAATAATGCCCAAATGAACAGTTATATCTGACTGATGCTGTGGTCTCTCCAGGTGCTGCACTGTACGGGACAGCTGAAGATGTACAACGGCGCCCCCTCTCGTGCGCTCTGTGCCTTCAAAGAGCCTCCGCTGACCTGCGCTGTGCTCATGTGCGAGCCCATCGCCCACCCCTCCCACATGGACACGCCCCTGGACAGCAAGACCTTCATGAGCCGACACAGCATGGACATGAAGTTCACCTACTGCGACGACAGGTGAGGCAAGGGGACATGCAAGGGGACATGCAAGGAGACATGCAAGGGAACGTGCAAGGGGACATGCAAGGGGACATGCAAGGGAACATGCAAGGGAACATGCAAGGAAACATGCAAGGGAACATGCAAGGAGACATGCAAGGGGACGTGCAAGGGGACGTGCAAGGGGACATGCAAGGGGACATGCAAGGGAATGTGCAAGGAGACATGCAAGGGAACATGCAAGGGAACATGCAAGGAGACATGCAAGGGAACGTGCAAGGGGACGTGCAAGGGGACATGCAAGGGGACATGCAAGGGGACATGCAAGGGGACATGCAAGGAGACATGCAAGGGGACATGCAAGGAGACATGCAAGGGGATGTGCAAGGAGACATGCAAGGGAACATGCAAGGAGACATGCAAGGGGACATGCAAGGAGACATGCAAGGAGACGTGCAAGGGGACGTGCAAGGAGACATGCAAGGGACTGTGCAAGGGGACATGCAAGGGGACATGCAAGGGAACATGCAAGGGGACATGCAAGGGACTGTGCAAGGGGACATGCAAGGGAACATGCAAGGAGACATGCAAGGGGACATGCAAGGAGACATGCAAGGAGACGTGCAAGGGGACGTGCAAGGAGACATGCAAGGGACTGTGCAAGGGGACATGCAAGGGGACATGCAAGGGAACATGCAAGGGAACGTGCAAGGGGACGTGCAAGGGGACATACAAGGAGACATGCAAGGGAATGTGCAAGGGGACATGCAAGGGGACATGCAAGGAGACGTGCAAGGAGACGTGCAAGGGGACGTGCAAGGGGACATGCAAGGGGACATGCAAGGGGACATGCAAGGGAACATGCAAGGAAACAGGCAAGGAAACATGCAAGGGAACATGCAAGGGAACATTCAAGGGAACATGCAAGGGAACAGGCAAGGGAACATGCAAGGAAACAGGCAAGGAAACAGACAAGGGAACATGCAAGGGAACATTCAAGGGAACATACAAGAAAATATACAAGGAAACATACAAGGAAACATACTAGGAAGCGTAGGGACAGGTCTGAAGGCGTGTGGAGGGGACATGGGGAGCGCCCTGGGCCCGAGCGCCCTGGGCCTGGACATAATCACGGGCTGAGTGCCGTTTTCTGAGTGGAGTTTGACTTGGCAGGACCTGGTTTCTCTTGGAAGTCGCTGCTTAATTAGGAAAAGAAATGGGGTCAAAGCGAAGGTCTGGATTTTCCCTTTTCCTCCGTCCTCCGTGTCCCAGAGTCTGAGCGAGTTCCCGAAGACGATCGCACACCACACAGGGCGGCACAGGCACAGGCACTTTAACGTGTTCAAGTCGGCGTAAATGAGGCGGTGGAGGGTCTGCGAGAGAGCGACGGGAGCGAGGGGCCCGGCCGGACTTCAGACGGTATAAACGGGCAGTTCACCATACAGGAAGTGAGCAGGGCCGTGCTTCTGGCTTCATCCACTCTAATTCACTTTCTATTGTGGCCCCGCTCTCTGGAACTGCGGCTGTCGGGCTCATTTTGGTCTTAAAATGTTTGTCTTTTTAGCACAATTTGTACACAAAGTCATTGAAAGTCCTTTACCGAATAAGATACAAACAAATAAAATATAAATAATCATAAAAAATTAGAAGAAAATGAGAAAAAAGAGAGGCGGAGAGGTAAAATTAGAGAGAAATGTGCAGAATGAGAAATAATAATATAATAATAAATCTTTATTTATAAAGCACTTTTAAAAACAAGGTTCATAAAGTGCCGTACAAGGCACAAAACACAATACAAAACACATAAAAAAAGCTCATAAAACAAAAAAAGAAACAGTCAGTGGTGCAACAAATCAGATTCACTGCAAATTTCTCTGATGTGTCCAAGATTTTAAACCTTATATCAGGTTCTTCATCTTATTTTCAGATTTATTATTGACTTACTCGTTCTGAATTAGTTGTATGATGTTAAAAAATGGTCACACATATTTCTTCCATGACTCGACTCGTCAGAAAAACTTAAATTTAGGCAATAAACGATTAAAAGAAGAAGCTACAATACATTTGCCAGAGTTTTCCCAACAGCACTTCACTTGTTTGTAGATTGAGTGACACAGATTTGTTTCATACTCGAGTCTGTTTATCTCAAACTTGGCGTCTATAAACTTATTTCCAGCCCATGAACACTCACAGAGACGCTTCATTCTCGTCTAGAGGTCGTTTATTTGAAGAAAACTTTCCAAGTGAAATGATCTCGCTACACGGACAGATCATTTCACCACTTTAAAGTCATTTTCTGATAGATTTAAGTGTTTAGATCTTACATTTTGGCCGAGCTTTTTTGCACTGAGAACATATTATGCAAAATTTACTTCTTTTTTTGTAACGTTTTCCCTCTTCCAAAGCGCCCGTTGTGTGTTGCTTCATTCACACTTATCGCATTAATCCTGTTGACGTGGCTGTGTTACTCGCTCCATTTCGCTGTACCCTGGTTCGTTGTGTAACAAAATAAACCCACAGCCCCGTCGCCGTCATTATGAACGTTCCTGAAGCTTAGGCATGTTGCTTAACGGCTCCGTTTATTTATTTCCGTCCGGTTCCTTGTGGGCGCTGCCGGCGCCCGGACCCGCTGTACAAACCGCACGATTATGGCACTTTACATAATGCGTGAGGGCGAAGGGGGCGACCCCGAGTCCACAACAACATGTACCCTCCGGAGAGCACATGGTCTGCAGATCATTACCCCAAACACAGCCGACCCGGACCTGTGTGTGTGTGTGTGTTTACCCGTCGCCATGGAGACTGATGTGTGTGAATGAAATCTGAAATCTGAAATCTGAAATCTGACTGTGATCCAAGTGTTAGAACTCGCTGAAGTTAGTTTCTTTGTTTAACCTGGTCACACACACACTCACAGGTTACACAACACACACACTCACAGGTTACACAACACACACACACACACACGGCTAATCTTATCACACGCTCAGCAGGACAAAGGTTTCATGAAGCACATTTTCAGACAGGCCCTTTTCACTTTGGTTAAATGTAATAGTTGCATAAATAATTACACAAACAAGTGTGCGGTATGGGGCGCAGACGGGCTGTAGGGGGCGCAGACGGGCTGTAGGGGGCGCAGACGGGCTGTAGGGGGCGCAGACGGGCTGTAGGAGGCGCAGACGGGCTGTAGGGGGCGCAGACAGGCTGTAGGGGGCGCAGACGGGCTGTAGGGGGCGCAGACGGGCTGTAGGGGGCGCAGACGGGCTGTAGGGGGCGCAGACGGGCTGTAGGGGGCGCAGACGGGCTGTAGGGGGCGCAGACGGGCTGTAGGAGGCGCAGACGAGCTGTAGGGGGCGCAGACGGGCTGTAGGGGGAGCAGACGGGCTGTAGGGGGCGCAGACGGGCTGTAGGGGGCGCAGACGGGCTGTAGGGGGCGCAGACGGACTGTAGGAGGCGCAGACGGACTGTAGGGGGCGCAGATGGACTGTAGGGGGCGCAGATGGACTGTAGGGGGTGCATACGGGCTGTAGGGGCGCAGATGGGCTGTAGGGGCGCAGACAGACTCTAGGGGGCGCAGACGGGCTCTAGGAGTTGCAGGTAGATTTTAGGGGGCGCAGACGGGCTGTAGGGGGCGCAGACGGACTGTAGGAGGAGCAGACGGGCTGTAGGGGGCGCAGACGGGCTGTAGGGGCGCAGACGGGCTGTAGGGGGCGCAGACGGGCTGTAGGGGCGCAGATGGGCTGTAGGGGCGCAGACAGACTCTAGGGGGCGCAGACGGGCTGTAGGGGGCGCAGACGGACTGTAGGGGGCGCAGACGGACTGTAGGAGGTGCAGACGGACTGTAGGAGGTGCAGACGGACTGTAGGAGGTGCAGACGGACTGTAGGAGGTGCAGGCGGGTTGTAGGAGGTGCAGACGGACTGTAGGAGGTGCAGGCGGGCTGTAGGAGTTGCAGGTAGATTTTAGGGGGCGCAGTCGGGCTGTAGGGGGCGCAGACGGGCTGTAGGGGCGCAGACAGACTCTAGGGGGCGCCGCTGCTCAGATCACAGAGACAC
Organism: Odontamblyopus rebecca; assembly: GCA_030686955.1. Taxonomy (NCBI): domain Eukaryota; kingdom Metazoa; phylum Chordata; class Actinopteri; order Gobiiformes; family Gobiidae; genus Odontamblyopus; species Odontamblyopus rebecca. The sequence goes on from CM060662.1 coordinate 37,561,700, forward strand.
AGATGCACAAAAATGGAACAAAATGAAATACGATGAATCCCCAGTGTCGTTAGAACAGTGTTTTTAGAGGACATCCTGGAAATGCCTCTGGCACAGATGAGACTTGTCTCTATGAAGATGTTATGGCTTGTTTTAGGATGTTCCACAGTATTGTTTTAAATACTATTTGTCCCCATGGAGATGAGCTGCTCACACACCAGGCTTTACTCACCACAGAACGGTTTGAAGTAACGTATATTTGAGAAAGGAAATAATCACTTTATTTTGTTGAATAAAACTCCTGCTTTTGTTTAAAGTGATACTGCGGAACATTCCAGACAAAGCAAAGCCCTTAAGAACATAAGAAGCCTGAGATATCTTTTAAAAAACCCCAAAACTATTCACCAAACATTCAGCTTGTCTAATTATTTAAAGCCACAGTATGTAACTTTCTGCATGAATCTGTGGAAACAGGAAGTCAAAACCATTTTCCATAGAGAGGAATAAGTTACCACGGAAAGAAGCAGGTCAAACAAGGGTCAGGTTTGTGGAAATGCAAGCCCGTCCGCGTATGCAAGCATGTTTTTAGTGTAATAAAATCAATACAAATGCTTTTTTAGTTACATACTGTGGCTTTAAAGAAAATATAACGAAACTTGATTGTGTTTATTGATTAAAAGTGTCTTATTTACACATTGAAAACCTATGGTCGTATTTATTGAATATTTACCCTGCGTTACCCTCCAGAGCAAAGTCCATGTGACACGGAGCCACAGCACAGGGTAAAACATGTTTCTGTTCCATAAATAAACCGGCTCCAGGTCTCAGTCTCGCTCGGATCCTCTTCAGTCCACAGAGACCTGAAAAACACTAAAACATGACTCAGATATGCCCACTAATAAAACATGATGCAGACGGTTATTCAAGAGTTTCCGTTTGGCTTTAGAGTTTAAATCTGTTCGTAAATAACTTCCTGAATTTGTTCCTTTTCGCTTTTCTTGGTCAGTTTCTTCAGCTGAGACGAATCCATCAAAACCAGAAACGGTAAAATACAAAAATAATATGAGAAAAGCTCAAACAAAAGCGTCAGTGCAGCTCAAACGCGTCGAGTCGTTTGAGGGTTGAGGTGGGTAACATTCCTCATGACAAAAGAGTCCCTCCTCTGTGTCCTGCAGCATCACAGCAGCCTCCAGGGGGCGCCAGGTGAAGCTCGATCGCAAAATATAAAAACCTCTCTTTGTTTCTGCTCCAGACGTGTGTTTACTGACAGATGATTGGCTGTAGACGTCTCCTTTAAAGGTCCTGCAGTAGATTACGTAATGAATAACAGATGTGAGCTTTAAACAGTGTTAGAACGTCTCAACACGCTCTGTTCCACCTTGTGATGTCATGCAGCTGCAGTTTTTAATTTAACAGCTCCATTTTACCTTCTCGATCCCGGCGGGACTTTCCTGGTTACATAACGGTCAATAAAATAATAAAAATGAAGTGGCAGTTTTCAAGTGAACTTAATATTAGACTTTATTGATCCACAAGGGAAACGATTCGGACACAGGAGCTCAAACATCACAATATAATACAACAACAAAGAGGAAAACATAGAAATGTAATAAATTCTAAATAATAATAATAATAATAATTAAAATTATTATTATTATTATTATTATTATTATTATTATTATTATTATTATTATTATTATTATTAATTTATTTTTTATGAGAACACAATTTAGAAACAGCAGAAAATGTCCTCATCTGGGCCCTAAAAGCCCCTGAGCCTTTGGACCATCAGAAATGACGGTTCAATTCGAGGGTTGTAAACGTTGCATTTGTTTACATGTTTATGTGTTTCCAGGGTAACAGTTGTTTACGTGTGTTTTCAGGGTAACAGTTGTTTACGTGTGTTTCCAGGGTAACAGTTGTTTACGTGTGTCTCCAGGGTAACAGTTGTTTACGTGTGTCTCCAGGGTAACAGTTGTTTACGTGTGTCTCCAGGGTAACAGTTGTTTACGTGTGTCTCCAGGGTAACAGTTGTTTACGTGTGTCTCCAGGGTAACAGTTGTTTACGTGTGTTTCCAGGGTAACAGTTGTTTACGTGTGTTTCCAGGGTAACAGTTGTTTACGTGTGTCTCCAGGGTAACAGTTGTTTACGTGTGTCTCCAGGGTAACAGTTGTTTACGTGTGTTTTCAGGGTAACAGTTGTTTACGTGTGTTTCCAGGGTAACAGTTGTTTACGTGTGTCTCCAGGGTAACAGTTGTTTACGTGTGTCTCCAGGGTAACAGGTGTTTACGTGTGTCTCCAGGGTAACAGTTGTTTACGTGTGTCTCCAGGGTAACAGTTGTTTACGTGTGTTTCCAGGGTAACAGAGCTGATGGGCTACACACCGGAGGATCTGATTGGTCGGTCTGTGTACGACTTTTACCACGCCCTGGACTCCGACAGCGTCACCAGGAGCCACCACAACTGTACGAACACGACACAACAACAACAACAACACAACAACAACACAACAACAATACAACAACAACAATACAACAACAACACAACAACAATACAACAACAACAACACGACCATACAGCAACACAACACAGCAACACAACAACAACAGTACAACAACAGTACAACAACAACACAACAACAATACAACAACAACACAACAACAATACAACAACAACACAACAATACAACAACGCAACCATACATCAACACAACGATACAGCAGCACAACAACACAACCATACAACTACACGACAACGCAACCATACAACAACACGACCATACAGCAACACAACACAGCAACACAACAACGCAACCATACAGCAACACAACGATACAGCAGCACAACAACACAACCATACAACAACAACAACACAACCCTACAGCAACACAACAACGCAACCATACAGCAACACAACCATACAGCAAATCAACAACACAACCATACAGCAACACAAACGTACAGCAACACAACAACGCAACCATACAGCAACACAACGATACAGCAGCACAACAACACAACCATACAACAACACGACAACGCAACAATACCACAATGCATCAACACAGCAATGCAATAACAAAGCAACACAACAACAACAACACAACAACAGCAACAACAACACAACAACACAACAACAACAAAACTTTAGAGCAGCTGCTTTAAACTAAACCAGAGCTTTTCCCCGTGTTATAACTTTGTCCCCTCATCAAAACCAGGCCTGATCATCTGTGCGTCTTTGAGTCATTTAGCGATCTCTCCCAGACTCTCCATAAATATACAAGAGCCTGACACAAAACAACACAGCACCACGTCACAAACCCGATGTGTGCAGTGATGAGCGGGACACACAACACACACACTCGGGTTGTGTCGTGATCGCGCTCTGAAGGGAGAGGGGACGAAAGTGAAAGTGACGCCTAGAAAACACGTTAAGATGCTGTTATTGGAGAATACGGCGTTTTCAAACCAAGAAAAGGGACACGGTGATGTGAATGTGTGATGTGTCAGAGTTAATACCCCGGAGAAGTCGAATCCCCCTCTTTAAACCCCTGTGTTTATACCGTGACGTGTAAAATGATGCGGGTGAAGCGAGCAGAGACGTCTCCTCTGGCCCCGGTCCCCGTGTGGCCTGAATCTCCTGCTGTCGGGCCGTGTTTGTGTGTTTAAAGGGCCCTATTAGATTGTGTTTGTGCAGAGAGGAGCACGTCTGCCCCCGGCCCAGCTCTGTGTGTGTGTGTGCGTGTGTGCGTGTGTGTGTGTGTGTGTGTGTGTGTGTGTGAGAGTGTGTGTGTGTGTGTGTGTGCGCAGACAGGAGCACGTCTGTCCTGGGCCCAGCTGGACTCTGCTCCGGGCGCCACACGCTGGAAATGTGACAGTAACACAGTTAGAGCCTCTGCAGCACACACACACATACACACACACATACACACACACATACACACACATACACACACATACACACACAGACACACACACACACACACAGACACACACACACACACACTGACAGACACACACACACACACACATACACAGACACACACGCACACAGACACACACATACACACACACAGACGTACACACACACACACACACACACATGCACACACACGGTCAAAACAAGGATTTTAAAGTGGACCCAACACATAAACAGCAGTGATGCAGGCGCTTCGCTTCATGAGGGTTTGGACGTGCTGCAGGTGGGACAGTTTCTCCTGTTTCACTCCGGGGGAAACAAAAGAACAGAGAGTCGTCTGTACAGTTGTGCTCATAAGTTTCAAGAGTAAAAGTGTGTTTTTAAAGGAGACTGAAGGGGGCGCTCTGAACGTGAAGGGGGAGGGCGTTCGGAAGTTTCGGGCCAGTCGCAGAAAAGTGCGGTCGGTTTCTGGACGTACAGTAAGAACAGGAGTGGGCCGAGGACAGAGCCCTGGGGCGCGCCGCTCCATAGATCCGCTCTGACGTTTCACGGTTTACTGACACAGTGAAACTTTTACGGGTCAGATATGAAGAAAACCACCTCCAACTGTGAGCGAGTGAATGTGTGAATGTGTCTCCAGTGTGAATGTGTGAATGTGTCTCCAGTGTGAATGTGTCTCCAGTGTGAATGTGTCTCCAGTGTGAATGTGTGAATGTGTCTCCAGTGTGAATGTGTCTCCAGTGTGAATGTGTGAATGTGTCTCCAGTGTGAATGTGTCTCCAGTGTGAATGTGTGAATGTGTCTCCAGTGTGAATGTGTCTCCAGTGTGAATGTGTCTCCAGTGTGAATGTGTCTCCAGTGTGAATGTGTGAATGTGTCTCCATTGTGAATGTGTGAATGTGTCCTGGAGGAGCCGGATCAGAAGGACGAGCCAACGAGCACCAACCACCGGGATTATTTTGAAGAAGAAGAAACGTTTACATGATCCAGGAAGAAATTCATTCGGCTTTAAAATCAGAATAAACCCACTGACTTCAGGATTAAGTTTGATTCTGAATAATCATTTTCATTCATTAGGATCAGAATTAAATAATTTTTATTCAGAATTAAAGCTCTCTTTATCTAGAAAACAGGATGGTGAAGGGGTTAGGTTGGTTCACACATAAAGAACGTCATGATTCTCACCTTCAAAAAAATGTCTGAATGTCTTTTCCAAATCTTTCCCCCAATTTCATTCTTATTGTCCTGTCCTATGAAGGATTTGGATCACATTTTTAAACATATATATAGTCTGAGTCGTTAAAAGTTGAGATTTCTTGTCGGTAATCGTAGTTTTTTTCTTCCTCAGTGTGTACCAAGGGCCAGGCGGTGACCGGGCAGTACCGCATGCTGGCCCAGAGGGGGGGCTACGTCTGGATGGAGACCCAGGGGACGGTGATCTACAACAGCCGCAACTCACAGCCCCAGTGCATCGTGTGCGTCAACTACGTGCTCAGGTACGACGCACAAAGGGCCCGTTTCACACTATTTCCTGATTTAAGTTCTGACCTGGAGTTCTGTTTGGTTTTTTAGTGCTTATTTTTGTATTTTATTTTGACTTGTACAAATACATTTATATAATTATGCCTTATTTGACACCTGCCTCCTTTTTTGCTGCTTTTTTTTTTAGAATTTATTATCACCATTTATATTTTTACTCCTTGTTATGATATTATATTGTGATTTGTGAGCTCCTGTGTCCTAATAATTTCCCCTGTGGATCAATAAAGTTTGTCTAAGTCTAAGTAACAACATTATAACATGACTTAAAGCTCACGCAATGTTGTGTAATGTAGGATCTTTAACACACATTGTTCACAAATGGTTTGGTGCAGTAACAGCACCTGGTTTCACTCTGGTTTGGTGGAGCAGTGGAAAAAAAAAAAAAAATAACACATTGGTTTTATACATAGACCGTGTATATATATATATAAGAGTGGACTGAGTGAGTGTGACGTCTCGACAGCGTCAGCGTCGCTCAAATGAGGCTCCTGTTGCCAAATTTGTATCCAGGCTCCATATTTGGAAATCCGACCGCAAGTATCATAGCAACACAAGAGCCAATCAGGACGGAGGAGGTTAAATGTGCCGCCCTCCTCAGAGCGGAGATACTCTGCACCTGCAGGAACCGCTGGATTTCACTGATTCTTCAGAATAATAATTATCATCAAGCTTTAAATAGTAAGTTTAAGTCACTGATTTATGTTCTATGTTCTGTTACGTACAAACAACGAGCTGTCAATCAAACCTGGTGCTAACGCTAAGGGGAGGGACCTCGGGGAATGAAGGCGTCTGATTGGTCCGTTATTTATGTTCATATCTTGATTTAGGAACAAGAGAAATTTAAAATTCAGGACCATGTTAAGCGAACGATACAAACATTTTAAAACTGAGAAGATCCCAGTGTGAGTCACTGGGAAAAAGGGAGAGAAGGAGCCGGAAGAGCCTCCTGGAGCACTTCCTGTTTGGCACGCGGCGGCTCACGGGTTAGCTTAGTCCACTCATATATACGGTGTATGGATTTATATCGCGCTTTTCACAGTAACACAAAAACGCTTCAAAATAAAGTAAAATTAAAACAGACAGGACAAGTAGTAGCAGTAGTAGTAGTAGTAGTAATAGCAGCAGCAGCAGCAGCAGTAACAATAAGTAACAATAATACAAGCAATAGCAAAAGGTAGCGGTAGCAATAGTAGTAGTAGTAATAGCAGTAAGTAACAATAAGTAGTAATAACATTAGTAGTAATAGCATAATAATAATAACAATAAAATAATGTAATAATAATAACAATGTAGCAATAATAATAATAGTAAATATATGTATGTAGTAATAATGTAATAATAGTAATAATATGTAGTAGTAATAGCAATAGTAATAAGTAGTAGCAGTAATAGTAGTATAATAATAGTATAATAGTAATAATAATAACAATATATAATGTAATATAATAATATATAATAATAATAGTAATAATATAATAATAATAATAATATAGTAATAACAATATGTAGTAATAATTAACAATAATAACAATAACAATAATAATAGTATGTAATAGTAATAGTAGTAACAATAATAATAATAATAACAATAATAATAATATAGTAACAATAATAATATAATATATAATAATAATAATATAGTAATAATAACAATAGTAATAATAATAATAATAATATAACAATAACAATAATAGTAGTAATAATAACAATAACAGTAATAATAATAATAATATGTATATAATAACAATAATATAATAATAATAATAATAATAATAATATGTAATAATATATGCAATATGTAATAATAATAATAATAATAATAACAATAATAAGTAATAATAATAGTATGTATGCTGCTGTGTAATAATAATAATAATAATAATATAATAATATATAGTAACAATAATAATATGTAATGTAATAATATAATAATATATGTAGTGTAATATAACAATATAGCATGGTAATAATATAATAGTAATAATTAATACAATAGCAGTGGTAATAATAATAATAATGGCAATGGCATAGTAGCACAATAATAATAAGTAATAGTGGTAGTAGTGGTAGTAGTAACAGTAATAGTAGTGGTGGTAATGAGCGGTGGTGGTAGTGGTAGCATGTGATAATAGTAGTAGTAGTAGTAGTAGTAATAGTAGTAGTGGTAGTAGTAGCAGTGGTAGTAGTAGTAGTGGTTGTAGCAGTAGCAGTAGCAGTAGTAGCGGCAATGCAATGCGTAGCAACAGTAGTAGCAGTAGTAGTAGTAATAGTAGTAGTAGTAATAGTAGTAGTAGTAGTAATAGCAACGGCAGCAACGGCAAAGCAGTAGGTAGTAGTGGTAATAGTAGTAGTGGTCGTAGTAGTAGCAGTAGCAGTAGCAGTAGTAGTAGTAGTAACAGTAGTAGTAGTAGTAGTCGTAGTAACAGTAGTAGTAGCAGTAGCAGTAGTAGCAGTAGTAGTAGTAGTAGCAATAGTAGCAGCAGTAGTAGCAGTAGCAGTAGCAGTAGCAGTAGTAGTAGTAGTCGTAGTATCTTTTCACCACTGCTCCTCCAAACCAGAGTGCTCCCTGTGAAGCTGTAGAGCTTCTGTCTGAGGTTCCTCGTGTCTCTCACAGTGACGTGGAGGATCCGTCCATGATCTTCTCCCTGGAGCAGACCGAAGCTCTGTTCAAACCTCACAACATGAGCAGCTTCTTCTCGTCCGGAGGCGCGGGAGCGGCTGGAGATATGGGCGACACGCTCTTCACCAAATTCAAAGAAGAACCAGAGGACCTGGCGCAGCTGGCCCCCACGCCCGGAGACACCATCATCAGCCTGGACTTTGGTCTGTACACACTCCACTCTCCGTCTGTATTCTACATTTTCTGTTGCCGTGTATCAGACCCGGACGACACAGACTGACTGATGTTCTCCTGATCTTTAGGTTGTCCCTATTCAGATGAGCCGCCGCAGTCTGAGGGCCCTTCGTCCCAGAGTCCAGGCCCCGTGGACATGACCATCCAGCAGCACCCGTCCCCAGGCAGCGCCACCCCCAGCCTCAGCAGCTGCTCCACGGTGAGAGCCCGCACACAGCTCCACCTTCAGTCGGGTTAAAGGGCTTATGTTGGATCAAAACGGACTCTTGTGAGCTTCAGCCCGTGTTAGAATGTTGTTTCCTCCTCAGAAACACACCCGGAGTTGTGTTTTGTTCCATTCACACGTGTTGGAGTAACCCTGAATTATTCGTCTGTCTGCGTCCTCAAAGATAAAAATGCCCCTTTCCACCTTGTGATGTCATTAAAGTTGAACTCGGGCACGTTTGAAGCTAAAGTCCATTTCTAGAGGTGGTGGAATTCTGTCAGAGGCCAAAAAACAGCACAGCTCAGTGTTCTCGCTGTGGCAGAGGTCACACCGGCTCGTCAAAGCCTGATCCCGTCAGATCTCAGAAGCTCAGCAGGGCCTGGTTAGGACTTGGATGGAGACACTGGGAATTCCAGGTGCCACACCCAGGTCATTGATGAAAATGAGAATTGGTTCTCAACCGACCAACTTGGTAAAATAAAGGTTAAAAAAAAGAAAAAAGATGCTTCTTTTGTCACCACTTAATGACACCATGAGGTGGATCAGAAACCAGGGTCAGGGTCAAAAACATCTTTTAGTATGTTACGCTTTCTTTGGGTTTCTAAAAGGACCTTAACAAAATCATGATTTTGTTCCTTATGAATTTCTTCTTACTCTTAAAAAGTAAAATTTCATTATTAACAAGACAGACACCAGTGTCACAAATAAAAGCCCAGTATCAGAGTCCAGAGTCCCTGACACCTTTACCCACACAGAACCTGCTCCACTGTTTAACGAAAAACACTCAAACTGATCTCAAATTTAACTTTTTGAAACGTCAAATCTTAGATATTACATTTTCCACGATCTAAAAACGGTTCATGTTTACATTTTGTGCGGTTGTCTAATGATCCAGAAAGCAGAATGAGCTGCCAGATCCTAAAGTTAAAACCAGTTTGCGGTAAACCTAAAATGTCTCAGTTTCCAGCATAAACTGTGTATGTAAATGGACAAACCGTAAAATACCAAATAGTCACCGGGGCGTTTATTTGTTTCAATCACTTTTGAGACCAGGCGGCAATTTGGGGCGATTAACTCCTTCCTCATTTAAAATCTGTGAAAATCTGGAACTCAAATTCTTTTAACCAGTGTGACGATAATTTAGGCGACTTTCTGCACAGACGTAGGCGAGTTTATTTGAAGTGTTACGACAAAATATCTACAGAGCGGAGAGTTTCCCACGTTTGAAAGCGACTCCTGAATCGCAGAAAGTCGTTCAAACCCTCCACGACACGCAGACGTTTGTTTAGCCGAACAAACGACGGACGCGGCGAGTGTGGAGCAGCAGAGCGAGAAGAACGTTCGTCCGCCGCATCAGGAGGAGCAGCGGGGTTTTTCAGCGCTTATAGTTTATGCAAATGAGCCGTGCGGTTTTAGGTTTGGTTTGTGCAGAGACGACGCGAGCATCAGTCCTGCAATGACTTCTGTCTTCAGCACCGACATTAGACTCGACGTTTATTTGGAACCAGCGCTTATTTATCAGAATATACAAATATACAAATATACAAATATACAAATATACAAATATACAAATATACAAATATACAAATATACAGCTTGAGTTTAAAGGGCTTGTGTGCTGTCCCAGTTTTATACAAGACATGTCCCAGGTGTCCCTGTTTTTGGTTTGATTTAAACCAGGACTAAACTAGGACTAAACCAGGAATATATCAGGTCTAAACCAGGACTAAGCTCGGGCTAAAATACAACTACATTAGTTTTAAACCAGGTCGAAACCAGAGGAGCATAAATTGCGGTGGTTTAGCCTGTTTCTGTATTTTGTCTCTCAGATTATACACGGATCCACATGCGGGTCAAGAATGGACAGCGCTACAGGCTTTTTTTTTTCAGAATTTTACTTATACCCACCATCCCGACTCGGGTGTGTCCCAGTTTTTAATTCTGAAAATCTGGTCACCCAAACTGTGAGTCTTGTTGTTTTGGTCTTAAAATGTTCGCTCTACCTGATCCGGGTGTTTTTATTTTCCTTGTTTTATTTAGTTTGTTGTTTTCTCCTTTCCTAATACGCACCCGGCTCCATGTTTGCTCCATGTTTGCTCCATGTTTGCTCCATGTTTGCTCCATGTTTGCTCCATGTTTGCTCCATGTTTGCTCCATGTATGCTCCATGTATGCTCCATGTTTGCTCCATGTTTGCTCCATGTTTGCTCCATGTTTGCTCCATGTTTGCTCCATGTTTGCTCCATGTATGCTCCATGTTTGCTCCATGTTTGCTCCATGTTTGCTCCATGTTTGCTCCATGTTTGCTCCATGTATGCTCCATGTTTGCTCCATGTTTGCTCCATGTTTGCTCCATGTTTGCTCCATGTTTGCTCCATGTTTGCTCCATGTTTGCTCCATGTTTGCTCTATGTTTGCTCCATGTTTGCTCCATGTTTGCTCCATGTTTGCTCCATGTTTGCTCCATGTTTGCTCCATGTTTGCTCCATGTTTGCTCCATGTTTGCTCCATGTTTGCTCCATGTTTGCTCCATGTTTGCTCCATGTTTGCTCCATGTATGCTCCATGTATGCTCCATGTTTGCTCCATGTTTGCTCCATGTTTGCTCCATGTTTGCTCCATGTTTGCTCCATGTTTGCTCCATGTTTGCTCCATGTTTGCTCCATGTTTGCTCTATGTTTGCTCCATGTTTGCTCCATGTTTGCTCCATGTTTGGCCCCTGCGAGCTTCTTCGAGCGCTGTGGGCGACGGTGCGCTCGCTCAGTCCTCCTGTTTGCTCAGTCCGTGGTCTCAGGACAGGACGGCTGATGGTTTCCCAGGTTCCGCGGGGCTTTGCCGTTTGACCCTCGCCACGTTACACGTTTCTAACCTTTGCCGTGTCCGTGCAGCCCAGCAGTCCGGACGATTACTACAGCTCCGTGGAGAACGAGCGGAAGGTGGAGCTGACGGAGAAGCTGTTCGCCCTGGACACGGAGGGCGCCGACAGCAAGAGCCAGGTGAGACCGGCCGCTGCCACCAGGGGGCAGAGCCGAGGCACTGACGCATGTGCAGAGGAGCACGGACATTTTTACACACGTTTACACGAGGGCTTTGATTCTGAAGGAAAATCATTTCATTCGGAATAAAAATTAATTCCGCTTTTAAAAAGTCCATGAAAATGATTATTCGTAATTAAACTTAAATTAAAAGTAGTAAGTGGGTGGTTTATTTTGATTTTGAAGCCGAATGAATTTAAACCAGGTCTAAACCAGGACTAAACCAGGTCTAAACCAGGTCTAAACCAGGACTAAATCAGGTTTAAACCAGGACTAAACCAGGACTGAACCAGGACTGAACCAGGACTAAACCAGGACTAATCTACATCCAAACCAGGTGTAAACCAGGTCTGAAGGAGGACTAAATCTGGACTAAGCCACGTCTAAACCAGGACTAAACCAGATCTAAACCAGGTCTAAACAAGGACTAAACCACGTCTAAACCAGGACTAAACCAGGACTGAACCAGGACTGAACCAGGACTAATCCACATCCAAACCAGGTGTAAACCAGGTCTGAAGGAGGACTAAATCTGGACTAAGCCACGTCTAAACCAGGACTAAACCAGGGTTAAACCAGGTCTAAACCAGGACTAAACTAGGACTAAACCAGGCCTAAACCAGGTCTAATCCAGGACTAAACCAGGACTAAACCAGGTCTAAACCAGGACTAAACTAGGACTAAACCAGGACTAAACCAGGTCTAATTTATTAAGAATTAAAAATCATCATTTAAACGTGGCCAGTGTGACATACATAAACCTGTCTGTGTCCATGGGAACAAGGTGAACCCAGTGAAGTTACAGATCAGATCTGTGGAGAGGCGACCCCCTGACAGTTAGAATAGACAGACAGCGTGAAATATCTAAAACATCTATATTTGTGTCATTATTATTTAAGTAATTTGAATTATCCTTATTTGTTTTTTGCACTAATATCAGGAGTTGTGCTTGTGGTTGAACTTTAAGTTTCACTTTCATGTTTATGATCTCAGTTATTTCCTGCCCAGCAGCTCCCCCTGGTGTTGGGGAATATAATATTTTTATTTTATTTTAAACATTAGTTGTAGAGAAGCTTTGTTGTGAATAATAAATATTAAAGAGGCACTGTGTAACTTTCTGGTTGTGGTCCGTCACCTACTTGTTTCTATGGATACGTCATTGCTCTGCCTGGAATGTTCCACAGTGTGACTTTAAACAGCTCTACTTTACTATTCTATTTATTCAATCACAAGGGGTTTTACAGCTCAAAAATATCTCGAAAAACAGGTCTAAGCCAAGTCTAAACTAGGACTAAACCAGGACTAAACCATGTCTAAAACCAGGTCTAAACCTGGACTAAACCTGGACTAAACCTGGACTAAACCAGGTCTAAACCAGGACTAACCTTCATCTAAACCAAGACTAAGCTAGGACTAAACTGTGTCTAAATAAGGACTAAACCAGAAACTAAACTAGGACTAAACTAGTACTAAACTGTGTCTAAACCAGGACTAGACCAGGACTAACCCAGGCCTAAACCAGGGACTAAACTGTGTCTAAACCAGGTCTAAACCTCAAAAATACCCATAAAAACAGACATTCTGGCTGTGAGCGGGGTCGCCTCTCCACAGAGCTGACCTGTAGCTTGTTCTGGTTTGGTCTCTGTGAAGATTGCAAGGTTTAATGCCGTACTGCGGAACATTCCAGACAAAAAAACAATAACATCTCCATGCAGAGAAGCGTTTGACGGACCCTCCACGCACAGAAAAGTTCCAGAATGCACCTTTAAACCTCACGTGACTCTGTTTTTTGGTAGTTTCGGACCTTTATTTGTCTGTTTTTGTATTCATCTGTTGCTTTGCGCGCAGAGGGACCTGAGCGACCTGGACCTGGAGACGCTGGCTCCGTACATCCCCATGGACGGGGAGGACTTCCAGCTGATGCCCATCGTGCCGGAGCCGGAGTGCAGCGTGCCGCCCCTGCCCCCGCCCCCGCCCCGCCGCCCCAGCTTCAGCGACATCGCCAGCCTCTTCCAGCCCCTGACCCCCGCCGCCCCGCCCCAGACCCACTACGGGGCCCCGCTGCCGCCTCCGCCCCCCTCCGCCGCCTGGGGCCCGGGCGAGAAGCGAGGGCCCCCCCAGGAGACCGTGGAGTCCCGGGCCAGGGCCTACATGCTGGGACACGTGACGCCCTCGCAGTACCAGGCGCCGCCCTGCACCCCCCTGTCCTCTTTGGGCGGCAGGCAGAATCTGCAGTGGCCCCCGGACCCGCTGTTAACGTACCAGCGCCAGGCCTCGCCACGGGGGGGCAGTAAAGGCTACGGGGTGGACGCAGAAGAAGAGCGGCCGAGTTATCTGCAGCACGGACCTCCACACATGCTCAAAGGGTCAGTACGAAACAGAAGTGCTGCGCTTTAGGTTTGCACAACGTTTAAACCAGGACTGAATCAGGACTAACCAGGACTGAGCCAGGAATAAACCAGGTCTAAACCAGGATTAAACCAGGACTAAAGTGCGTCTAAACCAGGGAGTAAACCAGGGCTAAACCAGGACTAATCCAGGATTAAACCAGGATTAAACCAGGACTAAAGTGCATCTAAACCAGGGAGTAAACCAGGGCTAAACCAGGACTAAACCAGGTCTAAACCAGGAATAAACTAGGACTAAAATGCGTATAAACCAGGGAGTAAACCAGGTCTAAACCAGGACTAAACCAGGTCTAAACCAGGAATAAACCAGGACTAAACCAGGTCTAAACTTGGACTAAACCAGGTCTAAACTAGGACTAAACCATGATTAAACCAGGACTAAAATGCGTCTAAACCAGGGAGTAAACCAGGTCTAAACCAGGACTAAACCAGGTCTAAACCAGGAATAAACCAGGACTAAACCAGGTCTAAACTTGGACTAAACCAGGTCTAAACTAGGACTAAACCATGATTAAACCAGGACTAAACTGCGTCTAAACCAGGGATTAAACCAGGTCTAAACCAGGACTAAACCAGGGGTAATCCAGGACTGAACAAGGACTAAACCAGGTCTAAACCAGGACTAAACCAGGACTAAACCAGGATTAAACCAGGATTAAACTAGGACTAAACCAGGTCTAAACCAGGACTAAACCAGGTCTAAACAACCTAGAGATGTCTGTCTGTGCCAATAACGACATCATGAAATCGATTTTTAATTATAATTGTAGGATCAGTCTGAGTGAACAAGTTCCTTCTGTTTTCTTCAGGACCAGAACGTTAGTGTTGCTCAGTCGTTTCACTGATGCTCGTTGTTTCCTTTAAGTTTTCATCTTTCTTCCCTTGATCGTTGATCATGAAGAATGTTTCTCCTTCGTGGACCTTGTTAGTTGAAGATTTGGTGATGGGGCAGATTTATGAAGCTGGAGAATACGCCACATTTACACACACATTTATTATATAAATATTAGGGCTGTCAACATTAACGCATTAACGCATGCAATTGATCACAAAAAAATAGCGCACTAATGTTTTCTTTTAACACAGATGAATCACACAGTTTATTTTGAACGCTCCTCTATGGAAAGTGCAGATGGTCCTGAAAGTTTAAAATACCGTCTTAAAGCAAAACACGGGTTTGATTCAGCGGCAGCAACAACTCTACTTGTACCAACAACAAACCGAGTGCAGCCGCGGCAGTGATGTCAACAAAACTACCAGCAATAGAAAAATGTCCATAGTTTTTTTTATAATAAATTGCATTTTTGTCAAAATATTTTGGTTTGGTTTTTGAAGAATTAACTGTGATTAATTGCTAAATTCTAAAGTGTGATTAATCTGATTTTAAAATTCCATATGAATTGTTTGACAGCACTAATAAATATATACAGTATGTATAAGTAAACCGCACACATTCGTGGCTGTTCATACCAAATCTAAAATTAAAACTAAACGATTAAAATTAATAAGTATGTTGCAGGTTTTGAAGCATAGGGTTATACATACATTACATATAGATACACATATGTTGTATAAGCGGCTCTTGAGGTCAAAATAAGTCCATATGTGTACTGTCTGTGTCCAATTTGCATTTTATTGTCCGAGAATCAGGATGCTCAGACAGACGGACACAGTTTAGTTAGTTTGGTGTCGTCTTTATTTGAAGGGACAATGTACAGAGACATTAATCTCATAAAAACAGAGATGTTCCGCTCTAGATTAGAGATAAATTGCTGGTTTCCATCTACAGTCCCTGATTTACAGATTATACAGTGTCGTTATAGTCAACAATAAGAACGGTTCAGACTGTCCACACACACTGATCATATCCCACGTGAACATTTGTTTCCCGTCTCGTGTTTTGTGCAGGTCCGGTGAGAGTTTCGGACGAGCCTACAGAGACATGAGTCCGGTCCGAATGCCCCTGACCCACAGCAGCAAACGCGCCTACACCCAGATGGACGTGGTCAGTGTTTTCTCCTCTGCGTTCAGGGCGGGTTAGTGCCTCTCCTGCTCACGTGTGTGTGTGTGTGTGTGTGTTTGTGTTTCAGGGCCAGTGTAAAGCCTCAGAGGGAGTGTGGAAGAGGATGAGAGGGGAGCTGAGTGGAGCTCTGGACCGTTCCCTGAGCACCAGCGCTCTCACAGGTAAGAGCACCGGGCACGAAGACTAGTGTAGTCTATGAAATCACTGTACTTTTCAAACTATAAGTCACACTTTTTTCATGGTTTGGGTGGTTCCTGCGACTTATACTCAGGTGTGACTTACTGTATATATTAGGGTTTAGTGGTAATACAGTAATACAGTATCCTGTGGTATCAAAAAGTAGCATCAGTATCAGTTTCTTTACTGTCATTATAAAAATCTGCGTCAGGAGCTAAACCCACAGCAGGACTTTCTCCCTCCGCTCTCTCTCCTCTTCAAACGTGGTTCCGCTCGGAGATTTCCCTCCACACGCAGCAGGAAGA
Source organism: Odontamblyopus rebecca (assembly GCA_030686955.1). Lineage (NCBI taxonomy): Eukaryota > Metazoa > Chordata > Actinopteri > Gobiiformes > Gobiidae > Odontamblyopus > Odontamblyopus rebecca. The sequence continues at coordinate 37,578,144 of CM060662.1, forward strand.
AGAAAAAAACCTGACTGACGCTTCGTGTGCGACGCTGAGCCCAAAAGTTTGTGATGGAGACGTTTTACTGAAGCCGAGAGTCGAGAGGGGACGAGGCTGAAGAGGAGAAAGTTCCCGAGGGCGAAGTCAGACTTTCACGGAGGAGACGGTAAAGCTCAATTCATGGATCTACGTCAAAACGTCCGACCTGCACCTCCCGAACTTTCTAACGACGCCTCAAAACGACGCAGACGATAAGGATCCACCTTCTCCATGGTTTTATTGATTTAACAACAGCTCAGACGCTGGAGACAAGAAGCTACTGCTCTTTAGGGGCGATCTGTGCTTGATTTTATGAAATAAATTTCCCCCAAAAAGTGCGACTTAACTCCAGTGCGACTTATGAATGTTTTTTCTTCTTCATGATGCATTTTTCGGTTGGTGCGATTTATATTCTGGAAAGTACGGTAGCAAAGATCATCACAACGGCTTTCGCGCACGACCAGTTAGACGTTTGGACTCACGTTAGAATCAGAAGGTGTGTCCAGTCTTCTGTGCGGTCGTATAAAGTGTAAATGTAAAGTTTAAGCCGGTGCTTGTGTTTCAGAGCCAGAGCCGGGCAGGAGGGCTCCAGACGGACGGCCCCACAGCGGAGACTCCATACAGCAGCACCGGAAGTCCCAGTACCCCGGGAGTACAGCCGGGCCCCTCAAGAGCCACTTCCACTACAGCATGTCCCCCAGCAACAGGACCCAAGGTGAGGCCGCTCTGCACAAACACACCTCAGTCTGTGCACACGTCTGCTGTGGCTGCTGCTCAGAACAGGCACGGTGCTTTGCCTAAAGACACAACAACAGAACATGGAATTTAAAGCAGGAATCACTCAGACCAAGATACAGTAAAAACAGACAATCTCTAACAAAAGCCTCATACTGCAAGAATACCCTCCTTAAAACGAGAAAAATCCACTTGTTTTAAGTTCAAATTAAAGAAAACTTAAATATCCAGACCTTCATAAATCTCAAAATAAGATCAAATCACTTATTCTAAGCAATAATCTAAGTTTGAAATGATCTAAAATAAAGCATAAAACACTAATTCTAAGAATAGATTAAGATGAAAAATCTTAAACTAGAATATAAAGTTCGTTGTTGAGTTTTGTTTATGAATTTTAATGAAATTCTTTATTTCTTTATTTTAAGACTAATTTCCACTCGGTCACATATTGACAAATTGCAGCATCTCCTAAAACTTTTAAATCTTTTAATCTTTCCACGTTTCAAACTTCAAGCACAAAATTTCAGTCCAAGATCGACTCATTTACATCCATAAAAATGTCTTAAACTCCGTCTGAACACTGGTTCTGTGCTTTCAAACTGGTTTGTAGATATAAATATAGAAATAGTTTCTTGAAATAAGCTTTAGTAAATATCCCTTAAAACAAAATAAAGAAGATTTTTGGTCTAAATTTAAGAGAATAAATCTTAGTTTTATAAAATTTGCAGTGATCTAAGAGATGTGACGGAGAGAATTCAGTCATTTTTCAAAATCAAACAGGACTCAGACTCGGATAATAAAAACAAAGGAAATAATTGAAGTGATTGAAGTCATTTGTTTATTACAGGTCAGATTGTTTTTGTGCAGGTTTAGCCACTCGTCTGCTGGGACCCTCCTTTGACTCCGCCTACCTGCCCGAGCTCACCCGCTACGACTGTGAGGTGAACGTGCCCCTGCAGGGCAACCTCCACCTGCTGCAGGGCTGCGACCTGCTCCGAGCGCTGGACCAGGCCACCACCTAAAGCCCCACAGCGCCACCTACAGCCCCGCCTACAGCCCCACCTACAGCCCCACAGCCCCACCTACAGCCCTGCTTACAGCCCGACCTAAAGCCCCACCTAAAGCCCTACAGCCCTACAGCCCTACAGCCCCACCTAAAGCCCTACAGCCCCACAGCGCCACCTACAGCCCCACCTACAGCCCCACCTAAAGCCCCACAGCCCCACAGTGCCACCTACAGCCCCACAGCGCCACCTACAGCCTCCTCCTTGCCCCACAGCCCCACCTACAGCCCCACCTACAGCCCCACCTAAAGCCCCAGCTACAGCCCCGCCTATACCCCCACCTACAGCCTCCTCCCTACCCCACAGCGCCATCTACAGCCCCGCCTACAGCTCCACCTACAGCCCCGCCTACAGCTCCACCTACAGCCCCGCCTACAGCTCCACCTACAGCCCCACGGCCCCACCTACAGCTCCACCTACAGCCCCGTCTACAGCCTCCTCTACCCTAAACCTTCTGCCACAACCCCACCTAGAGCCCCACCCAGTCCCAGGGCACCAACCGGAGCCTCGCCCAGCCACCTTCACTCTGCCTCCTCCTCCCTGGGACCACATCCAGCACCCCAGACTCCTCTTATCCCGGCTAATACCTCCATCCCCAGCCCCTGCGCTCTGCTTCCTCCACCCCTGCCCCTCCGCCCTGCTGGACAAACCACATGTGGAGCTCCAGGGCACGACCGCACCAGGAAGGACCACTGCTCCGGGATCACGGGGGCACATTAGGACTGACCGAGCGCCGCCGCCGCTGCCACAGTCCACTGCAGAAAGGGATATGCACTTTCACTGAAATGACCTCAGAATATTGAATCCAGCAGTTTGAACTGATTAGTATCGTTGAAATCCCTGTATTATTCGGCATTTTTCTCCAGATTTCTCTTAAATTTCTATATCTGGAAAATGTATTTGGCAAAAACAATTGTAGTACTTCTACGTAAAGTCGGTATTCCCTCATTTGTCTAGGAAAGGTCATCTGGACACTGTTTTTGGAGATGTTTGGACTGCAAAAACGCAGTATTTAGGTCAGTAAAAATGACTTAAATTAAGAACATTTGACTTTATTTGAGCAGATTCAACTTAGGTCTGGAATAGGCTCTGTTCACGCTTGCGTCACAAACCAAAGAAGACGTTTGGAAACATGCGGACGACGACTTCCGGTGTACTTCCCGACCCCGGGAATGTGATAAAACTGTGGATTCAGCAGCAGCGTCTTCACGAAACCTGCCAAAACTTTCCACGGCGGACGGGACTCCAACAGCGTCTTCAGTCACTTCCAGAAGCTCGTTGGAACTTTTTGTTTTTAAGTTTGACAAATTATAATACACAAATGAATAGGCAGTTTATAAAAGGAAAAAAGAAGGAATCCAATGACATCTAGATGAAGAAAACCGCCCCATCTTCTTTCCGAACGTCTTCCAGTTTTGCGGCGTAAGCGTGAATCGAGCCCGTTAATCTGCCCTAAGAGCGATCAGCCCCGTAAATGAGGAATTAAAAGTGAAACTGCCGTCTTTGGAGACTTGCTCGCTTTGTTATGGGTCAATCCTCCCCTTCCGCCACCGTTTTCATGCCTTATTAGGAGCTACTGTAAGTTCAATCATTTCGCGCAAACCAGGATCTTTGCCAAAACCTTTACAAAACGAAAATTCAAGACAGCTACTTATTTTAGCAGCCACAGGAAATAAAGTATACATAAGAGCCATGGAAAGACTGAGCTGGGGCACAGTTCGATGAAACATAAACCATTATTTGTTTGGATTTCTCCCCAAAGAACACTTGGGGCTCAGAAAAAAGATGCATGGGATCGTGAGAAACATAATTTCGATCCTTTCTATGACGTTTTTCATGAAGAATTGACAATAAACTTTGAGCTTGAACAATAATAATCGGCATTTAATTCATCAAATTCGAGTTATTCAGGACAAAACGTGTAATTCGGAAGTCCCTTTGCGAGCTACACTTGGCGTAAACAGTGTCCAGATGACCGTCTCCACATTAAGAAGTAAAACCAGAGCAAAATGAGGACTAGGAAAAGTGATATAGGAAAATATTCTGAATTCGAGTCATTTTAACTCGTAGATATCCCTTTGTGTCCAGTGCGGTTTGGGCATTTGCTGCGGTTTGTATATAAAACCTGCCTTAAAACACGAACACAAACACACACACGTACACTAGGTCAACTTTCCACTTCAGGGAATCCTATACAAGATTATCCCTAGTACAAGATCTATGCACCTCTATCTACTTTTGTGCATTACGACTTAAACTACCTATATCTCGATAGACACTGTGCCTATATGAACCCGACCACAGCCCAAACAACTGGAGTTCAGACCCAAATTGTTGTATATTTAAGTCTATTTAAAGATAAAGAGATGGAAAAAAATATAAAGTCTGCAAGTGGTTTAGGTGAAGTAGCTAAACGGAGGATATTGGCAGCGTTTTCTGGTTTTTAGAAAGTCCGGCGTGAGCGTTGTGAACGAGCGCGGGTTTTATAGGCGGCGCACAGTCGCGCGTCGCGTAGACTCTGTGCCGACGTCTCGTATTTTCATAGTCACGTTTTAAAGCTGAACTCGTACTTTATTATAACGCCGGCCCCTCGCAGCGGGTCTCCTATACTCACATGTTATTGTCTACGTTAATGGACCTGCCTAAGTGTTTTCTCTCATCTGTAATGTGACACTTGTTTGTATAATTCAGATTCTAGATTCTACAGATATATTCCTATACTCTACTGTAACACTGTTGTTGTTGTCGTCGTCCTGTTTCAGTCGTCGTAAGTCCGCCGGCCCCGTAGGCTCGGGCAGGCTTAGTAGCTCACGTGAATACAGGGTTTGTTCTTATCGTGCAATTTTTTTTTTTTTTTTTTGTATTTTTCCTTAAGCAATCCCTATTTATGTTTGTTCATACTCAGCAGAAAGCTAGTTTTATATTCTACACTGATAACGACTACAAGGACACACTAAATGTACAGATTTTAGTATTTAGACTTCAAGTGCAGGTGTATCACGTGGAGGTGGTGCGCACAGCGGTCTGTGGGACTAACCCTACTGCGGATATGTTCAAATCATCACGTTCTGCTATATGTAGCATCCTTAGCCTGTGTTCATAGTTGTAGAAGTAGCATATTAACTGTTAAACATGACTGGAGCTCAGTTCTCATCAAAATTACATTCCTATTTTTTTCTTTTTTTACAACTAAAACAACCTTTTTACTGACACACCTATGAGTTTTCTTTGCACAGATTTCTAAAAAGAAAAAAAAAAAGTTATAAAGTTATATCATTTAATTTGCGTCGTTTTCTGCAAGTAATAGTTATAAGCTAATAATAATAAGTCTCTAGAGTAATGCTTGCAAACAAGAATTTTAAAATTTATACTTTTAAAAACATGTTTTAGTGCGTTTATTTCTGTGAAATTGCCGAAATATCGTTAAATACCATGAAATATTATTAATGGGATACCAAAAAACCCTCCAAAAACCCAGATACCCCTTTTTGTCAGTGTTAGTACATAAACATGGACGAACTAGCATTTTTTAGTCTATAACCATAATCAGGAGTGCAGAGCATAATTGGCATGTGAGCTTCACTACAGCTGTGCACAATGTCAGCCTCCAACCCCACAGGTCCACCAGATCCATCCACAGCAGGTCTAATATCTCCAACCACACACATCTCCAACCACAACAGGTCTAATATCTCCAACCACACACATCTCCAACCCCACAGGCCCACCATCTCCAAACCCACAGGTCCACCATCTCCAAACCTACAGGTCCACCAGATCCATCCACAGCAGGTCTAGCAGCTCCAACCACACACATCTCCAACCCCACAGGCCCAGCTTTTCCAACCACACTGATCCAAACCTACAGGGTCACCATCTCCAACCCCACAGGTACACCAGCAACAATGCCACAGGCCAACCATCTCCAATCACAACATCTCCAACCACAACAGGTCATCTATCTCCAACCACACACATCTCCAACCCCACAGGCCCACCAGATCCATCCACAACAGGTCTAATATCTCCAACCACACACATCTCCAACCCCACAGGCCCACCATCTCCAAACCTGCAGGCCCAACATCTCCAGCCACATACATCTACAACCCCACAAGCCTTCCAGCTCCAAACACAACAGGTCCACCACGTCCAGCAACACATATCTCCATCCGCACAGGCCAACCATCTCCAACCCCACAGGCCAACCATCTCCAACCCCACAGGCCAACCATCTTCAACCGCACAGGCCAACCATCTCCAACCGCACAGGCCAACCATCTCCAACCGCACAGGTTCACCAGCAACAACCCCACAGGCCAACCATCTCCAACCCCACAGGTTCACCAGCAACAACCCCACAGGCCCACCATCTCCAATCACAATATCTCCAACCACACACATCTCCAACCCCACAGACCCACCAGCGACAGAAGCAGTGTTAAGGTGTTAGATTTTATTCTAAATTGTTTATTGAAACATTGTACGGAAGCCCTGTGCAGCAATGGCGAAAAAACTAACAAACAAACAAAAAAGCTCTGTGGGGTCCACAAAAAACTCTACAGTCTACTCAAATCAGAAAAATAGCCATAATAGCCATAAAAATAGCCAAGACAGTGTGCCTTTTTCTTTTACTTGCCGCTCAGGACTTCCGTACTTTTGTCTGGCCAGTATTGCGCTTTGAGACTTGCTTCGACCGGAGAAGTAAAGCGTGAAATCCCCTCACAGGTCACTTTTTCACACGTATGTAGCATTTTAAATCCTGTTGGAGAAGTTACCACAAACCTGAGCGTCCCTAAACTTTGGATATATGCAAAAAGGTCTCACTAAACTCTGATAATTCCCGATAAAGTCGATATATGTTAGCGCCACATTGCAACAATTATCTTTACTGGCTTGTGACACATGGTTATGTAAAATTACTACTACTAACTACTAAGAGGCTCGTGCACGGAGGCTTTCTGCTCAAAGCGTAAACAGAAAATGTATGTTTTTCTCTCTCTCAAAAAAAAACACCATTTCACTTTGCGCAGTTTGTTTTTGATACGTTAACAGCATTTTAACATTGTCTTAAAGAGTCAATTTACTGTAATATTTTACCTTTTAACGGCCCCAAAAAAGCAAAAGAACCCTCGGTTAAAAATCTACCAAGGACATTTCTTTATTGTGGTGCACTGCGTAACTTTTCTGCTGGAAGGACCTGCTTGTCTCCATGGAGATGTTACTGCCTTGTCTAGAAAGTTCCACAGTAGAGATTAACCCTGCGTAACTCAAGGGAGACATCGGTAGGCTGCATTACAGGTCAGATCTGTGGAGAGGCAACCCTGCTCCCAGAGAGAGTGTGTTTCTTCGGCAAAAGAACCACCTGTAATGAACAAATGCTCAACAGATGTGTTAAAAGTCACACCATGGAACATTTATATATGTACTTGGTTATTTAGCAGGGACAGTGTGTGTTAATCAATATTAATCTGTAAATGTACCAGAATTAGGTTATTTTTCATCTGCAGTCCCTGGACAGATGGTAAATATGGTCACCCTAAAAACAAAACAATAAGATTTAGACAAAAAAGTGAAATTGTGCATAACAGTTCAATTAAAAGGCAGTGACAGGGTTCCTGCATAGTTCTTCAAATTAAATTCAAGTATTTTAAGGCCTTTTTAAGGTCTTAACCTCTTTCGTGGCTTATTTCATAGACTTACCGGCAAAGAAAAACTAAATTCTTGAATTTGTGTTCATTTATTTCTCAAACAAAGGAATATGGGGAGTAGACTTATGGGGAGTCTTCCCCATAACCGCAGCATGAAATATGTCACTGAGGAACGTAAAAGTACCATTAAAAAACATCATAACAGCGTGAGTCAGTCGGAGTTTTACGTGTTTCTGCTGAGCTTGCATCACATTCTCAGTTATTGGTTCCACTGCGCTTTATTATTTAACCAAATAATGCTGTTTGACAAATTAAACTTTGGAGGAGAAATGTGACACGGAGAAATTACACTTAAAATATTGCTCAAATTTTAAGACCCAGATATAAAAATTCAAGGCTTTTTAAAGTCTTTTAAAAGTATTCTTTCCAAATGTATGAATTCAATGCTTTTAAGACACAGCGAGAACCCTGAGTGAGAAAACAAACGGACACGAACAACCATAACAGTAATGTATAAAATGAGCAATAATATCTCCACGGAGACAAGCGCGTGACAAATCCTGCGTCAGAAAAGTACGCAACGTAGCTTTAATTAAATCCCGGTAAATAAAAAGTGTTAGACGGAACAGTCCAGAAGAGCGACCGCTGCGTTCTGAACTTCTCGGAGGGCGACGCGTTGTTTCCGTAGAGTCTCCCGTCCTACAACCCTGCGGACAGAACCCGCCTTCCGCCTGCACTTCGTTTGCGTTCGTTTGGAGCCGGGCGGGGCCCACACCTGAGCGATGACAGATCCCAGTGCGGCGCCCCCCGGTGACGACAAATGAAAACCACAAGAGCGAGTTCTGGTTAGAGGACTGGTGGAAAATAACGTTTTGGTTTTGAGATTTAGGAGGTTCCAGGAAGAGTGTGAAGAATGAGTCGGCCGTTGTTGACTTAAACCTGCACAGCTATAGCCTTTACGCTGCAAATTTCTCTCCTCTGGCCAAGATTTTTTAAACTTATATCAGGTTATTCCTCTTGTTTTCAGATTTATTATCCACTTACTCGTTCTGAGACGCTTCATTCTAGTCAAGAAGTTGTTTATTTTAAGATAACTTGCTGCATGGACAGATAATTTCACTACTTTTAAGCCATTTTCTGAGTGTTTTGGCCAAGCTTTTTTGCAGTGTAGAACTGTTCCTTGTGATTCAAATTTCTACATATTTTTAGATCATTAGAATTTTTGCGGTTTACTTGGAAAGAATTGTAAAAAAAAAAAAAAAAAAAAAGAAAAAAAAAAGTGGTGTAAAGCATGTGGTAGATTTTGGCCAAAGATGGAAGTTAAAATTGAAAACTGTAGGAGCCATTTCTAAACCTGTTCTAGCTTGTAAAAGACGCTGCGTTGTAACGTGAGCTAAAGCTAACGCTAATCTGACGCACGAGCACGTACGCTAGCCGGTGCATAAACTGCAGTGCGTAACGGTTGACTCGCCTCCCACCGATTTCATTCTCTGCACTTTCTCTTTAAAGATAATTTCATTGTTTTTATGTTTTTATTTGATGTTCTCTTTAGGGGATTCTTTGTTGTCCGTAGTTACATTTGCTGATTCTGCCTTATCTGTGCTACGACTGTAATAGCCATATTATTTGTATGAATTGGTATCATGTTATGAGTACATGGAGAACTTTTATGTTTCTGCACTGATCTCTCATTAAAGCCTAATGATTTTACTCTCCTCCCGCTCTCTTGTCTTTTTTATCTTTGTTTAGTCTATTTTTAGATTTACTGTCATTTCCAAAACAAGTCACGGTTTATACATATGGACATAGCTAACCTGCTAGCCGCCGCGTCCCAAATAAGAACATAAAATGGGAATAGAGAGGACGGGCGCACTTCCAGTTAACTTTGTATTGAAAAAGCGTCACACTTCTGTCTTAGGTCCGGTTCCTGCACCTAATCTCGAACCGACTGACATGTTTACCCGAAAATTAGAGCGTCAGGTAAGTAAAACTTGTTTTTTCCAAGCGAATTGGGTCACACGCAGGAAAAGAAAACATGTGGATGCACATTCGGACCTGTCATTGCAAGGAGGTTTAATGTGTCTCTTCATGTATGACAAGAAAAGTTTTAAGTTTACAAAATATTACGCACCGTTCATTTAGCAAATATCTGTGTTCTCCTGGTAAGGTTCCATCTTCGGATTCGGCGTCGCTGCATCCTCCACCGCGGATGTTCGACCGTAACTCGATGCAGATAAATCATCATTTGTTTGAGTCCAAATGCTCGCCATGTCCATGATGCAATCCATGAGTGTTATTTTGTATGGCCTTGTTTTTATTTGGTGGCAAATCCACAGTGACACATCCTGGGTTCACTTAAATGGTTTGAACGCGGGTCACTCACCTGTGACTTTGGTTCCCAGTGTAATTGCACCAGCACCGTTCTGAAAACAGCTTCTGCAACTTCCACTGTCAGACTCCTCATTTTGGTCTTAAAATGTTCGTATTAACCCGCTCCGTGTGATCCTTCCGTTTTTATTTCGCTATTTTGTCTGCAATTCTATTCCTAATAACCCAGTTTCAAATTTGCCCCTATAACTGCTAGCATCGTTAAGCTTCATTTGACTGGGTGACGTCACACTCACTTAAGCCTTGTTCACGCGTACAACCCGGGACATCTGGTCATTTGCAAATCACCGCCCCACCTCTGTGTTACAGCAGATTCACGCAGGATAAACAAAGTCAGTAAATCTGTTTCACTGACACTGACACAGAGATGGAAAGAGAAAAGAACACGGAAAGAAAAGAAAGAGACCGAAAAGGCATAAGTACAACAACAGACACTGAGACGCAGATTCACACGGGACTAGTATCACCGGACGTCTGTGTTTGGTGAAATACAGTATCTTATTTGCGGCTGGATTTTTTCTTTACAAATTACAGACATGAGGCATTTGCACGAGATTAAGATCTCAGACATCCTCCACAATCCACAGGTAAAACTTTTGTCCAGATTTAAGTCTAATATTGTAGAGCTCACTGTATCTTGAAGGTGAAAGTGAATTTTTATTAAAATCGTAAATGATAAAATAAACAATCAATTTAAATGAATAAAAATAAAGACTACGCTGTTGTTTTCAGTAAAAAAAAATAAACACAGAACGCACAGAAGTCATGGCACAAACAGTGAGGCAGCCAGGCGCCATCCAAAATTCATACTGAAAACACTCTGTTCCACCTTGTGATGTCATGTGTTGATACTGTAGAAGCAGGAAAAATGCCAAGTAGAAAACAGACACCCCTCAAATGTAATTTTATTGAATATCTTATTTTTATTTAATTGCTAACAGTTCGTGTGATTCTGCAATCTCGTTTGAGTTAAAGTGCAGTTCCGTCACTGACCTGTAGATGGCGCGTGTGGTGCAGTGTTGATAGAGAGTAACCTGAGCGCTGCAGAGGAAGAAACACGTAAAGCAGCTTCAAACATGCTCTGTCTGTTCTTTTATAAACAGGTTGGTGACACTGAAATCATGTGTTTTAAGTAAATTGTCAGAGTTATAAGTTATGTCAAAGGTTACCCTGTGTACGACGGGGAAAAGTGGAACAAAGTTTGTAAAGGGTTTCTGAATAAGCTGACCAGATGTTCCTATTTACAGTCCCAGTTTTGAGCCCTGTGTCATAACAGATTTATCCAAAACCAGTGATTTGTCACAGTTTTATACAAAAAATGCCCCAGGTCTCCCTATTTTTGACCAATCTGATCCCTGCTAACAGTAAAGAGAGGCAGAAATTGTGATTTGTTTCGGTAAAATACAGAAAAGTGCAGAGTGCAGAACATTTTTTCTTAATTACGTGCTCGTTTCAGAATTTTATCAACCAACAAACCAGGGATGTTCCAGTTTTTTATTTTGAAAATCTGGTCACCCTATTTCTGAGTAAACTGTTATCGTGTAAGTTAACCCGCTAAGCTAGTGTTCAAGTGTAAAGTACAACGTGGCTAAAGCTAAGCTAAACCAGTCTACAGAGTGAGGAACCACTTGAGTGAGATTATTTAAGGACTTTTATGAAACGTTTTTCATGCAGTACTGAGTAGTGTATTTACTGGGTTTTATGTCACATTAAAGGTGCACATTTTGAGTTTATTATCAAGTACCAGAAATGCTATTGTAAATGTGTTAGAAGCACATGGTGGAGAAACCAGCGCCATCTTGTGGACATTCGCTGAACTGAACGCAGTGATTAAATTTACCGAGTATTTCATGGGTTTATGGTTAAAAATATAAATATCTGTACAAGTTAAAAGTAAGTTAGAGATAAAAGCAGTTATTCATTTTATGTAAAGGTAAAAAGTTAAAAAGTGTATTTGCAGTTTGTATATTATGAATATGTACAAATGTTAATATGTCAGTGATCTGGATTCACGTCACTTGGATTGTAATTTTATGCAGAGTGAAGAATATAATCATTTTTTACTACTTATAAATATATAGTGTGTCTTTAATATATGCCTTGTAATGAAGAATGTAATCATTTCTACCAGTCATTATAAAATTCATATTGTGCCTTTAACATCTATGAAACAAAGAAATACTGTGCTGGCTCACAGCTGGCCCACGGAGCTTAGCACTAGGGCAGGATGCATATGTATCTTTCTGCTCAGACTCATGTCTTGCGAGGTCATGGAGTCACGTGAGGTCTGGCTGTGAGGAGACGACAGGAACACCAAATATGGGAAGGAGATGGAGTCAGCTGGATGCGGAGAATGTTTAGTCATAGGTTCATGAATATTTATAATGCTTGTCTTTTAATGCTGGGCTGAAAGGGGTGTGTGCGTTCTGAAGTTGTGCCTAACCTAAGACACATGTAGATTGTGTGCTGTTTAGGGACCCTTCAGACCCAGAGCTCTGCTTAGAATTGTACTGTCAGGGATTAAACTTTGTTAATTTGAATCCATTGAATCTTGGTCGTCTCTCCTCGATACTGAACACGCATGAAAGAAAAGCTGCATAGGACGCAGGTTTTTTCCTTCAAGAGGAAGAAACAATCCTCTGTTGTGAAGTAAAACAGCACAAAACGTGCTCTGTCTATTCTTTTATTAACTCCACACACCATCACTAGAATCATTTGAACCATTTCAGCCACTGGAATCTCTACTGAACTAAAAGTAAAAGGAATTGTGTTCTGCCCCAGTGGAGAAAGATTATTTCTGTTTTGTCCACTCTGAGCTACCTTAGCCGCCATATTGTTTTAGACTTTTCAACTGTTCTGCTATTTACCAGTATTTAATTCCTGTAATCTGATTTTTGGCCCTATGAAAATATCTGTCTGTAAGTATTGTGATGTTAAGATTTTAGAATAAGATGTTAATTCACTCGGTGATGCACTTTAAGTTGTTTTACAGTTGAAATTCCCTCTAAAATATATGACGCTAATAGCGTTAGCATGTCTATGGCAATTTCCATTTATGTTAGCATGATGCTAATCTCTTGATTTATGGACGTTTTTATGAAGTCTAGTTACTGTTAAACTATTGTTATGCATATATTAAGTTGTATTAAGCTGTTCCACATCGTTTTATATAGCTCTGCTTATTCTTTCTTAATTAGAATATGAAAACATAATTGTAATATGCATTATTTCTTGTATGTTACAGTTTTACAGTCAACTCTTCAGTAAATGTCCAAAACAGCACGAGGCTTCCTGGGTGTTTCTTGGAGAAACTGTTCGCTATCTGTAAAGCTAGTTGTTAAATACCAGTGGAGACTGAATAAGCTGTTTTCTGTAAAACTATTTATACATTTTGTGTAATAAAGGTCCTTTAACTAATAAATGAAGAAACAGTGTCTAAAAAAATGTAAAATTGGGACATTTATTGGGACATTTGAAGATTCATTTGCATGTCGTCCAGTGTTGTCTACAGGCCCATTCACTCTGGACTGCACTACAACCTGGAACTCACACAGACACTTCACTAAAGAAAGATTTCAGGCTGACTACGCCTACAGGAAGTAACAACAGCTGATATACGACACGTCACCACCAACACCGGGACAGTTCTGAAGATGCAGCAGCAGAAACATGTCAACAAGGTAAATACACTTTACTGTATTGCTTTTATAAAAGAACCCAAGAGGTTAAAAAGCGCTTTAAACTGTTGTACAAAATAGCATGTATTCAAAGCACGCTGAAGGAGGATGAGTAAAGAACAAGGGGAAAAATCACCAAAAACTACCTCCAGTCTATCTACAGTCTGTTTACATGAAGCACCCATGTAGATCCTTATAGTCTTTGAAAATACAATACTGACAGACTTTTTTTTTTTTAATTTAAAATGGGACAATGCATATTCATTGACATGAACACACGAACATGTAAATATGCCAGATTTAGCCGTAAAGGCTAATTTTCATCTGCAGTCCCATGGCAGGTTGGTGGAAAATCTTGACACAGATGCAAAAACATGAAGATGCAGTATGAGCAATTATCTGCTTAAAACATGCAATTAGCACAGTAGCAATTGTACAGACACATAGTTTCCAGACAAGGTGAATATAAATACGGAACAGAGACATAATAGAAATATAATTAGTAAAATGTTAGTAAAACACTAAGTAGACATATGTGTGCATTTTTGATTATCCAGGAGCCACTTATTAACAGATTTCGAGAAAGTTTTCAGTGATGAGATGTTTCTGAGTTCTGTGGGGACAGTGTTCCATGTGTGTGATGCTCGAACAGAAAAGGACAACTGTCCAAAAGTAGTTTTTCTGAAGGGAACGTCACAGTCTCCTCTGCTCTGGGCTCTAGTGCCTACACTCATTTTTATACGCCCGTTCTAAGACGGGACGTATTATGGTATGGCGCTGTCCGTCTGTCTGTCTGTCCGTCCGTCCGTCTGTGGACACTTCAAAGCTTTGAAGTCTTTGAAGCTTTGTCTTCATGAAGAGGCAAAACATGTGGGGCATGCACCGATATATATATAAGGTATACTGTATTTGTGTATTTTATTGTATATTTTTGTATCGATCCATGCTATAGGTCAGTGGTATCAATTTTATGTGACTTCAGGTTTTTTCACACTTGTTCTTTGATTTTATCTACCAGATACCAAATACAGACTGGTATTTGGTATCTGGTACCCACATTCTCTGCTTCTTTGAGCTTTGACACATTAAAGCTTTGTAGTGTCTTTAAGTTCTGTTGCTGCAATCTGATTGGTGGAATTCCGATTCTAGAATTCAAAGTACGGGCGTATTTTGCCCCGCTGGCGGAGCTCTTGTTATATATGGATATATTCCTGCAGAGGAGGTGGAGCCATTCCATGGAGGATTTTGTACACCAACATAATATCGTGATCCATCCATCCATCTTCTCCCGCTTAATCCGGCTGGGTCGCGGGGGCAGCTTGCTGCCCAATACTCATAGCACCTGACCCCCCCTATGAACCCCTCTGCAGGTGGTGAGCCCACAGGAGGGTGGACAACATGGTCCTTGATGTTAGTCCATAGGGGTATTTAATCATATTCTCCCAACTGAGAAAATTATACTTTGAAAGAATATGACAATAGTGATATGAGTTATTTTTTATCTAATGTTTTGAAAGTTTGTTTGTACAGTCTTTCAGTTGGTTTCAAGGTGGTTTTGCAAGTTTGCGTCCAGCTGGTCAAACAGTAGCGGATGTGTGAGAGTATCATGGCATTGAGGTATGTCTTTGCGGCTTCAGTTGTTAAATTATTTCTTATTTGTCTAAAAGTTGCTAAATTGAATTTGATTTTGTTTGATACTTTCTTCACATGTGATTTAAATGTAAGTTTGGAATCGATCACAGTACCTAAATATTTATACTCCTGTACCACTGTTAGTGGTTTTCCTGCCACTACGACAGGTGGGTCTGGTTCTTTGTTTTGTGCTTAGAAAAATACATACACACTGTTTTATCCAGATTTAAATGTAAGCATGAGTTGTTCAACCACTTTTGTACAATTATCATTACAGATGAGAGTTTCAGAGCAGCTTGTGTCTTAGTTTTTGAGTGTAGGTAGATGACGGTGTCATCTGCATACATTTGACATGTTGCAGATGGACAAGCGTCTGGCAGATCGTTGACATATAGTGTGAATAGGAGGGGGCCCAAGGTTGATCCTTGTGGCACACCCATACAGTTATTAATTATAGATGAATTAGTATTATTGACCCGAACACACTGCTTCCTATTATCCAAATATGATTTTAACCACATAATTACATTTGGGGAAAAGTTGTACTGATGCAGTTTGTTGATTAGAATGTCATGTTTGACAGTATCAAAAGCTCTTTTAAGATCAAGATAAACAGCCCCCACTACACCCCCTTTATCAAGTTTGGATCTAATATTTTCTAATAACAAATTATTTGCAGTCTCTGTGTTCTGATTTTTTCTAAATCCAAACTGCATAGGATGCAATGCATTTTCTGTGGAATTCAGGTGTGATGTAATTTGTTCAGAGACAACTTTTTCAATTACTTTGGCCACTGCTGGTATAATACTAATGGGCCTGTGATTGGACACATCTAGACGGTTACCTCCTTTAAATATTGGCGTTATTACAGCAGTTTTCCAAACACTTGGGAACACTCCTGTACTGATTGACCAGTTGGTGATTTTGCAGATAGCTGGAACAAGAGAATCTTTGAGTTTTTAAGAGAACTGTATCCATACCATATATATCTTTAGCATGTGATGATTTAAGAGTGGAAATAATTGAGTATATTTTAGTATTATTCACTTCATTAAAATACAAAATTGGATTATTAATATTTAATGGTGCATCTATGAAATTTGAATTGTCATTCTGAGTCATTTTTTTAACTACATCAATGAAAAATGTGTGAAATGCGTGTGCCACTTCACTTGGTTCACATGACACTTTCCCTTCAATATCCAGTTCAATTGTTTTATTTCTATTTTTTTGTCCAGCTTCTTTAGATTTTGCCATATTTGTTTTGCATTGCCCTTTGCTTCACTGATGGAATTGATGAAAAAAGTGGCCTTGGCATTTCTAAGTTCCTTAATAACTTTATTTCTTAATGTAGTGAGTACACATCTATCATTTTCTGATTTGGTCTTGAGCGCCACCTTAAGGGCAGTATCCCTGTGTTTCATTAAAGACCATATCCTTTCATTTAACCATGGAAGATTATTTATGTTTTTTGACCTAACGTTTATCTTTTTCAGGAAACGATTAATAGTTCTTTGAAGTTTTGTCATTAAATTAAGGCAATTATTATCCATATTATTTTCAGTTAAATACTGAGTCCAGTCCCTTCTTTAATAGCTTGTTCAAAATTTGATAACTCATTTTTTGGGATTTTGAATTGATTCGACTCATTAGTAGAGGAATAAATAAATCTCTTTTTATACATTTTTCTCAGAAACACTATCATATTATGATCTGATAACCCTGTGACCAGATTATATGTTTTTATTATGCGGTCGGGTCTTTTTGTAAAAGCCAGATCTATAAGGGTCTCTGTAGATTTGGTTATTCTCGTAGGTCCTTCAATGATTTGTTTGACATCATATTTGCTTGCAATTGTTTTAAGCTCCTTCCTCTTTGTTTTATCCAACCAGTTTATGTTTATATCTCCAATTAAAATAGCTTCATTATTATTATCATCACAATATTTCATAAGATCATTTAATTTATCATAAAACACTGTTTGCATTTGGTGGCCTATACATTCCTATCACTGTAAATGACATTTGTTTTGCAAGAACAACTTTAAGGACAATACATTCCAATTCATTATTTGGTAAAATGATTTTATTACAATTAATCTTATCTTTGACAAAAAATAGCCCGCACCCCTATGAACTAACGCACCCCTATGAACTAACATCAAGGACCATGATGTCCACCCTCCTGTGGGCTCACCACCTGCAGAGGGGTTCATAGGGGGAGTCAGGTGCTATGAGGATTGGGCAGCAAACTGCCCCCGCGACCCAGCCGGATTAAGCGGGAGAAGATGGATGGATGGAGCACACCCCCTCCCCTTCCCTTAGACCTGTCTTTTCTAAACATATTGTACCCCTCTACCTGTAGCATGTCGGCTGGTGAATTTTTATGTAGCCATGATTCTGAGAGGCACAGGATGTCCAGTTTGGAATTATACACAAGATGTTTCAGTTGATCAGCCTTAGGCAGGGCGCTCCTTATGTTCAGGTGGCCGCACAATAATCCGCGTGGTTTAGTGCGTGTATCCCATAGAATGTGAGCCTGTTCACAGTTCTAAAAAGTTTAAAACTGCGCTGCTTCACAATCGCAGGGTTTATTTGATGTTTTATCTTGTGTTATCTTGATGTACATCATTGCCCTGATAGAAAAAATGGGTTTACACCAGTTGCTCGTGGCTTGACTGTTGTTTTGAGAGTATTGATTCCGTTTGTAGCTGAAAAACGTCATTGAGTCCGGCAGCGATGCAGCACCTGCCTCACTGCACGCCGCCATCTTTCTAATCAATTAATTTAGATTAGTGTAGATCAGTTGATCAGTGAGCTGCAGAAACATATTAGACTAAATAAACTTTTGTTCAGTCTACAAATTGAAATTCTCCTTTGCCAATATATGCAACATGCCGACTTGCGCCCAATCTATTTACAATCTGTTTAAGCGCCCAAGTAGATCCTTACAGTATTTGAAAGTACAATACTGATCTACTGTAAAGGCTTTACTTTAGAAGGCTTCTACCCCTGGGACGCGGGGAAAGAAGCCTCACGACGCCTTTTAACGTCATTAAAAAGGCGGAACGATTGCGTCCACCTCTGCGCCAATTTCCCTGCAGGTGTGTGAAAGTGTCATAAAAAGCCAACGAAAAACCAATGTAGGCCGCACATCCCAACAAACCTACGTGTGCCGTTCTGTACAGTAGCTGTTTGCCAACTGTCCGGATGACCAAAGGTCAACATCCGATCAAAGGTCAACATCCGACCAAAGGCCCTCACCTCCAACCAAAGGTCAACCTCTGACCAAAGGCCCTCAACCTCCGACCAAAGGCCCTCCACCTCTGACCAAAGGTCAACCTCCTCTCCTCCTCCACCTCTGTTGTCTCGAAAGTCCACAGGGGCCTTCTTTTTTCCTCTTCATCCCTCTCTTCTCTGTTCTCCTCCTCCAACTCTATTGTCTCGAAAGGCCACAGGGGCCTTCTTTCTTCCTCTTCATCCCTCTCTTCTCTGTTCTCCTCCTCCACCTCTGTTGTCTCGAAAGGCCACAGGGGCCTTCTTTCTTCCTCTTCATCCCTCTCTTCCTCTTCATCCTCCTCTTCATCCCTCTCTTCTCTGATCTCCTCCTCCAGCTCTATTGTCCTGAAAGGCCACAGGGGCCATCTTTCTTCCTCTTCATCCCTCTCTTCCTCTTCATCCTCCTCTTCATCCCTCTCTTCCTCTTCGTTCTCCTCCTCCAGCTCTATTGTCCTGAAAGGCCACAGGGGCCTTCTTTCTTTCTCTTCATCCCTCTCTTCTCTGTTCTCCTCCTCCACCTCTGTTGTCTCGAAAGGCCACAGGGGCCTTCTTTCTTCCTCTTCATCCCTCTCTTCCTCTTCATCCTCCTCTTCATCCCTCTCTTCCTCTTCGTTCTCCTCCTCCAGCTCTATTGTCCTGAAACCCCACAGGAGCCTTCTTTCTTCCTCTTCATCCCTCTCTTCTCTGTTCTCCTCCTCCAACTCTATTGTCTCGAAAGGCCACAGGGGCCATCTTTCTTCCTCTTCATCCCTCTCTTCCTCTTCATCCTCCTCTTCATCCCTCTCTTCCTCTTCGTTCTCCTCCTCCAGCTCTATTGTCCTGAAAGGCCACAGGGGCCTTCTTTCTTTCTCTTCATCCCTCTCTTCTCTGATCTCCTCCTCCAGCTCTATTGTCCTGAAACCCCACAGGAGCCTTCTTTCTTCCTCTTCATCCCTCTCTTCCTCTTCATCCTCCTCTTCATCCCTCTCTTCCTCTTCGTTCTCCTCCTCCAGCTCTATTGTCCTGAAACCCCACAGGAGCCTTCTTTCTTCCTCTTCATCCCTCTCTTCTCTGTTCTCCTCCTCCAGCTCTATTGTCCTGAAAGGCCACAGGGGCCATCTTTCTTCCTCTTCATCCCTCTCTTCCTCTTCATCCTCCTCTTCATCCCTCTCTTCCTCTTCATTCTCCTCCTCCAGATCTATTGTCCTGAAAGGCCACAGGGCCCTTCTTTCTTCCTCTTCATCCCTCTCTTCCTCTTCATCCTCCTCTTCATCCGTCTCTTCCTCTTCATCTGTCTCTTCCTCTTCATCCGTCTCTTCCTCTTCATCCTCCTCTTCATCCGTCTCTTCCTCTTCATCCGTCTCTTCCTCTTCATCCGTCTCTTCCTCTTCATCCTCCTCTTCATCCGTCTCTTCCTCTTCATCCGTCTCTTCCTCTTCATCCGTCTCTTCCTCTTCGTTCTCCTCCTCCTCCTCTGTTGTCACCAAAGGCCACAGGGGCCTTCTTTCTTCCTCTTCATCTCTCTCTTCCTCTTCATCTGTCTCTTCCTCTTCATCCGTCTCTTCCTCTTCGTTCTCCTCCTCCTCCCCTGTTGTCTCGATAGGCCACAGGCACCATCTTTCTTCCTCTTCATCCCTCTCTTCCTCTTCATCCTCCTCTTCATCCCTCTCTTCCTCTTCGTTCTCCTCCTCCAGATCTATTGTCCTGAAAGGCCACAGGGGCCATCTTTCTTCCTCTTCATCCCTCTCTTCCTCTTCATCCTCCTCTTCATCCCTCTCTTCCTCTTCGTTCTCCTCCTCCAGCTCTATTGTCCCGATAGACATAAGGGGACTTCTTTCTGACTCCGGGACCATAATCCTCTGTGTGTTTGTGAAGCTGTTACAGCAGCTGCTGACTTGGTTTCTGTTGTTCATTTGTTGTTCATAGTTTAATCTCTGTTCAGCAGTCAGGTGCTGAATAGCTTCCCACGCCTCCTGGAGTTGCGTTTCAATATCACAGAGACGAGATTTGATCTTTGTTGTCTCAAAATTTTGGCGTTTGTTTCCCCTGACTGCGACCCACAGAGCATTGATCTGGGCCTGAGTCGACCGACACCATTCACAACGTTGAGGCCTGACCTGACAAGGTTGGTCCGACCTTTGGTCTGAGGTTGAGGGTCTTTGGTCGGAGGTTGAGGGTCTTTGGTCGGAGGTTGAGGGACTTTGGTCGGAGGTTGAGGGACTTTGGTCGGAGGTTGAGGGACTTTGGTCGGAGGTTGAGGGTCTTTGGTCGGAGGTTGAGGGACTTTGGTCGGAGGTTGAGGGACTTTGGTCGGAGGTTGAGGGCTCGGGATCGTTTTTCAGCATCTCCAAACTTTGTATGTCAATTTATAACCATTAATACAAAGTGATGTTTTATGGGAAAGTGAAGTCAGTGGCCTAAGGTTCAGTTCTCTTCTCTTGTGAACGTTTGTCATTCGGACGCTGCACTGGCCCAGGCCGCCCCTCCACTATGTCCCGTCACAAAGCTCAAAGGAACCAAACACTTCAAAGAGCTGTGTTGCTTTGAAATGTTGCCTAGCAACAAACAGATCCATGGCACAGGGGATTCTAACGGTCGCCGTGGCGATTCTAGCACAGGCAACACCAGAGACAAACGCTTATGTAACCGCCAGTATTTCTGCTGAAGATAAAATTGTTTTCATTCTTTTTTTGTGAATTGCCCCCATATTATTTTAAGTGTAGTTACAGCCAACCACCAGTAGATGGCACAAGGCTAAATACTGTCACAAGTTGCTCGCGTGAGAAAGTCAAGGGCACAAATTTGGAAAGAAATTATTATTATTATTATTATTATTATTATTATTATTATTATTATTAATAAATTTTATTTATAGAGCACTTTTAATTCCACAGAATCTCAGAGCGCTACAAGAAAAAAATAACTTTTTAAGAATTTGTTTATCTTGTACAAGGTAACTTTTTTTTTTACTTTCTTAACATAAACATTCTTGTATAATATCAAAGTCAAATGAAAAGGTTTGTACAAATATACAAAAGAACAATCAAAACTGTAACGTCAAAGATGGAGTCGGGGGGGAAGAAAACTTATGTAACCCCACCCCCATTACTCATCTATACATATTAACATAAGTAAAGAAAAATCACGTCCATTTTCCTGTGATAATTCTTATCTGTTATGAACTCTTTTTTTTTTCTTTTTTACTTGGAGACAAGTAACCATATAGGATACAGGACCTGAATACTAATACCAGCAATGGTAAAAAAAGCACATACCAGCGATGGTAAGAGAAAGCAAGTACATAATTTTAAAAACAATCCTAACTGCTAAATACTAAAAGCATCAACATTGTGCTTTTCTAAATAAAAATGTATTTAGAGTGTACGGAGCCTGTGGAGGGGACCTGAAGGAGCTGCCTGAAGATCTGAGGACCTGAAGGAGCTGCCTGAAGATCTGAGGACCTGAAGGAGCTGCCTGAAGATCTGAGGACCTTAAGGACCTGCCTGAAGATCTGAGGACCTTAAGGAGCTGCCTGAAGATCTGAGGACCTTAAGGACCTGCCTGAAGATCTGAGGACCTTAAGGACCTGCCTGAAGATCTGAGGACCTTAAGGAGCTGCCTGAAGATCTGAGGACCTGAAGGAGCTGCCTGAAGATCTGAGGACCTGAAGGAGCTGCCTGAAGATCTGAGGACCTGAAGGAGCTGCCTGAAGATCTGAGGACCTGAAGGAGCTGCCTGAAGATCTGAGGACCTGCAGGAGCTGCCTGAAGATCTGAGGACCTGAAGGAGCTGCCTGAAGAACTGAGGACCTGAAGGAGCTGCCTGAAGATCTGAGGACCTGAAGGAGCTGCCGGAAGATCTGAGGACCTGAAGGAGCTGCCTGAAGATCTGAGGACCTGAAGGAGCTGCCGGAAGATCTGAGGACCTGAAGGAGCTGCCTGAAGATCTGAGGACCTGAAGGAGCTGCCTGAAGATCTGAGGACCTTAAGGAGCTGCCTGAAGTTATAAGTTATGTCAAAGGTTACCCTGTGTACGACAGGAAAAAGTGGAACAAAGTTTGTAAAGGGTTTCTGAATAAGCCGACCAGATGTTCCTATTTACAGTCCCAGTTTTGAGCCCTGTGTCGTAACAGATTTATCCAAAACCAGTGATTTGTCACAGTTTTATACAAAAAATGCCCCAGGTCTCCCTATTTTTGACCAATCTGATCCCTGCTAACAGTAAAGAGAGGCAGAAATTGTGATTTGTTTCGGTAAAATACAGAAAAGTGCAGAGTGCAGAACATTTTTTCTTAATTACGTGCTCGTTTCAGAATTTTATCAACCAACAAACCAGGGATGTTCCAGTTTTTTATTTTGAAAATCTGGTCACCCTATTTCTGAGTAAACTGTTATCGTGTAAGTTAACCCGCTAAGCTAGTGTTCAAGTGTAAAGTACAACGTGGCTAAAGCTAAGCTAAACCAGTCTACAGAGTGAGGAACCACTTGAGTGAGATTATTTAAGGACTTTTATGAAACGTTTTTCATGCAGTACTGAGTAGTGTATTTACTGGGTTTTATGTCACATTAAAGGTGCACATTTTGAGTTTATTATCAAGTACCAGAAATGCTATTGTAAATGTGTTAGAAGCACATGGTGGAGAAACCAGCGCCATCTTGTGGACATTCGCTGAACTGAACGCAGTGATTAAATTTACCGAGTATTTCATGGGTTTATGGTTAAAAATATAAATATCTGTACAACAGACAAGTTAAAAGTAAGTTAGAGATAAAAGCAGTTATTCATTTTATGTAAAGGTAAAAAGTTAAAAAGTGTATTTGCAGTTTGTATATTATGAATATGTACAAATGTTAATTCTTCGTTTGCAACCACGTGACCAAAATTGGTCACGTCATCAGTCGGCGCCATCTTGGTTGGTAGGTCTTTTATTCAAGATGGCGTCTGCTAAGGACAAAACGCTAGAAACATCAGAATATTACCGTACTTTAAGAGGTCCAGCTAAAGAAAGATATGAAAAAAAGATAGAAGAGATTGGTTTTGATCCATATTCGCTAAAAAAATCCGAATTTTTTGAAGATTTGATTCATTTACCGAGTGTTGACTACCCAGACATAGTCAACTACCTCGTGTTTCGGACATCTTGGGCAACGGGAGAGCAATTTAGCAATTGGAAAGCGATGGAGTCGTACAATTTCTTTACCTCTGGTTGGGTTGGCACACTGCAGTTCAAGAAAGTTCCCAATAACAGAGTTCTGGTCTACGCAAGGGTAAGTTTTAGCGTTAATAACAAGTCTATTAAACTGACATTCTCTTGTGGAACATTCCATATAGTTTTTCCCTACAACAGCTGGGTTTGTTTTCCTTACCTATGTTGATTGAGGACAAGTTTCTATTGAAAATATACATTTGCCGATTTCACTTTTATTGTCAATATAACTTGATGTAATTTTTTTCTGAAAAATAAACCATTGCCAGCATTATTTCGTGAGGGCTTTGTAATGTAGCACTCAATGAATATAACTCAGACTCCGCTACCAAGAATTCGAATATCTTGATAGATATTTTCTACACTAAATAAAGAAAGCTAGTTCAGTTAATTTTCAAACTCATGTTATTTTGATCTTAGTGTATTATTTGATACACAACCTCACAAGTTTAATCTTGCTTAAACGTTATAAAAACAATTCTGACTGCTTTACTGTAATAAAAAATGTGTAAAATTTATTATTATTATTATTATTATTTCAATTGATTTAGTTATTTGTTTTACTTCTAGGTAAATCACTCGCAGAGATCTCGCGAAACTCCATTGAAAACCTGGTTTTTATCAGAATCTGGAGGTACAGTTATCACAGCACACTGTGATTGCATGGCTGGCCTTGATGAGTGTTGTTCACATGTTGGTGCCATTGTGGGCTACATGGACATCTTCAAGAATTCGTGGTACTCTTACATGTACAGACGTTGCAAATAGATGGCTTCTCCCAGCATATGTCAAAGATATTCCCTACCTACCAGTTGCTGAAATGGACTTTACTTCTGCAAGGAAAAAGAAGCAACTGTTGGTTGAGAAAGACATAACGCCAAGAACAACAAGGCAGTTGCCTCCTACAGCACAACTAAACCATCTCTCCACTACTTTGGATGAACAGGCTCAATTTTTTGCAAACATTGCTTCTTGTGGGAGTAAACCAGCAATACTTTCATTAGTTGAGCCTTTCAGCGATATGTTCATACCCAAGGCCATTAAACTACCAAAACCACTCCCAGAGTTATTGTACAGTGAAGAAAATAAAGATCTCAACTTGCAAAGCCTGCAAGATCTGTATAGTGCTACATGTCAAAACATAGACATGACACAAGATGACATCAAGATCATAGAAGAGAACACACATAAGCAATCAAATTCCTCTGTGTGGTATCAACAAAGAGCAGGACGAATAACGGCATCCAAGTTGAAAGCAGTGTGTCACAGTAAACCAGATAATCCAGCTCAATCTCTAATCACTGGCATCTGCTATCCACTATCAAATAAGTTCTCCAATGCAGCAACTAATTGGGGAATCAACAATGAAAGCAAAGCTCGTAATGAATACTTTTTGTTAGCCTCTGAGGAACATGTCAATTTTACTTTATCAGAATGTGGCCTTTTTATATACCAAGAAATGCCCATTATAGGGGCATCGCCGGATGGGCTTGTCAGTTGTCAATGTTGTGGATCTGGAGTCTGCGAAATCAAATGCCCTTATCGTTTTCGGGACATTTCCCCTGATGAGGCTGTTGGTTCTGAGAAGTACTGCCTTACAAGAGACTCCAAGGGCAATATTCATTTAGATAGAAGTCATGAATACTTTTACCAAGTACAGGCTCAGATGTTTGTGTGTGCAGTTGATTATTGTGACTTTATTGTTTGGACACCAAAGGGCACCTTTGTTGAGAGAATTCTGCCAGACCCACAATTTTGGGAAAGTAAAGTTAAAAAGGCAGAATTGTTCTATAGGAAATAAATTCATAGTGTGTCTTTAATATATGCCTTGTAATGAAGAATGTGATCATTTCTACCAGTCATTATAAAATTCATATTGTGCCTTTAACATCTATGAAACAAAGAAATACTGTGCTGGCTCACAGCTGGCCCACGGAGCTTAGCACTAGGGCAGGATGCATATGTATCTTTCTGTGCAGACTCATGTCTTGCGAGGTCATGGAGTCACGTGAGGTCTGGCTGTGAGGAGACGACAGGAACACCAAATATGGGAAGGAGATGGAGTCAGCTGGATGCGGAGAATGTTTAGTCATAGGTTCATGAATATTTATAATGCTTGTCTTTTAATGCTGGGCTGAAAGGGGTGTGTGCGTTCTGAAGTTGTGCCTAACCTCAGACACATGTAGATTGTGTGCTGTTTAGGGACCCTTCAGACCCAGAGCTCTGCTTAGAATTGTACTGTCAGGGATTAAACTTTGTTAATTTGAATCCATTGAATCTTGGTCGTCTCTCCTCGATACTGAACACGCATGAAAGAAAAGCTGCATAGGACGCAGGTTTTTTCCTTCAAGAGGAAGAAACAATCCTCTGTTGTGAAGTAAAACAGCACAAAACGTGCTCTGTCTATTCTTTTATTAACTCCACAGACCTTCACTAGAATCATTTGAACCATTTCAGCCACTGGAATCTCTACTGAACTAAAAGTAAAAGGAATTGTGTTCTGCCCCAGTGGAGAAAGATTATTTCTGTTTTGTCCACTCTGAGCTACCTTAGCCGCCATATTGTTTTAGACTTTTCAACTGTTCTGCTATTTACCAGTATTTAATTCCTGTAATCTGATTTTTGGCCCTATGAAAATATCTGTCTGTAAGTATTGTGATGTTAAGATTTTAGAATAAGATGTTAATTCACTCGGTGATGCACTTTAAGTTGTTTTACAGTTGAAATTCCCTCTAAAATATATGACGCTAATAGCGTTAGCATGTCTATGGCAATTTCCATTCATGTTAGCATGATGCTAATCTCTTGATTTATGGACGTTTTTATGAAGTCTAGTTACTGTTAAACTATTGTTATGCATATATTAAGTTGTATTAAGCTGTTCCACATCGTTTTATATAGCTCTACTTATTCTTTCTTAATTAGAATATGAAAACATAATTGTAATATGCATTATTTTTTGTATGTTACAGTTTTACAGTCAACTCTTCAGTAAATGTCCAAAACAGCACGAGGCTTCCTGGGTGTTTCTTGGAGAAACTGTTCGCTATCTGTAAAGCTAGTTGTTAAATACCAGTGGAGGCTGAATAAGCTGTTTTCTGTAAAACTATTTATACATTTTGTGTAATAAAGGTCCTTTAACTAATACATGAAGAAACAGTGTCTAAAAAATGTAAAATTGGGACATTTGAAGATTCATTTGCATGTCGTCCAGTGTTGTCTACAGGCCCATTCACTCTGGACTGCACTACAACCTGGAACTCACACAGACACTTCACTAAAGAAAGATTTCAGGCTGACTACGCCTACAGGAAGTAACAACAGCTGATATACGACACGTCACCACCAACACCGGGACAGTTCTGAAGATGCAGCAGCAGAAACATGTCAACAAGGTAAATACACTTTACTGTATTGCTTTTATAAAAGAACCCAAGAGGTTAAAAAGCGCTTTAAACTGTTGTACAAAATAGCATGTATTCAAAGCACGCTGAAGAAGGATGAGTAAAGAACAAGGGGAAAAATCACCAAAAACTACCTCCAGTCTATCTACAGTCTGTTTACATGAAGCACCCATGTAGATCCTTATAGTCTTTGAAAATACAATACTGATAGACTTTTTTTTTTTTATTTAAAATGGAACAATGCATATTCATTGACATGAACACACGAACATGTAAATATGCCAGATTTAGCCGTAAAGGCTAATTTTCATCTGCAGTCCCATGGCAGGTTGGTGGAAAATCTTGACACAGATGCAAAAACATGAAGATGCAGTATGAGCAATTATCTGCTTAAAACATGCAATTAGCACAGTAGCAATTGTACAGACACATAGTTTCCAGACAAGGTGAATATAAATACGGAACAGAGACATAATAGAAATATAATTAGTAAAATGTTAGTAAAACACTAAGTAGACATATGTGTGCATTTTTGATTATCCAGGAGCCACTTATTAACAGATTTCGAGAAAGTTTTCAGTGATGAGATGTTTCTGAGTTCTGTGGGGACAGTGTTCCATGTGTGTGATGCTCGAACAGAAAAGGACAACTGTCCAAAAGTAGTTTTTCTGAAGGGAACGTCACAGTCTCCTCTGCTCTGGGCTCTAGTGCCTACACTCATTTTTATACGCCCGTTCTAAGACGGGACGTATTATGGTATGGCGCTGTCCGTCTGTCTGTCTGTCCGTCCGTCCGTCTGTGGACACTTCAAAGCTTTGAAGTCTTTGAAGCTTTGTCTTCATGAAGAGGCAAAACATGTGGGGCATGCACCGATATATATATAAGGTATACTGTATTTGTGTATTTTATTGTATATTTTTGTATCGATCCATGCTATAGGTCAGCGGTATCGATTTTATGTGACTTCAGGTTTTTTCACACTTGTTCTTTGATTTTATCTACCAGATACCAAATACAGACTGGTATTTGTTATCTGGTACCCACATTCTCTGCTTCTTTGAGCTTTGACACATTAAAGCTTTGTAGTGTCTTTAAGTTCTGTTGCTGCGATCTGATTGGTGGAATTCCGATTCTAGAATTCAAAGTACGGGCGTATTTTGCCCTGCTGGCGGAGCTCTTGTTATATATGGATATATTCCTGCAGAGGAGGTGGAGCCATTCCATGGAGGATTTTGTACACCAACATAATATCGTGATCCATCCATCCATCTTCTCCCGCTTAATCCGGCTGGGTCGCGGGGGCAGCTTGCTGCCCAATACTCATAGCACCTGACCCCCTATGAACCCCTCTGCAGGTGGTGAGCCCACAGGAGGGTGGACAACATGGTCCTTGATGTTAGTCCATAGGGGTATTTAATCATATTCTCCCAACTGAGAAAATTATACTTTGAAAGAATATGACAATAGTGATATGAGTTATTTTTTATCTAATGTTTTGAAAGTTTGTTTGTACAGTCTTTCAATTGGTTTCAAGGTGGTTTTGCAAGTTTTCAGCTGGTCAAACAGTAGCGGATGTGTGAGAGTATCATGGCATTGAGGTATGTCTTTGCGCCTTCAGTTGTTAAATTATTTATTTGTCTAAAAGTTGCTAAATTGAATTTGATTTTGTTTGATACTTTCTTCACATGTGATTTAAATGTAAGTTTGGAATCGATCACAGTACCTAAATATTTATACTCCTGTACCACTGTTAGTGGTTTTCCTGCCACTACGACAGGTGGGTCTGGTTCTTTGTTTTGTGCTTAGAAAAATACATACACACTGTTTTATCCAGATTTAAATGTAAGCATGAGTTGTTCAACCACTTTTGTACAATTATCATTACAGATGAGAGTTCCAGAGCAGCTTGTGTCTTAGTTTTTGAGTGTAGGTAGATGACGGTGTCATCTGCATACATTTGACATGTTGCAGATGGACAAGCGTCTGGCAGATCGTTGACATATAGTGTGAATAGGACGGGGCTCAAGGTTGATCCTTGTGGCACACCCATACAGTTATTAATTATAGATGAATTAGTATTATTGACCCGAACACACTGCTTCCTATTATCCAAATATGATTTTAACCACATAATTACATTTGGGGAAAAGTTGTACTGATGCAGTTTGTTGATTAGAATGTCATGTTTGACAGTATCAAAAGCTCTTTTAAGATCAAGATAAACAGCCCCCACTACACCCCCTTTATCAAG
Organism: Odontamblyopus rebecca; assembly: GCA_030686955.1. Classification (NCBI taxonomy): domain Eukaryota; kingdom Metazoa; phylum Chordata; class Actinopteri; order Gobiiformes; family Gobiidae; genus Odontamblyopus; species Odontamblyopus rebecca. The sequence continues at coordinate 37,607,430 of CM060662.1, forward strand.
TTTGGATCTAATATTTTCTAATAAATTATTTGCAGTCTCTGTGTTCTGATTTTTTCTAAATCCAAACTGCATAGGATGCAATGCATTTTCTGTGGAATTCAGGTGTGATGTAATTTGTTCAGAGACAACTTTTTCAATTACTTTGGCCACTGCTGGTATAATACTAATGGGCCTGTGATTGGACACATCTAGACGGTTACCTCCTTTAAATATTGGCGTTATTACAGCAGTTTTCCAAACACTTGGGAACACTCCTGTACTGATTGACCAGTTGGTGATTTTGCAGATAGCTGGAACAAGAGAATCTTTGAGCTTTTAAGAGAACTGTATCCATACCATATATATCTTTAGCATGTGATGATTTAAGAGTGGAAATAATTGAGTATATTTTAGTATTATTCACTTCATTAAAATACAAAATTGGATTATTAATATTTAATGGTGCATCTATGAAATTTGAATTGTCATTCTGAGTCATTTTTATACGCCCGTTGTGTAAGACGGGACGTATTATGGTATGGCGCTGTTCAAAATTTGATAACTCATTTTTTTGGATTTTGAATTGATTCGACTCATTAGTAGAGGAATAAATAAATCTCTTTTTATAAATTTTTCTCAGAAACACTATCATATTATGATCTGATAACCCTGTGACCAGATTATATGTTTTTATTATGCGGTTGGGTCTTTTTTGTAAAAGCCAGATCTATAAGGGTCTCTGTAGATTTGGTTATTCTCGTAGGTCCTTCAATGATTTGTTTGACATCATATTTGCTTGCAATTGTTTTAAGCTCCTTCCTCTTTGTTTTATCCAAACAGTTTATGTGTATATCTCCAATTAAAATAGCTTCATTATTATTATCATCACAATATTTAATAAGATCATTTAATTTATCATAAAACACTGTTTGCATTTGGTGGCCTATACATTCCTATCACTGTAAATGACATTTGTTTTGCAAGAACAACTTTAAGGACAATACATTCCAATTCATTATTTGGTAAAATGATTTTATTACAATTAATCTTATCTTTTACAAAAAATAGCCCGCACCCCTATGAACTAACGCACCCCTATGAACTAACATCAAGGACCATGATGTCCACCCTCCTGTGGGCTCACCACCTGCAGAGGGGTTCATAGGGGGAGTCAGGTGCTATGAGGATTGGGCAGCAAGCTGCCCCCGCGACCCAGCCGGATTAAGCGGGAGAAGATGGATGGATGGAGCACACCCCCTCCCCTTCCCTTTGACCTGTCTTTTCTAAACATATTGTACCTGTAACCAGGGTGGAAATCTGCTACTAAACATATTAAAATATGCATTTCGGCATTTCTCTTTACGTGAGCGTCACCTGGGTTACGTAATGCTGCGCCCTCACGCACGTACATGCGTGGCCGCGTTGACCCAATCGTAACGCTCGTAGCGCGTCTTACAAGCTGTTTGTGCGGCTCCTAATCAGAAGCGTGGGGAAGGGGCACGGGACAGCTGCTACAGGTCGGTCCTCGAAAATAAATGTCAGTTCATTTGTATTATAATGTTTATCGCAATCTAAAGCCGTCGCTACATTATCTGCCTATAGAGACCAACCAGCGCAGGGGCTGAACGCGTTTGATCGTGCGGTGTGTCAGAAACTAACGGGAATTGGTGAGTCTGGTTGTCTGTGTTGTTAGCATTAGCCACATTAGCCACTGTCAATGCTTTTATTATGGACTGGCTATGTCACAACTAGCTTCCCTATGCTATTGGTTTGGATTTAAATCTTAATGTGTTTTAAAGGTGCAATATCTGCAGTTGCACTTTATTTTTATGCACCATGAAATTATTATGTAATGAAATTATGATCCCATTTATTCTATTTAATGTGTTTAGACCAATGCACTTTATTAATGAATGTTGAAGTGAAAATGTATTCTGTCATTGCAAATAGAATACTATGTACGTGTACACTGGATGTTTACTAAAACATGGTCCTGTTTATACTGTACAGGCCAGGTTCTCCGTTTGTGGAGATTTGATCTGATGGCGAGCTAAGAGTTTTGGCTGGGAGCTGGACATCTCCAGAGCGCCCCCTGCTGGTCTGGTAGGAGGCTCTGGCAGCCTTGTTCCCCCTCACTTTCTCGTTCATCCACATAAACACATTCACGAAGGCTTTAAGCCTAAGGACATTACTGACAAAAGGACATTTAAACCCTTATGGACATTGGGACATTTTTTCATTTTGTCCAGTCATCTCACTACACAGTGAAGTGTGAAGTATGTGAATGGTTGCCACCCTTGGATGAACATTGGATTTTGTAATGTTTTGGGATGAATACTGTCAATGATTGATCAAAACCATTGTAAAGACATCAAAACTTTTTATTTTCATTCTGCAGATTGTAAATATCAAGGGTTCTCATGGGTGTTTGGTAATAATTTCCTTTTCTCACTATCAATATATGGTACCAACCGCACCTTAATTCCCCTGTGTCTGTGATTATTTACTGTACATTTCCTCCCAGAGTCGGACCAGTCTCCTGAATAGCCTGAATTACTAAAGTTATGCTAACAACCTATTACTTAGCCTGCGTACCTGTTACATAAAGTGGCGAGCAGCTAGCCAGGAGGATTTGGTACAGTAATTAACACACTTTTTGTTTTCAAATAACAGTCAGACTCACCAATATTGACCCTTAAGGTTGAAAATGGAGGTTTTTGAGGCGCTTACTATTAAAATTCCAAACGCAGTAATAGTAGATGGTGTTAGTAAAGATGACGCGGGAGAAGTGGGTCAGTTTTTAGAACATTTTGGGCCAGTTAACAGAGCAGTTTTTGTTGATTATCCAGAATCAGAATTTCATGGAATGTGGGTGGTTGAGTATGTGTCTGGGTCTACTATACCTTTATTAGATCCGCTGCTACCGTATGCTTTTACGATGGGTGCAGGAAATCAATGTAGTATTAAAAACTTATCAAGAATTTACTCTACTAAAATAGGAAGCTCAAAAACTAAGGCATATTTAGCTGACCTTAAACAAGTGGCTAAATTATCTGGAAAGGATTATGCTGAGGTACTGCAAGAAATGATGGGCCAGATCAGCGAGTCCATTGCCGAGCTTCGTCTTACTGATCCTGCTAAAATGGAGGCTGCAACTGAAGAGCCAGTAACAACGGATCTACCTAAAATGGCCGCCACCTCATCTCCTCTATTCAATGCAGTTCCCACACCCATTGCGAACCCAAAACGGTGCATTTCATCTGCTAACCTGTCTGCTGATGACCTGAATCCACCTGGAATTCAGAAATACGTTGTAGAGCACATTGTTAAGAATGAAGATGCTGCTATGCACGCGCGTTCAACTCACAGACTCCGTGTTTTCTCAGGAAGAGTGCCACGTCCACAACATGAAGTCGACTATGACACTTGGCGTTCCGGTGTTGATTTAATTATGAAAGATCCAGCCATCTCAGAAATTCACCGTTCACGTCTCATCCTGGACAGTCTACTCCCTCCTGCGGCTGACATTGTGAAACATCTGTGCCCTGATCTGTCAGCTGACGTCTACATCAAGCAGTTGGATTCGGCCTATGGTACGGTGCAAGACGGGGAGGAGTTGTACGCAAAATTTATGGACACTCTTCAGGATGCAGGAGAGAAGCCATCTATCTACCTGCAGCGACTACAGGTGGCACTTAACCTTGCAGTCAGAAGAGGAGGAGTCCCAGAAGGGGATGTGAATAAACACCTGCTGAATCAGTTTTGTAGAGGCTGCTGGGATAATACCCTCATTTCAGAACTTCAGCTTAAGCAAGAGAAGTCCAAGCCGCCGCCATTTCCTGAACTCCTGTGGCTGCTTAGGACTGAAGAAGATAGAGAGGCTGCAAAGATTCAACGAATGAAGTAGCACCTTGGAACGACAAAGCAAAAAGTTACTTCACAAGCTCAATTTGCATATGAGGAGAAGGAAGAAGAGAAGGGAATGTGTGCAGCATTGACTACGTTCACGAAGCAGCTCACTCAACAAATGGCTGCCATTCAGCAACAGTTATCTGCCCTGACCGCAATCCAGTCACAAGGCCAACAGCCCTGTGTTCCTAGATCCAGCCAAGCCACACTAAAGATAAAACAAAAGACTTCAACCAGTGCTGCTGCAAATCCAAAGCCCGGTTTCTGTTTCCGTTGTGGTGAAGATGGACACATAAAGCCTCAGTGTAACAACCCACCAAACTCCACTCTAGTCATCACAAAGAAAAAGCAATTTAATGACAAGAAACGAAGATGGCAGAAACAAGCTTCAAATTCTGAACAGTTAAACTAGATTCAGTTCCTGTTGGGGGACAAACAGGAGCTGCACTGGACCCATCCTGTCCTGCAAAGAAGACTGTTCAGTGTGCAGAACTACAGCACCCGAGACCCAAGGCAATAGCCAAACTGCCTCGTGGGCTGGTGGGATCTCGCTGTACAGTGGAAGTGAAAATTGTAGGCCTCAACTGTCATTGCCTGTTAGACACAGGGTCACAAGTGACCACTGTACCCGCATCATTTTTTAACCGCCATCTTCACGACCAACCAGTTAATTCGCTACATGACTTGTTGCAAATTGAGGGAGCAGCAGGCCAATCTGTCCCCTATCTAGGATACATCGATCTCACCGTGACATTTCCTAAAGATTTTCTGGGCAGTAGAGTTGGGCGGTATCCAAATTTTGATACCGTTAAACCGTCTCCACATTTTCCCGGGGTATACGGTATTACCGTTGCTAAAGTTAAAGCTAAAAAAAAAAAAAAAAACACTTCGTAGCACTAAGGTGGAGTCCGCTGGCCAGATGGCAGCTTGCACCTATACCGTTTAGAAACAGAAAAGCAAGCATTACATAGGCCTAATGATACTGAAAACATAACAAAACATGTAAAAACATTTTTTAACTTTTATTAACAAATGTGCAAAAAAGTGCAAATACAGCAGTCAACCAACAAAACGAAATAACAAATTGCTTATCAAATAACAAAAATTACATTAAATAACAAAGGCAGTAACAAACCAACAAGAATCAAATAAATAAAATACCTGATCTTAAAATCTGAACAATAAGGCTAACAAGACATAACTGAAAATGTGCATATGAGAACGCAGCGGAAAATAAATAAAATTGAAAATAAAATGATTAAACTATTGAATGTTTTTCGCCAGAAAAACCAGCATGTTCACTTTTTCGGGCTTGAGTAGGGCACGTTGTGTGTTGACAACTTTGCCCGCGGTGCTGAAGACCCGTTCAGATGGAGAGCTTGTGGCAAAAACGCACAGGTATTTTCGGGCAACCTGCGACATTAAAGGAAAGTGCCTGACTCCATTGGATTTCCACCAAAGAAGGGGGTCTTCATCCCCCGGAATATCAGGCTCGCGACAATATGCAGTTGTCTCTGCTTCTGCGCGCTCCTCTACAGTGCCGACCGGAGCTGCCAACGCAGCGGCTTTTCTTTGTAGGAGGCTGCCCAGCGTCATCTTTTTTTTTCGTGGTTCGGGTTGCCCTTCTCCTTCCTCCACTCTGGTGGGCCGTGGACCTACTGCTGCTGCTTGGCCCTCCAGTATCACCATCTCTGCCTCTAACTCCGTCTTTTTCTCAGCCAAAGCAGTGGCATCAGTCTCATATCCTCCGCGGTACCGAGGATCAAGAAAGGTGCATTTCCGCATCAACTTGCGCACTAAATTACTCTGATATTTCGCCTCCAGCTTGTCAAGAATTCCAGTTTTTATTAATTTCGTTAACTGGACGTCCTCATCTGACACCGCCAACACATCATCCTTGCAGAGCTGGAGCATGGGCAGGACAGAGGAGCTGGTTACATAGTTCTCTCCAGACAAAATGTCAGTGAAGTCACTGACTGGTTTCAGTGCCTTCTGAACAGCCTGCAAGACATCTGTGTCCTGCCAGGTGAGTGACAAGTTGCTCCTTCTGTCATCAGACAGGACGTGTCTGATTGCTTGAGCCTGCTCAAGGATGCGCTCTACCATGGCAAGTTTAGAACCCCAACGAGTTGCGCAGTCCTGTTGATGAAAATAATAACATAGGCTATATTATTTAAATTCTATTCTATGTTTTTCCATTCTCCATTGCCTATTATGATAATCACAGCGCTAATAGGATGCGTTTATTTGTCTGTAGGTCTATAACAAATTGATATTGGCTTACCGTTATGAGGCTATGTTCTGGGAGTCCCAGCTCCACCTGCTTCTTGTGAAGCTCACTCTTTCGGTGCCAGCTGTGCGAAAAGGCCCCAACGATATTACGACACAGTCCAAGGGTGCGCTCAGTTTTTTGCCTTTGGTCCTGTACTGCATTTGTAACAGCCAAGTTGAGATTGTGACCGAAACAGTTGAGCCACGGCCAATGCAGGGACCGGATTGCCGCAGCGATGTTGGCAGCGTTGTCCGTGGTTATGGCTGAAAGTTTGTTTTCGTCAAGTTGCCAGTCATGAAGCGCGTCTCTGAGCGCAGCAGCAAGATTGTCTGCTGTGTGGCTTTCAGGAAAATATGTCGTCTGGAGACATCTGGATTCCAGTTTCCACTCAGGTGTAATGATGTGGACAGTCAGCGACATATATGGTGTCATGTTGACGGACGACCACATATCAGTCGTAAGTGAATAAAACTCACTCCCTGACACCAGCACTTGAACCTCGTTTCTAACTTTGTTATATAAGTCTGGAATGGCGGTTTTGGAAAAATATTTCCGTCCAGGCAGCTTGTACTGTGCATCTAGTTCCTTTATCATGTCCTTAAACGACTTCTTTTCCACCGTATGAAAAGACACCATTTCTTTTGCCAAGTACTTGGTCACTGCTTCGGTACAGGCTTTCCAACGGATACTGTCCTTTTGGTATTTTTTCATTTTCCCAAATGCACCAATTATCGTTGGTTGTGTGTAAGAGGTGGTTGGGCTGCTTGTTGATGCTTCGACATCAGAATCAGCAGGAGGGGCTGACACCGTAGCACTTGTTGAACCCCGCGACAAACTCATCCTAGCAGCAGTGAGTGGGTGATTGATCCTGAGATGGACCCTGAGATTTGAAGTGTTTCCATCTCTTGCCGCCACCGTCTTCATGCACATTTTACATACCGCCTCGTTGACATTAGCCGGCTCTCCCCTGTCATTTGGCCGAAATCCGAAATGCTGCCAAATTGCAGACGTATTTTTCTTTGGGACCAACTCAGCGCGGCCTGTCATCTTGTCTTGTCCTCCTTCTCCCTTCGGAGCGGTAATGTCACGTGACTACGCAACATCCAGGAACTTCATCAACAGTTAAGAGCAACATTACACTATAACATAGTAATATTCGTTTTAAACTGTAATAGTATTAAATTAACAAACACAACCACACATACATAAGTGTTGAAAAAACACTCTTTATTTAGGCATTAAATCAATTATAGTTAATATTATATTAGGGCAAGATTTTTTTTAATGACGGTAATGAATCTGATACCGTGGCTATTTTTAGATACCGCAGGATACCTTATTACCGTATTACCGCCCAACCCTACTGGGCAGAGACATCAAAGTTTCCACTCTGGCACTTGTAGTTCCTGATTCAAGGCTGGATACTCCATCTACTGTGCTGATTGGTATGAATACACTGGAGCCCCTGTACGAACAATATTTGAGCATTGAAATTCCAGCATTCCAGCCCAGCACTCATGGTTACCGAGCCGTGTTAAAGACGCTGCAGCTGACACATCAACGGAGAGATTCCGGCAACGTGGGAGTAGTGCGACTCCTGAGCAAAGTCCCTGTGCGAGTTCCGGCCGGCCGCACTTTAGTCATCGAGGGATCCACCAGAACCACCTCTCCTGCGCTAAGCCAGTCCGTCCTGCTTCACCATCCTGCATCAGCCCTACCTGGGGGGTTGTGCGTCAGCAGCTGCTTGATCTCACTGCCGGCTCATGCACCATACAAGGTTCCGGTGATCATAACAAATGAGTCAGAACAAGATGTCTATATTCCACCATTAAGTGTGATTGCAGAGCTCGAAACTTACCATTGCATCCTATCTGAGCATCATGTGACCAACTTTCCAGTTAAACCAACACAGTCCAACCTGAATCTGGATTTTGGCGATTTACCAATAACGGCAGAATGGAAGGCGAGAATCACCAACAAACTAAGTGCAATATCAGAAGTCTTTTCACACCATGACCTCGATTTCGGTTGTACTATCCAAGTCAAGCATCACATCACTCTTCATGATGAGACCCCATTCAAACAGCGGGCACGGCCCATTCATCCGCACGACATTGCAGCTGTACGCAGACATCTTCGCGAGCTTCTGGAGGCTGGTGTGATCAGGGAGTCAACATCTCCATTCTCATCACCTATTGTGGTCGTCAAGAAGAAAAATGGTGATGTAAGGCTATGTATTGATTATCGTAAACTCAACCTACAGACTATAAAAGATGCCTATGCTCTACCAAACCTGGAAGAATCCTTCGCTGCTCTCACTGGTTTCAAATGGTTTTCTGTACTTGATTTGAAGTCATGATATTATCAGATTGAAATGAACGAGGCCGACAAGCCCAAGACCGCTTTCGTCACTCCTCTAGGCTTCTAGGAGTTTAACAGGATGCCTCAGGGAGTCACCAATGCACCCAGCACGTTCCAGAGGTTGATGGAGAGATGTATGGGCGACCTCCATCTTAAGGAGGTGTTGGTGTTCCTGGACGATCTCATTATATTCTCCGATACTCTGGAGGAACATGAAAGATGACTTCTCCATGTACTGAACCAGCTGAAGGAGTATGGGTTGAAGCTTTCTCCAGAAAAATGTAAATTCTTCCAGACTTCAGTTCGCTACCTGGGTCATATCGTGTCAGAGAGAGGAGTCGAAACAGACCCTGAAAAGATTGCTGCTATCAAATCCTGGTCAATTCCCACTAATCTTAAACGATTGCGATCTTTTCTTGGATTTGCGGGGTACTACCGCTGGTTTATTAAAGACTATGCTGTCATCGCAAAACCTCTCAATAATCTTACCCATGGACACACGCCAGCTCGGAAGTCCCAGAGTTCCATCAAGTCACACTGCAGTCCAACTAAACCTTTCGGTGAACGATAGAGTCAGAGTTGTCAGCAAGCTTTTGATACACTCATCGAAAAGCTGTCAACTGCACCAGTTCTCGGGTTTGCTGATCCTGCTCTTCCCTACATTCTACACACCGACGCAAGCACAACTGGATTGGGTGTTGCATTATATCAAGAACAGGAAGGGAAGCTTCGAGCAATCGCTTTTGCCAGCCGTGGTCTTTCTCAAAGCGAGAGCAGATATCCAGCCCACAAACTGGAATTTCTAGCGCTTAAATGGAGTGTCACTGAGAAGTTTCAGGACTATCTATATGGAGCTGATTTCACTGTGGTGACCGATAGTAACCCGCTGACCTATGTCCTGACTACTGCCAAGCTGGATGCCACTGGTCACCGTTGGTTAGCTGCCCTCTCCACCTATTCCTTTAAGCTGCTGTACAGGGCTGGAAAGCACAATCGTGATGCTGATGCGCTCTCTCGTCAACCTCACACCATGTCTGAAGATTTGCCTAAAGATAAAGAACTGATAGAGCAATTTATGTCTCACCGTCTTGCTGACGCCGATGTCCTTGCCCCTGACATTGTTGAAGCAATTTGTCAGAGTCAGCTGGTCAAAGCCTCTCAGCCAGTTGATTCTGAACAGCATTGCAGGACCCTGATTGATTCTCTCTCCATCAATGCTGATGCTGTTCCTGAAAGTTATATTGTTGAAAATCACTTACCTGTTGTTCCGGCTCTGTCTCACTCCAGTTTGCAAGAAAAACAGAGAAGATCCAAGCATCAGAGAGCTGATTCATCAGTTTGAGACCGGAGAAAAGGTTCCGCCAACTTCAAAAGCAGAGCTGCCCGAGCTCCCTCTGCTATTGAGAGAATGGCCAAAGTTGGAGCTGATAGATGGTATTCTATACCGCAAGCGTCAAGACAATGACATCTTGTCCTACCAGCTTGTCCTTCCTGGGAAACTCCAGCCTTTTGCTCTCAAGTGTCTTCATGACGATATGGGCCACCTTGGAATCGATCGCACCCTTGACCTTGTCCGTGCCCGGTTCTACTGGCCCAGAATGGCGTTTGATGTGGAGCAAAAGATTAAGACGTGTGGCTGCTGCGTCTGGAGGAAATCTCTGCCAGAAAAGAGTGCGCCGCTTGTCAATATCACCACTTCACGTCCACTCGAGTTACTTTGTATGGATTTTCTGTGCCTTGAGCCGGACTCAAGTAACACCAGAGACATTCTTGTTCTAACTGACCACTTTACCAAATTTGCTGTGGCCATCCCAACGTCAAATCAAAAAGCAAGAACAGTGGCCAAGTGTTTGTGGGACAATTTCATTGTTTACTATGGACTTCCTGAACGTATCCACACTGATCAGGGACAAGATTTTGAGTCAAAGTTGATTAAAGAGTTGTGTGAAGTCGCCGGAATTCAGAAGAGTCGGACAACGCCATATCATCCCAGAGGCAATCCAGTGGAGCGATTTAATCGGACACTGTTAAGTATGCTTGGAACACTGGATGAGAAACAAAAATCTAAATGGAAAGATTACGTGAAACCCTTAGTTCATGCATATAACTGTACTAAAAATGATGTTACTGGTTATCCACCGTATGAATTAATGTTCGGACGAACTCCACGTCTTCCTGTCGACATGGCTTTCGGTTTGCCACTGCAGGGATCAGAGCACAAGAATCATTCACAGTATGTGCAAAATTTGAAATCACGCCTGGAGGAGAGCTTTAAAATTGCTTCAGAAAATGCTCTAAAACCAGCGGAATGAAACAAAACACGCTTCGACCAGCGCATAATACCAGCAGCATTGGAAGCAGGAGACAGAGTCCTTGTGAGAAACGTACGACTAAGAGGAAGACACAAACTTTCTGACAAGGGGGAACGTGACATCTTTGTGGTGGTTAGCAGGGCTGGTGAACTCCCAGTATACAAAGTGAAACCAGAGAACAGAGATGGACCTCTGCGTACACTCCATAGAGATCTTCTCCTCCCATGTGGGTTTCTTCCAGCCAGTGAAGACATTGAAACACCTTGTGAACGAACTTCTGCTGCTAGGCCCTGTACACGGCATTCCAATCCTGATCTCAATGATTCCACAGACCACGTACCTGTTACATACCCCTCTACCTGTAGCATGTCGGCTGGTGAATTTTTATGTAGCCATGATTCTGAGAGGCACAGGATGTCCAGTTTGGAATTACACAGAAGATGTTTCAGTTGATCAGCCTTAGGCAGGGCGCTCCTTATGTTCAGGTGGCCGCATAATAATCCGCGTGGTTTAGTGCGTGTGTCCCATAGAATGTGAGCCTGATTCACAGTTCTAAAAAGTTTAAAACTGCGCTGCTTCACAATCGCAGGGTTTATTTGATGTTTTATCTTGTTATCTTGATGTACATCATTGCCCTGATAGAAAAAATGGGTTTACACCAGTTGCTCGTGGCTTGACTGTTGTTTTGAGAGTATTGATGCCGTTTGCAGCTGAAAAACGTCATTGAGTCGGGCAGCGATGCAGCACCTGCCTCACTGCACGCCGCCATCTTTCTAATCAATTAATTTAGATTAGTGTAGATCAGTTGATCAGTGAGCTGCAGAAACATATTAGACTAAATAAACTTTTGTTCAGTCTACAAATTGAAATTCTCCTTTGCCAATATATGCAACATGCCGACTTGCGCCCAATCTATTTACAATCTGTTTAAGCGCCCAAGTAGATCCTTACAGTATTTGAAAGTACAATACTGATCTACTGTAAAGGCTTTACTTTAGAAGGCTTCTACCCCTGGGACGCGGGGAAAGAAGCCTCACGACGCCTTTTAACGTCATTAAAAAGTCGGAACGATTGCGTCCACCTCTGCGCCAATTTCCCTGCAGGTGTGTGAAAGTGCGTCACTGTCATAAAAAGCTAACGAAAAACCAATGTAGGCCGCACATCCCAACAAACCTACGTGTGCCGTTCCGTACAGTAGCTGTTTGCCAACTGTCTGGACCTTTGGGGAAATCAAAACACTTTTGATGGATCCCAGAATATTGGCTAGTGTTCTTGGGATGAATGTTGCACCAGCCCAAGAAAGACCTGCCAATGCCTGACTGTGATTTATGGAGAAATTGCAGTCCTCAAAAGGATCCACCTCGTCCTCACACACACGAGGGGGTCCACTGTTTTCTTGATATTTCTCCAGGCCATTTTTACACTGGCTCTTTTTACGACTAATGGCCAAAACAAACTCTTCCACATCTTGTGTCTTTTTTGAGGTTAAAAAGAGCTTTAAACTGTTGTACAAAATAGCATGTATTCAAAGCACGGTGAAGGAGGATGAGTAAAGAACAAGGGGAAAAATCACCAAAAACTACCTCCAGTCTATCTACAGTCTGTTTACATGAAGCACCCATGTAGATCCTTACAGTATTTGAAAATACAATACTGATCTACATTAATTTAGATCAGTGTAGATCAGTTTAAGCGCCCAAGTAGATCCTTACAGTATTTGAAAATACAATACTGATCTACATTAATTTAGATCAGTTTAAGCGCCCAAGTAGATCCTTACAGTATTTGAAAATACAATACTGATCTACTGTAAAGGCTTTACTTTAGAAGGCTTCTACCCCTTTTTCTCCTCCTCCTCTATTGTCCCGATAGACCTAAGGGGACTTTTTTTCTGACTCCGGGACCATAATCCACTGTTTGTGAAGCTGTTACAGCAGCTTGCTGCCTTGGTTTCTCTGTTCAGCAGTCAGGTGCTGAATAGCTTCCCACACCTCCTGGAGTTGCGTATCAATATCACGGAGACGAGTTTTGATCTCTGTTGTCTCAAAATTTTGGCGTTTGTTTCCCCTGACTGCGACCCACAGAGCATTGATCTGGGCCTGAGTCGACCGACACCATTCACAAGGTTGAGGCCTGACCTGACAAGGTTGGTCCGACCTTTGGTCTGAGGTTGAGGGACTTTGGTCGGAGGTTGAGGGTCTTTGGTCGGAGGTTGAGGGTCTTTGGTCGGAGGTTGAGGGTCTTTGGTCGGAGGTTGAGGGTCTTTGGTCGGAGGTTGAGGGACTTTGGTCGGAGTTTGAGGGACTTTGGTCGGAGGTTGAGGGACTTTGGTCGGAGGTTGAGGGTCTTTGGTCGGAGGTTGAGGGTCTTTGGTCGGAGGTTGAGGGACTTTGGTCGGAGGTTGAGGGTCTTTGGTCGGAGGTTGAGGGTCTTTGGTCGGAGGTTGAGGGACTTTGGTCGGAGGTTGAGGGACTTTGGTCGGAGGTTGAGGGACTTTGGTCGGAGGTTGAGGGACTTTGGTCGGAGGTTGAGGGCTCGGGATTGTTTTTCAGCATCTCCAAACTTTGTATGTCAATTTATAACCATTAATACAAAGTGATGTTTTATGGGAAAGTGAAGTCAGTGGCCTAAGGTTCAGTTCTCTTCTCTTGTGAACGTTTGTCATTCGGACGCTGCACTGGCCCAGGCCGCCCCTCCACTATGTCCCGTCACAAAGCTCAAAGGAACCAAGCACTTCAAAGAGCTGTGTTGCTTTGAAATGTTGCCTAGCAACAAACAGATCCATGGCACAGGGGATTCTAACGGTCGCCGTGGCGATTCTAGCACAGGCAACACCAGAGACAAACGCTTATGTAACCGCCAGTATTTCTGCTGAAGATAAAATTGTTTTCATTCTTTTTTTGTGAATTGCCCCCATATTATTTTAAGTGTAGTTACAGCCAACCGCCAGTAGATGGCACAAGGCTAAATACTGTCACAAGTTGTTCGCGTGAGAAAGTCAAGGGCACAAATTTGGAAAGAAATTATTATTATTATTATTATTATTATTAATAAATTTTATTTATAGAGCACTTTTAATTCCACAGAATCTCAGAGCGCTACAAGAAAAAAATAACTTTTTAAGAATTTGTTTATCTTGGACAAGGTAACTTTTTTTTTAAACTTTCTTAACATAAACATTCTTGTATAATATCAAAGTCAAATGAAAAGGTTTGTACAAATATACAAAAGAACAATCAAAACTGTAACGTCAAAGATGGAGTCGGGGGGAAGAAAACTTATTTAACCCCACCCCCATTACTCATCTATACATATTAACATAAGTAAAGAAAAATCCCTTCCATTTTCCTGTGATAATTCTTATCTGTTATGAACTCTTTTTTTTTTTCTTTTTTACTTGGATGTTAATGAAGATGTTAATTCACTCGGTGGTGCACTTTAAGTTGTTTTACAGTTGAAATTCTCTCTAAAATATATGACGCTAATAGCGTTAGCATGTCTATGGCAATTTCCATTTATGTTAGCATGATGCTAATCTCTTGATTTATGGACGTTTTTATGAAGTCTAGTTACTGTTAAACTATTGTTATGCATATATTAAGTTGTATTAAGCTGTTCCACATCGTTTTATATAGCTCTACTTATTCTTTCTTAATTAGAATATGAAAACATAATTGTAATATGCATTATTTCTTGTATGTTACAGTTTTACAGTCAACTCTTCAGTAAATGTCCAAAACAGCACGAGGCTTCCTGGGTGTTTCTTGGAGAAACTGTTCGCTATCTGTAAAGCTAGTTGTTAAATACCAGTGGAGACTGAATAAGCTGTTTTCTGTAAAACTATTTATACATTTTGTGTAATAAAGGTCCTTTAACTAATAAATGAAGAAACAGTGTCTAAAAAAATGTAAAATTGGGACATTTATTGGGACATTTGAAGATTCATTTGCATGTCGTCCAGTGTTGTCTACAGGCCCATTCAATCTGGACTGCACTACAACCTGGAACTCACACAGACACTTCACTAAAGAAAGATTTCAGGCTGACTACGCCTACAGGAAGTAACAACAGCTGATATACGACACGTCACCACCAACACCGGGACAGTTCTGAAGATGCAGCAGCAGAAACATGTCAACAAGGTAAATACACTTTACTGTATTGCTTTTATAAAAGAACCCAAGAGGTTAAAAAGCGCTTTAAACTGTTGTACAAAATAGCATGTATTCAAAGCACGCTGAAGGAGGATGAGTAAAGAACAAGGGGAAAAATCACCAAAAACTACCTCCAGTCTATCTACAGTCTGTTTACATGAAGCACCCATGTAGATCCTTATAGTCTTTGAAAATACAATACTGATAGACATTTTTTTTTAAATTTAAAATGGAACAATGCATATTCATTGACATGAACACACGAACATGTAAATATGCCAGATTTAGCCGTAAAGGCTAATTTTCATCTGCAGTCCCATGGCAGGTTGGTGGAAAATCTTGACACAGATGCAAAAACATGAAGATGCAGTATGAGCAATTATCTGCTTAAAACATGCAATTAGCACAGTAGCAATTGTACAGACACATAGTTTCCAGACAAGGTGAATATAAATACGGAACAGAGACATAATAGAAATATAATTAGTAAAATGTTAGTAAAACACTAAGTAGACATATGTGTGCATTTTTGATTATCCAGGAGCCACTTATTAACAGATTTCGAGAAAGTTTTCAGTGATGAGATGTTTCTGAGTTCTGTGGGGACAGTGTTCCATGTGTGTGATGCTCGAACAGAAAAGGACAACTGTCCAAAAGTAGTTTTTCTGAAGGGAACGTCACAGTCTCCTCTGCTCTGGGCTCTAGTGCCTACACTCATTTTTATATATGGATATATTCCTGCAGAGGAGGTGGAGCCATTCCATGGAGGATTTTGTACACCAACATAATATCGTGATATTTAATCATATTCTCCCAACTGAGAAAATTATACTTTGAAAGAATATGACAATAGTGATATGAGTTATTTTTTATCTAATGTTTTGAAAGTTTGTTTGTACAGTCTTTCAGTTGGTTTCAAGGTGGTTTTGCAAGTTTGCGTCCAGCTGGTCAAACAGTAGCGGATGTGTGAGAGTATCATGGCATTGAGGTATGTCTTTGCGGCTTCAGTTGTTAAATTATTTATTTGTCTAAAAGTTGCTAAATTGAATTTGATTTTGTTTGATACTTTCTTCACATGTGATTTAAATGTAAGTTTGGAATCGATCACAGTACCTAAATATTTATACTCCTGTACCACTGTTAGTGGTTTTCCTGCCACTACGACAGGTGGGTCTGGTTCTTTGTTTTGTGCTTAGAAAAATACATACACACTTTTATCCAGATTTAAATGTAAGCATGAGTTGTTCAACCACTTTTGTACAATTATCATTACAGATGAGAGTTCCAGAGCAGCTTGTGTCTTAGTTTTTGAGTGTAGGTAGATGACGGTGTCATCTGCATACATTTGACATGTTGCAGATGGACAAGCGTCTGGCAGATCGTTGACATATAGTGTGAATAGGACGGGGCTCAAGGTTGATCCTTGTGGCACACCCATACAGTTATTAATTATAGATGAATGAGTATTATTGACCCGAACACACTGCTTCCTATTATCCAAATATGATTTTAACCACATAATTACATTTGGGGAAAAGTTGTACTGATGCAGTTTGTTGATTAGAATGTCATGTTTGACAGTATCAAAAGCTCTTTTAAGATCAAGATAAACAGCCCCCACTACACCCCCTTTATCAAGTTTGGATCTAATATTTTCTAATAACAAATTATTTGCAGTCTCTGTGTTCTGATTTTTTCTAAATCCAAACTGCATAGGATGCAATGCATTTTCTGTGGAATTCAGGTGTGATGTAATTTGTTCAGAGACAACTTTTTCAATTACTTTGGCCACTGCTGGTATAATACTAATGGGCCTGTGATTGGACACATCTAGACGGTTACTTCCTTTAAATATTGGCGTTATTACAGCAGTTTTCCAAACACTTGGGAACACTCCTGTACTGATTGACCAGTTGGTGATTTTGCAGATAGCTGGAACAAGAGAATCTTTGAGCTTTTAAGAGAACTGTATCCATACCATATATATCTTTAGCATGTGATGATTTAAGAGTGGAAATAATTGAGTATATTTTAGTATTATTCACTTCATTAAAATACAAAATTGGATTATTAATATTTAATGGTGCATCTATGAAATTTGAATTGTCATTCTGAGTCATTTTTTTAACTACATCAATGAAAAATGTGTGAAATGCGTGTGCCACTTCACTTGGTTCACATGACACTTTCCCTTCAATATCCAGTTCAATTGTTTTCTTTCTATTTTTTTGTCCAGCTAGCTTCTTTAGATTTTGCCATATTTGTTTTGCATTGCCCTTTGCTTCACTGATGGAATTGATGAAAAAAGTGGCCTTGGCATTTCTAAGTTCCTTAATAACTTTATTTCTTAATGTAGTGAGTACACATCTATCATTTTCTGATTTGGTCTTGAGCGCCACCTTAAGGGCAGTATCCCTGTGTTTCATTAAAGACCATATCCTTTCATTTAACCATGGAAGATTATTTATGTTTTTTGACCTAACGTTTATCTTTTTCAGGAAACGATTAATAGTTCTTTGAAGTTTTGTCATTAAATTAAGGCAATTATTATCCATATTATTTTCAGTTAAATACTGAGTCCAGTCCCTTCTTTAATAGCTTGTTCAAAATTTGATATCTCATTTTTTGGGATTTTGAATTGATTCGACTCATTAGTAGAGGAATAAATAAATCTCTTTTTATAAATTTTTCTCGGAAACACTATCATATTATGATCTGATAACCCTGTGACCAGATTATATGTTTTTATTATGCGGTCGGGTCTTTTTGTAAAAGCCAGATCTATAAGGGTCTCTGTAGATTTGGTTATTCTCGTAGGTCCTTCAATGATTTGTTTGACATCATATTTGCTTGCAATTGTTTTAAGCTCCTTCCTCTTTGTTTTATCCAACCAGTTTATGTTTATATCTCCAATTAAAATAGCTTCATTATTATTATCATCACAATATTTCATAAGATCATTTAATTTATCATAAAACACTGTTTGCATTTGGTGGCCTATACATTCCTATCACTGTAAATGACATTTGTTTTGCAAGAACAACTTTAAGGACAATACATTCCAATTCATTATTTGGTAAAATGATTTTATTACAATTAATCTTATCTTTTACAAAAAATAGCCCGCACCCCTATGAACTAACGCACCCCTATTAGGGCTGCAACAACTAATCGATTTAAATCGATTAAAATCGACTATTAAAATAGTTGGCAACTAATTTAGTAATCGATTAGTTGACTAGTTCACGTGACAAAGTCCAAGCAGGAGAATCGGGGGAAAAAAGAGGACACTTGAGAAATGGTGTCTCCCCTTTAAAATCAGTCGGACTTTGGTGAGATTTCACAAACATATTGGCAACCTTTTTTTGACATGAAAAGTAGTTGGGTTGCATTACTGGTACAAGTTAATAGGAACGTTTTAATCACAGCGTATTGTTTGACACTATACAAGTTAAACCGAAGTTGCTTGGTGTTAGCTAGTTAGCACATATTAGCCGCGATTGCATTGGAACAATGTGTTTCTAAGCCATTAACTAGTCCAGTTCACCTCTTAAACCCCACAGCCACCACATTTGGGGACTAGCGCCTCTTTTGTAAATTCATACGTCTCTATTTACAACATACTGAGTGCTACACTGTCATGTTATACACCGTTGGAATCAGCAGAAACACGGCTAACAATTTATCCACTTCATTTTCACCACAGCACTTCACATCTCAAACTGAAGCCCTCTATATCCACACATATAAAAATACAACCGTCTGACACTCTTACAACTTCTGCCTCAAAGCAAACACGACCCTTCCCCCTTCCCCCATAAGTTATATATCGCCTGAAAGCTGCTTCCGCGGTATCAGCCTCTGTAGCTCAAACCTTCACCAAGCTAGCAGCCAAGAAACACAGAAAAAAGTAGCTGTCAATCAAGCCAAATCAAATAAATCAAGTCTTACCTTTGCCTTCTTCCCATCTGAAATAAATCCTATCTGCATAAAAGTCCTTTCTGTGAGTAATCCAACACTCTCCATCGGGAAAGAATGCGATTTAGCTCGATAGGACTCCCCCGCGGGTTGGTTTAGCACTTCTCCGCGCTGTGATTCGCTGGTGCTCCTGTCCATCACAGAGTGTGCGGTACAAGCCCACGAACACTGTGATTGGTCAAAGCTTTGTTGATCTGACCGCGTGCGTAATAGAGAGAGGAGTTGGCCGAGCGAGCACAGCTTCCATGCGTAAACCCAGGACGCACGGCTAACTTACTTTTAGCACAGTTTTGGAGCACTTTCCTTCTTTTTATCCGATTAATAATCGATTAGTTGAAAAATAATCGCCAGATTAATCGATTATGAAAATAATTGTTAGTTGCAGCCCTAACCCCTATGAACTAACATCAAGGACCATGATGTCCACCCTCCTGTGGGCTCACCACCTGCAGAGGGGTTCATAGGGGGAGTCAGGTGCTATGAGGATTGGGCAGCAAACTGCCCCCGCGACCCAGCCGGATTAAGCGGGAGAAGATGGATGGATGGAGCACACCCCCTCCCCTTCCCTTAGACCTGTCTTTTCTAAACATATTGTACCCCTCTACCTGTAGCATGTCGGCTGGTGAATTTTTATGTAGCCATGATTCTGAGAGGCACCGGATGTCCAGTTTGGAATTATACACAAGATGTCTCAGTTGATCAGCCTTAGGCAGGGCGCTCCTTATGTTCAGGTGGCCGCACAATAATCCGCGTGGTTTAGTGCGTGTGTCCCATAGAATGTGAGCCTGATTCACAGTTCTAAAAAGTTTAAAACTGCGCTGCTTCACAATCGCAGGGTTTATTTGTTGTTTTATCTTGTGTTATCTTGATGTACATCATTGCCCTGATAGAAAAAATGGGTTTACACCAGTTGCTCGTGGCTTGACTGTTGTTTTGAGAGTATTGATGCCGTTTGTAGCTGAAAAACGTCATTGAGTCGGGCAGCGATGCAGCACCTGCCTCACTGCACGCCGCCATCTTTCTAATCAATTAATTTAGATTAGTGTAGATCAGTTGATCAGTGAGCTGCAGAAACATATTAGACTAAATAAACTTTTGTTCAGTCTACAAATTGAAATTCTCCTTTGCCAATATATGCAACATGCCGACTTGCGCCCAATCTATTTACAATCTGTTTAAGCGCCCAAGTAGATCCTTACAGTATTTGAAAGTACAATACTGATCTACTGTAAAGGCTTTACTTTAGAAGGCTTCTACCCCTGGGACGCGGGGAAAGAAGCCTCACGACGCCTTTTAACGTCATTAAAAAGGCGGAACGATTGCGTCCACCTCTGCGCCAATTTCCCTGCAGGTGTGTGAAACTGTCATAAAAAGCCAACGAAAAACCAATGTAGGCCGCACATCCCAACAAACCTACGTGTGCCGTTCTGTACAGTAGCTGTTTGCCAACTGTCCGGACCTTTGGGGAAACCAGAACACTTCCCAGAATAGTGGCTAGTGTTCTTGGGACGAATGTTACACCAGCCCAAGAAAGACCTGCCAATGCCTGACTGTGATTTATGGAGAAATCACAGTCCTCAAAAGGATCCACCTCGTCCTCACACACCACCTTCACTTTTTCCACCTCTTCCATCTCCTCCACTTCATCCAACTGCTTGACTTTTTCCACTTCCTCCACCTCCTCCACTTTATTCCCTTCCTCCACTTCATTCTCTTCCTCTGCCTTCTCCTCTTCCATTTCATTCTCCTCCTCTTCATTCCCTTCCTCCTCTTCATTCTCCTCCTCTTGATTCCCCTCTTCCACTTCCTCCACCTCTTCATTCCCCTCTTCCACTTCCTTCTCCTCCTCCACTTCATTATCTTCATTCCCTTCCTCCTCTTCATTCTCCCTCTCTTCATCCCCCTCTTCCTTCCCTTTCTCCTGTTCATTCCCTTCCTCCTCTTTATTCCCTTCCACCTCTTCACTCTCCTCATCTTCATCCTCTCACCTTCATCGCTTCCTCTTCATCCCTCTTTTCCTCTTCATCCCTGTCTTCTGTGTTCTCCTCCTCCACCTCTATTGTCTCGAAAGGCCACAGGGGCCTTCTTTCTTCCTCTTCATCTCCCTCTTCCTCTTCATCCCTCTCTTCCTTTTCATCCTCCCCTCTTCCTCTTCATCCCTCTCTTCCTCTTCATCCTCCTCTTCCTCTTCATCCTCCTCTCCCTCTTCATCCTCCTCTTCCTCTTCATCATCCTCTTCATCCTCCTCTTCCTCTTCATCTTCCTCTTCATCCTCCTCTTCCTCTTCATCATCCTCTTCATCCGTCTCTTCCTCTTCATCCGTCTCTTCCTCTTCATCCTCCTCTTCATCCGTCTCTTCCTCTTCATCCGTGTCTTCCTCTTCATCCTCCTCTTCATCCGTCTCTTCCTTTTCATCCTCCTCTTCATCCGTCTCTTCCTCTTCATCCTCCTCTTCATCCCTCTCTTCCTCTTCATCCTCTTCTTCATTCTCCTCTTCATCCGTCTCTTCCTCTTCATCCTCCTCTTCATCCGTCTCTTCCTCTGCATCCTCCTCTTCATCCCTCTCTTCCTCTTCATCCCTCTCTTCCTCTTCGTTCTCCTCCTCCAGCTCTATTGTCACCAAACGTGACAGGGGACTTCTTTCTGACTCCGGGACCATAATCCTCCATGTGTCTGTGAAGCTGATCCAGTTGTTGCTGACTTGGTTTCTGTTGTTCATTTGTTGTTCATAGTTTAATCTCTGTTCAGCAGTCAGGTGCTGAATAGCTTCCCACACCTCAGGTGGAGGCCTGACCTGACAAGGTTGGCCCTCAACCTCCGACCTTTGGTCGGTGGTTGAGGGTCTTTGGTTGGAGGTTGAGGGCTCGGGATTGTTTTTCAGCATCTCCAAACTTTGTATGTCAATTTATAACCATTAAAACAAAGTGATGTTTTATGGGAAAGTGAAGTCAGTGGCCTAAGGTTCAGTCCTCTTCTCTTGTAAACGTTTGTCATTCGGACGCTGCACTGGCCCAGGCCGCCCCTCCACTATGTCCCGTCACAAAGCTCAAAGGAACCAAACACTTCAAAGAGCTGTGTTGCTTTGAAATGTTGCCTAGCAACAAACAGATCCATGGCACAGGGGATTCTAACGGTCGCCGTGGCGATTCTAGCACAGGCAACACCAGAGACAAACGCTTATGTAACCGCCAGTATTTCTGCTGAAGATAAAATTGTTTTCATTCTTTTTTTGTAAATTGCCCCCATATTATTTTAAGTGTAGTTACAGCCAACCACCAGTAGATGGCACAAGGCTAAATACTGTCACAAGTTGTTCGCGTGAGAAAGTCAAGGGCACAAATTTGGAAAGATATTATTATTATTATTATTATTATTATTATTATTATTATTATTATTATTATTATTATTATTATTATTATTAAATTTTATTTATAGAGCACTTTTCATTCTGTCATGGAATAAAATCACAGAACAAGTGAAAGTACTCGACAATTTATAAATGCCAATCTCCTACCTAATTGAGGATTAAATCACCTGAGCCAGTTTCAGAATAGCCCCTGGACAAGTCGTTTTTACGTGCACGGGAGAGAGAGCTAGAGTGGCTGCTGGGCAACGCACGTGCCACCCCGTCCCGGACCGTCTCTCTCAAAGATCATCTCTCTCCCCCAGCTATTTATTGAAGGCATTGTGTCATCAAAATACATCATGGTCAAAATATATCATGCGTTAGGTTTACATTTCATCAGATAAGTACAGCTGTGTCTTAAATCCACTCCGTCACTCACCAACAGAGGGCAAAAGTTCAAATGTCTGGTTTTCAGATATAGTGCTGTCATGCCACACAGATTCTTAGCAAAGGCTCATTCCAGACCTGAGCCTGGTTTATCTCTTCCCTTGAAGACTGCATTAGCTTTATGTACATTTTTAATAACTTCATCATTATAAACATTTTATTCTAACACATTCCACAGAATCTCAGAGCGCTACAAGAAAAAAATAACTTTTTAAAAATTTGTTTATCTTGGACAAGGTAACTTTTTTTTTTTTTACTTTCTTAACATAAACATTCTTGTATAATATCAGAGTCAAATGAAAAGGTTTGTACAAATATACAAAAGAACAATCAAAACTGTAACGTCAAAGATGGAGTCGGGGGGGAAGAAAACTTATGTAACCCCACCCCCATTACTCATCTATACATATTAACATAAGTAAAGAAAAATCACGTCCATATAGGATACAGGACCTGAATACTAATACCAGCAATGGTAAAAAAAAGCACATACCAGCGATGGTAAGAGAAAGCAAGTACATAATTTTAAAAACAATCCTAACTGCGAAATACTAAAAGCATCAACATTGTGCTTTTCTAAATAAAAATGTCTTTAGATTGTACGGAGCCTGTGGAGGGGACCTGAAGGAGCTGCCTGAAGATCTGAGGACCTTAAGGAGCTGCCTGAAGATCTGAGGACCTGAAGGAGCTGCCTGAAGATCTGAGGACCTGAAGGAGCTGCCTGAAGATCTGAGGACCTGAAGGAGCTGCCTGAAGATCTGAGGACCTGAAGGAGCTGCCTGAAGATCTGAGGACCTGAAGGAGCTGCCTGAAGATCTGAGGACCTGAAGGAGCTGCCTGAAGATCTGAGGACCTGAAGGAGCTGCCTGAAGATCTGAGGACCTGATGAAGGAGCTGCCTGAAGATCTGAGGAGCTGCCTGAAGATCTGAGGACCTGAAGGAGCTGCCTGAACGTCTGAGGACCTGAAGGAGCTGCCTGAAGATCTGAGGACCTGAAGGAGCTGCCTGAAGATCTGAGGACCTGATGAAGGAGCTGCCTGAAGATCTGAGGAGCTGCCTGAAGATCTGAGGACCTGAAGGAGCTGCCTGAACGTCTGAGGACCTGAAGGAGCTGCCTGAAGATCTGAGGACCTGATGAAGGAGCTGCCTGAAGATCTGAGGACCTGATGAAGGAGCTGCCTGAAGATCTGAGGACCTGATGAAGGAGCTGCCTGAAGATCTGAGGACCTGATGAAGGACCTGCCTGAAGAATGAGGACCTGATGAAGGAGCTGCCTGAAGATCTGAGGGCCTGATGAAGGAGATGCCTGAAGATCTGAGGGCCTGATGAAGGAGCTGCCTGAAGATCTGAGGACCTGAAGGAGATGCCTGAAGAACTGAGGACCTGAAGGAGCACACCACCTGAAGATCTTATGGCCCCAGGTCTCCAGTTCTTTGATTTGTGTTGTGCGTGTTTTAATTTCTTTGTTTTATCATATGGATTCCTGCTGTTCGAGCCCTGGTCCCTGATGGGGCACTTCAACACTCGGCCACTCCCACCTCACCTCCAGACTCCTCCCCCTGTTTAAGGAGATTCCTCTCACCTGCTCGGGGCTGCGGGACATCTGAATGGTTTAAACTACAAAATAATTCTGAATTAGTCTTGGTAATACCGTAAACCCCGGGAAAATGCTGAGATGGTTAAACGGGATCAAAATTTGGATACCGCCCAATCCTACTACGTACAGTTCCTTTAACAGCACAAACGGTGACCCGAGCACCTGGGCCTGGAGAGGGGGCAGGACGGGGGGCAGATGGGGCAGGAAGAGGGGCAGATGAGGCGGGACGGGGGGCAGATGGGGCAGGACGGGGGTGGGCTGCTCCTCCTCCTCGGCCTCGGAGCCCCTCAGAGGAGCAGAGCACAGAGGATGCACCGAGTCAGGAGGACTTAAACTTGTGCCCCAAAAAGAAAAGGACGAGGAGACGTGGAGAAGGACGTCAGGAGCTGCTCAGACAGGTGAGTGTGTGTGTGTGTGAGCCTGTGGTCAGTCCAGGGCACAGAGGTCCAGATCAAATCAGTGACCGCTTGTTACGTTCCTTTACTAGAGGAGAAGGGAAGTAACAATAAAAACCAAGATGTTGACGGTTTAACTAAAAATTGTGTATTTATTCATTTACTACAGAAGCCTGGGGGGCTCACAACAAATGCAACACAACAAAAAAAGCCACAACAAAAGTGGCCGCTAGATTCTATTTTCCGACAGATAAAGTCAGGAGGATCGGGCGGGAAGTGAATGGAAAAAGTTGAAGAAGAAGAATGTGAAAAGTAAAGGAACAGAGACGTGAACGAAGTTGGAAACATGAGTAAAAGTGATTTATGGTTTTGTGTCCAGGATCGATGTCACTGTCTGACCGTCGTATATAATTTCCCGCTTGATCTGTTGGAAAATAAAGTCCTGAGGCCACTTCTGTTGTAGGTGTTTTTGGGGTGTTGTGGCTTTTTTGTTGTGTTGCTTCTGTAATTTACAGTGTAGGAAAGAAGAAAAATAACAAAGAAATGTGGTTGGGGCATAAATTGGTTTAAACAAAAAGGAATTACCAGTACCACAAAAAAGAACCCAACTAAAGTTGTACTAAATGAATAAACCACAGTGTCTCAATCACAAATAACAAAAGGCACCAGTCGCATAATCAACGAAAAATGGAAAAATTATTCATTACAATTTTCAGTCTCGGGAAATGGGCCATTGATTCCAAATGAACCCCATATTGTACCAACAGTTGGGATGCTGTTCTAGTCGTTATTTCCATTAAATCCCAGGTGCTGCACCTGAGTTTTACCGTCTTAAAAACATGAAAAAAAGAATTGGTTCATTTTAAACAGTTTGCAGTGGTCCAAAGTTCCTCATCACTTCCCTTCTGCATTCTGAGCGTCCTATTTCTTCATCATATAGGGTACTGGTCCTTATCTCCTCAGGGTTATTGAGGAAATGTCAACGTTTATGAAAACCTTAATATCTCAGCCTCCGAAACGCATAAAAACACAACAAATAAACTGCATTTCAAAGGTAAGACTCTCAGCTTTTATTAAATTACATCATGAAATTTGATGAAATAAAATTTGCGTCATCAAAATGAGGACAAATCAACAATGCTGTACTACACAGCAACCGGCATAAATGGGTTAAACAAAAAATGCATTATAATCCGATGCAGGCAGCAGATTTATTTTAATCTCAAAAGTTGCTTATATAATAGACCTGTCCTGGGGTAAGGCAAATAGTGCTCAAATACATGGGGGAAAAAACAGGTAAAGACCGTTTAACTCAGATTTATTCTTTAAAATCGACTTTTCTGAGCTGAAACCATGTTAGAGTTGTTTTTTTCTCATTAACCCTCTCAGTTGTTTTCTACTTGGCCACTGCTCTGTACTTATGTGATTCTCTGATTTTATTTTCTTAATCTGTGATGCACGCAGGATTCGGCAGCACCAAATTACAACGGGTCCATCATGTCCAATGTCCATGTTTCTGTAATTATGTAAAGCTCTTATATTATGCGAAATGGACTCTTGTGAGCTTTAAGTCATTCAGTTGAGATCGGCAATTCCAGAGCTGGAATCATCCAAATAATCCTAGTGAAGGTAATTGAATAAGAGTTTGAGAGCACTTCCTGTATCACCACATGACATCACAAGGTGGATTGTTCTCTGTTTGAGAGAAGAACTCAGCCTAAATCTGCAGGTTTGTGTGTTAAACGTGTGAATGAAACAAAACACAACTCCAGGTCTGTTTGTGACATTAAAACTGATCAGAAAATAGTGCCATATGAAGAATAAATCGGCATTACAGTTGTTTTCAGTAAACTGTATGATTGGAGGATGTTTACCTTGAAATTTAAAGGTAACTTTGTGGTTGGGGGTCCCTCACCTGCGTGTTTCTATGGATATGTCATTGCTCTACCTTATATTTATTTACTTACAGGTGGTTTTATTGCTCAAAAATACCTAGAAAAACAGGCCACTCCGTAAATCTGACCTGTATCTTTGTCTGATTCAGTCTGATAGAAAGTCTAAATGGCGTACTGTGAAACATTCCAGATGAAGCAGCGACGTTTCAGTGGAGAAAAGCCTTTGAAAAGTTACACAATGCGCCTTTAATGGCAGCGGTACCAGACTGGCTGAAGGATAAACTCGGGCTCAGTGTTGTTTTCGGTCCGGACACACGGCAGCTCAGCGTGGGTCTGTTTGCTTTGGTCCAGTGAAAAACACAGCTGCTTTGGAAATGCAGCGTGTGTGGTATCGCCAACTTCTCACTCTCATTGTACGTTTCACAGTATAAAGAAAACTGTGAGCACTTTAAATACGTGTAAAGTGCTTTAAGTGTGCGTAAACGCTCTTTTCCCTATGTCATCATGTTGTCTCAGATCTGGAGCTGTGTTTTGTTCTCTTCACACATTTAACACACAAACCCTGCAGATTTAGGCTGAGTTTTTTCTCAAACGGAAAACACCAGTGTCCACAGACACTGGGAGTGATGTTGGTTAAGTGTCTTGCCCAAGGACACAATGACTGCATTCATTCGTGGGAGCTGGAATCACACCGCCAACCCGTGGGCCAGTGGATCTGACCGCTCAACCAATGAAGTTTAGGTCGAGAGTGGGATTCGAACCGCCAACCGTCGGATCAGTGGACAAAATCTACCAACTGAGCTACTGCCGCCCATCGACCTTCACTAGAATCATTTGGATTATTCCACACGTAGAATTGCCAGGCTCTACTGAACTAAACGTAAAAAATAGCTGTTGAAAACTTGAAAATCTTGATAATCATGACATGACAAAGTGGAGCAGAGCATTTTGAGCTTTGGAGACGTAGACAGACTAATAATAAAGAGTTACTCAAACATGTGTGAATGAAACAAAACACGACTCCAGCTCTGTTCTTGAAGAGGAAACAACATTAGAACATGGCTAAAAGCTCACAAGAGCCAGTTATGTGTGATATAGGACTTTTGAACATTTACTTAAAGGCAGGGTTGTCAAAAGTATCAAAAATCAGGCGTTTGCCGTGACATACCACCAGTGCTGGGTTACAGTGACGTAACTACCTTATTTGGGTAAAAATAGTGTAACACGCCACCACTGAAAATTTGGTTCCTTTTTCAATTTGGCACAACATTACTTTTCTGTATATGTGGGCCTGTTCCCGCGCTGTCCGTGTGACACAGTAGCCGACAGTTGCGCTGGGAGCAGCAGGCACTTATCCCACTGACCCGGGAAACGTTGAGGTCCGGACGGGAGGAGCTGTAGAGCAGCCGGCGCGCTGTACCACCTTCACCCCGAGCCTTTCCTGGTCAACCCAGAGCCGGTTGCCACGGCCTCGGAGGAAGTGCGCTTGGCAGGGGAGAGGACCCTAAAGGGGATCCTCCTGCACCGAGCGGCTGTCCCTCACCCGTCGAGTTGAAACCCCTGGGCAGACTGTGCGGACCCGTTTACCTCTGAACGGTTTCACGTCCTCTTGAACTCTCTCTTCAAAGTTCTTCTCAACTTCCCCTAGGGTTCTTGTCGACTATCGGCCTCGTGTCCTATTTAGCCTCAGATGGAGTTTACCGCCAAAAAGTACCAAAGGAACGAGTCACGTAAAAAGTGACTTTCCATAGAGGTTAACTAAGTAAAGTAAGGGATTACTTTTGAAAGAAGTAACAAGCAAACACAACTTCCCCAGCACTGCACCACATAAGGGCAGGTAGGAGGAGTCAGTCTGCACATGAAACCATGTTTTGTTTGTTTCTGTCCTATTCTAACCACTTAGAGCTGAGAAATGCTCACAGTGTGGACCATATGAAGAATTCAGAATATTAGCATTTGCGCACTGTATGTTATGTGCATATGAGCCCAAACCAGCAACAGTGCACCCAACACCACTGCAGCATCAGGCCCTGAACAGACCTTTCACTGTTTCAGGCTTTATTTACACATGCGACAAAAGGAGAAAGGCCCAGAGCTCACGGGGCTTTGAGATCACGCCAGGAGATAAATCCTTGTCGCTCCAGCGATAAAAACGTATCCCAGCACCCACATGGCACCCAGCTGTACGCACAATCCCATAGATTTTGTTACTTTTTCATCTCATTCAGTATGTGGAGGATAAACAAAAAATCTAACCTGAACTATAAAATGTAACCTCACATAGCAGATGGATTCTCTTTCATATCGGAGGGTTCACAAACTCACGATGATCCATTTTGGCGCCCCCTATCAGCCAGATTCAAATATTCGTCCTGACGCTCTCCATTTTGCAATTTCTTTCAGCGAGAGCCGTTCAAATTGATCATGTACAGGGTTTCAGATTCAGAACATTCTAAAGGTCAAGACCATACTGTTTTACAACAAACATATGCAGTTCAGCAATATTCCTTAAATAATTGTCTCTATTCACGCTTGTGTCACAAACCAGGAAGATCTTTGGAAACCTGCAATGAAACTTCCGGTGTAATTCCCGACACTGGGCTCGAGCGACTCTGATCAAACCCACTGAAGTAAAAGTGATGGTTGCTAAAATGAAGACTGCAGACCTATGTGCTGTTTGGAATCGTCTGGAATTTGGCGCCCTCGTCTTTTCTAATCGCATGGAGATGAAGAAAAAGGAAAAAAGAATTTTCTTATTTTGTCAAGCCCACGACTGCGAACAGAGCCCAAAGAAGTCGTCATTGCATGTTTCCAAACGTCTTCCTGGTATAGAATAGAGGGTATATTATTTAATGAATATTGCTGAACTGCAGATATTTGTTCTTGGCAGATATTTGTTTTTGGGTTGAGTGAATAATAGAAATAATCAGGTTTCATATTTGGGAATTTACCTTTCTGATATTTCATGGCGAAATACAATGTAATCAGCAGAGAAAACTGTCTGTTGCCCCCATCTGGGAGTATACACCCTTTTTAGTGTTATAAACAGTGATGACGTAGGCTCAGTTGCGCATTTTGGCAACAGAAGTACGGCAGAACTCCGCAGTTTGTCGAGCTCTGTGAAAGGATTATCGTCAAAAGGTTGAGAATATTTTCTCAACAAGCCGACTTTGACAAACAGTGTCCGACTGCCAGATCCTTGTGAGTAAAACTTTAGTCCGCCGGTAGAATATCGATTCTGATGACCACACACAGAACAACCAGACATTTTGGTGCTGGAAATGTTTTTATCTCCGTCGTCTTCTGTCCGTGTTCAGTCTGAATGAGTCAGAATAAAGAACAATAACACTGCCATTGCCAGAATGCGTGTGCAGCTTTTTTTTTTTATCACTTCTGCCCTAAAAGAGTCTATAACATCACAATCTGCAATTTGAAAACCACAAATAAAATCTCTGGTGAGTAGAAATCAATCTGTAACAGCTCCCGGCTTTTCTAACGTCCAAAGGTGGCTCTGGGTTAATCATCATGTCACTGTAGTTTTAAAAAGGGCCGGGAAGCCCTTCACAAACCTCTGTGCTCTTTCAGAACCTGTGTGCTCTTGCAGGATGGTGGTGTTCGAGAACATTCTGGAGGAGGTGAATGGCTTCGGTCCGTTTCAGATCCTCATCCTGGCCCTGCTGTGTTGTCCGCGCATCGCCATACCCGGTCACTTCCTCCTCAACAACTTCATCGCGGCCGTCCCTCCTCATCACTGTCACTTCACAGGTGATCTGCTGTTTCCTCTGCAACATGTGGACTGGTATTTTGTTACATTGCATCCAAAATCTTCACGTTCAAAGGTAGAAGCTGCATAGACCTTTAGACGTCCAGAAGTTCTGTAGCGCTGTAGCTTTGCAGAACTCCGGTGAATGGTTTAAGTTACATTATGGTCATTAATAAAACACAAGGAACTTGTTCACTCAGACTGATTCTACAATTAAAATTAAAAATCGATTTAATGATGTCGTTATTAGCAGATAGAGTTGTGCAGTTTGAATGCGAGACATCTCTCGGACCATCATGTTAGTTTTGCCCAGTAGTTCACTAATGGTCGTTAGTTCCTTCTTCTCAGACTTTCATCATCCCCTTCACTCTACTCATCCTCTCCTCGTCCTCACGTCTTAAGCAGTAAACATTTCACATCACATTTTTATTGTCTTTCCGTCAAGGCTCAAAGTGCTTTACATCAAGAAACCAGTATCTTGTCCAAACCCTGGATTTGATGTTTATATCGAGAGGGGGATTCAAACCAGCAACATTCAGATGAGTGGACAAAGTCTCTACTAACTGAGTTTTGTCACTCATCATTTCTTCTGTTGGGGTCTGAGCGCCAAAGAAAACTTAAAGATGCACTGCGCAACTTCTGGTGTAGAGTCTGCTACTTTGTCTCCATGGAAATGTTTGCATTTTCTGGAAGATTCCACAGTATAAATTAGCCCTTCCAGACCGACGGTATCATATATGATACTGGGGAATATGTTTTATATAACCGTGCATAACTTTCCAACCATAAAAGATAGAAACTTATTTTCTTTTCTTTGAAAATCTGAGAGTTGTGGCTTTCTGAGGATATTATCCTACATCACACACACGCTGCGTGATGATGTGGGGAAAACGAGTGTCCAATAGGAACTTTGCACATGCGCTTCATCCATTCTCATTGGCCCAAACTTTTGTTGTTTTTGTTTATTTCAGTCCAAATGTCCAAATCCAAATGTAATTTCCACCCTGGAAATGCAGAAGTGCTGTGGCTCTGACCCTGGACCTGACAGGAGCTGTTTCCAGGACTGGACCAGGAAAGTCATGGAGCCACTGCACTTTTTTTTGTTTTGAAGCAATAAGGACATTTTAGTTTACTTACAGACTTGATATTTTGCACTTTTGTAGCTAAGGCCCTAAATTAAGCATTTTTATGTCCAAAAAGTTGTTTATACATCTTTGCCGTGGGTTTTGTATGAAAGACTGTGAATTGTATTTTCTGTTTTTGTATTTCTGGTCCTGTACCTTTTATCACAGCCATATGACACAACTACAGCAGCAGATTGTAAAATAACAGGTTGTGCTGAAAAAAAAGAATGTATAATATTTCATTAGGGGATAAAAGGGGCAGTTTTAATAGCAAAATTAAGAAAAAATCCAGGACAAATGTACTAAAATTGCCCTTAGGTCTGGAAGGGCGAGACAAGCAGGTTATGGCACTACACTACATCACAGTTCAGATCTGTGGAGAGTCACTCCTGTTCACAGAGGCAATTACTGCATTTTTGAGCAGAAGAAACATCCGTAATGAATAAATGCTAGATGTATGCGTTTAATGTTAAACTTTGGAACATTCAAGGCAAAGCAATAACATTGCCCTGGAGACAAGCAGGTAGCAGAAACTCCACCAGAAAAGTTCTTAGCTTTTCTCTTCTTGTCCGTGCGAGTCCAGGTTGAAGGTTGACTGATATGTTCTCGTCACAGCTGCAGACCACGATGGACTCCTGTCAAACCTGAGCGAGCAGCAGAGGTTGGTGGTGTCTCTTCCGCTGCAAGAGGACGGGCTCCCAAATGCCTGCGAGATGTTTGCAGAACCGCAGTTTGAGCTCCTGTCCAACGGTTCCTCTGGGTCCGACCTGCCCACGGTGCGCTGCAGCAGATGGGTCTACGACAACTCCACCTTCTCTTCCACAGTGGCCACCGAGGTGCGGCCATGTTAGTGCTGTACACAGTTTCTAAGAATAATCACACTTTTCACTTTGATTGTGATTATCTTCTTTTAAAACTTAAACCGTAGATTTTAGTTTAAAAAGAGCTTGGAATGGAAAGTCACAGAACATCATCCGTGCATGTTTGAGCTCAAAAACTGCGTGAAGTCGGCCCCCCATCAAACTCAACCTAGACAAAAACTATATCAATCATTTGTGCTTTGTTTGTGCTGCAAAAAGTTTAATTCATGCAATTCTGGTTCTGAAGATATTATGTTAAATGTTAAATAGCCTCAAAACAGGCAGAAAATTATAGAAAATGTATTTCATTTGTGCTGTTTTGTGCTGTGACAGTTTTCATTTGTGTGAGTTTATTTCTAAAATTATTCATTATTATTTCTGCGGCAATTATAGGACGTCATTTCCGCTCAACTGACGGAGGCAACTTTAGCAAAACTAAACGATCTCAGGCTGTGGAAAAGTCTGTAACAGTCTTTAGTAATTTGCTTTTGAGTCATATTTTATATAATAATACAGACTTTTCCACAACCTGAGGTCGTTTATCGCTACTAGTTTTGTGGAGTAACTTTTTGCAGCACAAACGATTGGCACCATTTTGGGCGTTTTCGAGCATTTTGAAGCTTCCTGGGCGCTTGCTAACCCTAACCCAATTTGACCTATGAAAGAATCGTTAATTTTTCAAAAACTAAAGCGGCACAAATGAAACTTTTTGCAGCACAAACGAAGCGCAATTGATGGACCTAGTTTTCGTGTAGGTTTGAGTTTGATGGGGCCAACTTCACGGAGGTCTATTCAAACTCTCCTTACGGTTAACAGTAAGATTTTGTCCAATGCTTTGCCTGCAAACCTACGTCACCCATTCTCCACACGACAATTCTCCACAAATATACATTCACTAGCAAGGAGCACGCCACAACAGAATACAACAGAATACGCTAAAGAAATGTATTGGCGGTGGACAGGGACGGACCAAAAAAACAGCCCTGGACGTTTCCCCCACAAATATGCAGACCACAGGAGCCATTTTGATCATTTAACTACATAGTCACTGGCAAAGACCACCCCAACAACAAGATTGAAAAAGAAGTTTATTGAAGTGTACGAGGCGGGGCGGAGGTGGCTGGGTTGAGACTCGTGGGTGGGGCCTCTGTCTTAATCGTCGATTAGCCCAGTCGGAACGGGATCACCCCTTGTCGTATGGCAGAAAGACAAACGAGATCGGGGGTTGGGAGGTTGGGGTTGAGTTAACTTGGTTGCCGGGATAGGCTGCTACAAATATTCTTCAGAGAAATTGAGACGTGGTCCAAGTGAGCTGTGGTTCGCTGGTGAGGAGAGGGCGGCTGAGGTGTGGTCCTGCTCCTGAATCTCAGTTTATTATATTATCTACATATAAATCATTGAAAAAAACACACAAAGATGAACTACTTCTGATTGTTTATTAACAAAAAGACCTAAATCATTAAATTTTGAAGTGACTTAGCTTTTTTGTCTTTAACCTTTTCCCATCCACCTTTCTTTTCTCTGTATGTTTTTTGCTTGACATCTTTGTCATGTGTTGAAACTATGGATCTATAGTAAGAGCTGGCTAAGACCCTCTGTCCGTGACCGCAGGTTGATTTGTGGCTGAGCGAGGTACTGCAGCTCCGGCCCAAAAACAATTCTCCCACAGAAGCACAGAGCATTTGTGTGAAATCAAACTGCCCGTGTTCTCACAGGGCATCCACAGCTTTCATAAAAGGCATATTTTGTAGAAATTCTCCTATATTTTTACAACTTTAAAACATTTTTAAATCGTCAAAGCACCAAAAAGTCTGCTTTATAAGAGTTAGCCTCGCCTCGCCTCGCTCTGAGCCCGCAGTAGCTCCGAAGTAGCAGCTCGAATCAGGAAGGAAATTTGGAAGTAAAAATCTTTTTTGCGGTCATGCGCCAAGGAGCACAGGGCATTGAAAACAATACAGCGTCATCTTGGACTCATCTTCCAGATTTTATTATAGTTCTGTGGTTGAAACCAACAAGTAACCTGCTGTTTTAGGCCTATGCAATTTATGCCTGACAAATGGGCTAATTATCATATTAGTCAATCTCAATGTCAATCGTATGAACTCCACAAAACATGAGAGAACATCTTTTGAAAGGGCTTCAGAAGTTTATTTGACACGTGGAGACAGCTGGTGTAGATTGTCTGACCAGGTTAAATAAAAGTCTTGTCTTATCTTTATGCTTGGTTTAAACTGGGGGTCACACAGACAGACACGAGCCCTCACTTTTCTCTTCGGTTGTTGTTTTCTCGCATTTACACATTTTCCAGTCTCAACAAGCTGTCATAACCTACTTTTGTCATTCTTCCAGGATAATCACTTCTGACTTTTGACCTTTTGTGTCGCCACAGTGGAGTCCGTTTGGTGTTTTCACGGGTCACTGAGAAACATGGATCACATATTCATGCTGCACCTCAGGCTCCGCACAGTTCTTACAGTCCGTGTTACTGATTAATCTTTTAGGGCCTTGTCTTGTTTTTCCTGTTTGTACAGTGAGACCAGTCCAAACTCACATGCATCCAGGGAAGGTGCACTTAAATAAGATGAATCCAGAAGACACTGTGGTCACATTGTACTTTATTCACTCTCCTCCAGTTTTAGAAATGTCGTAAATTGCCAAGAACATCGGTCTATAGTCATCGTCACTTTATTTGTCCTTTGTCGCAGAGTAAACCCGTCAGTTGCACGGGGAGGCCAGAGTGTCGATATACAACACTCACACTCATATCATCGTTTCACTTACCCGGCCGTTTACCGATATCCTCGAGGCTTCCGCCCCTCAGTATAAGATCCTGTTTGGCAGTTCTTGCAGCTTGTTCTCGGCACCTCAGCTGAGCAGAACTTTGTTCAGCAGTTCGGCAGCGCTGATTGGTTATTTTTTATGCGGGTGTGGTCTATCTGCTAGAGCCAACAGGCGCCCCAAAAATAGGAGAAAAATACTTGACGCGCGTCAGCTGTGGTCTGCGAGTGCCGTGTTTTCCCAGTCTAGAGAGTGACTTTAGTGTATTTATTACATAAAACACATCAGCGGAGCCCCGGCCCTGTGGAGCTCCGAGCCGCCGAGGTCCCAGCTGCAGAGCTGTGCGGGAAACACTGCCCACTATAAACCCTCCTACAGTGGCTGGAGTCCATAAAACACAGGGCAACGTCCACCAATATGAATCTTTTTCAGCTTCAAACATCATTTTTTGCTTCTTCCTCCTTCTTCAATAGTTCATAAAGTACAATTTCTGCCATTGTCACGATGTTATAAAAGCTGTGATGCGGCTGTATTGTTGCATAGCAACAGCAGAGGGAGAGGGCGGGGCAGAGCGTGGGGGTGGGGCAGAGGGAGGGCGCGGGACAGAGCGAGGGGGTGGGGCAGAGCGAAGGGCGGGGCAGAAGGAGGGCGCGGGGCAGAGCGAGGGGGCGGGGCAGAGCGAGGGGGCGGGGCAGAGCGAGGAGCGGGGCAGAGGGAGGGGGCCGGGCAGAGGGAGGGCGCGGGGCAGAGGGAGGGCGCGGGGCAGAGGGAGGGCAGAGTGAGGGGGCGGGGCAGAGGGAGGGGGCGGGGCAGAGGGAGGGGGCGGGGCAGAGCGAGGGGGCAGGGCAGTTCGGCAGCAGAACAAATTTAATGTCAAATGTCAGAGCCCAAATGAACGTTGTTCTTGTTCTTATCACCTCAAGAACAAGACTTAAGTTCTTATATATGAAGTATGAATAGGCTTTATGGCAATTATGGCATCAAATATAACAGCAGCAGTTTAGCTTCGTCTAAACGTCACTTTGATCCGAGCGTTTGTGTGTTTCAGTTTGACCTGGTGTGTGATCGGAAAAGTCTGGCCAGAACCTCCAACTCCATCTTCTTCATGGGCGTCATGTTGGGGGCCATCGCTTTTGGGTTCCTCTGTGATAAGTATGTACAAAATGAAAGAGAAATACAGCGACTGTTTGTCCTTTTCCAAATGTTTCTCCTCCTCAGTTCCCTCAGTAGAAACACTTCCTGTCCAGAAGTAATTTTGTGTGATGTAGGACCTTTAATGCCGTGGTACAGATCCTTCGCCTGAAAAGTTCCACAGTGCTGTTGTTGTGCTGCAGATACGGGCGTAAAAACATGCTGCTGGTGTCGTACGTTCTGTCCGTGGTGTTCGGCCTCTCCAGCGCCTTCGTGTCCTCCTTCGAGATGTTCGCCGTACTCAGGTTCTTCACGGGGTTTGGACTCACGGGAATCGGCATCATCTCCATTGTGCTCAGTAAGACGTTTACGAGTTCATACAAGATTTAGCAGCTTTTTTTTTTGTTAAAAGAAAAGTAAAATCTAGAGATGTCCCGATCAAGATTGTTTGGCTTCCGATCTGATCCAATTTTTTAAGCAGTGCTCTTTCCGATACTGATCCGATACCTTTTTTTAATTCAACCCTAAGGAATCAAAGGAACAATACATGGATTGAAAGGATTACTTAAGTGTTTCGTGAAGGAAGTTTGTACCTTGGCTCCAAAAAGTCCATTAGACGACGAAAGTCTCTGTTTTCCACAACAGACAGCGGTTGATCGTCTAAAGCGATGAATCTGACAATTCGTGTTATTTTCTTAGACTTTTGAGGCTTTTTTTCTTCTATGAAATTCCTCCTCCAGTGTTTGCTGATGTGGCTTTGCCGTCTTGCTCTTATAAATCTCAAATTTGTCCGGACGATTCTCTTGTAAGTGACGAATCAAAGTGGTCGTGTTTAGGGATGGGCGTTTGATTACATTTTCTGGAAATCGATTAATCATTAACATTTTATATTAAAATTATCATCATTCTTATTACTATTACTAATCTGCATAAATAAACTCAACTTTACAACATATAAACTATAACCACTTTAGAGCCACATCAGTGTGAGATCAGAATGTGTTTAATGCAGCTTTGGCACATTTGTTTACGTTTTACAGAAATAAAACTTAAAACCACATGGCTCATTTGCATAAACAGTAAAACAAAAAAGAAAAAGCAGCTCTTTCCTCGTGCGCTGATGCTTCAGCTTCTGTGGAACTAAAGGACTCGACTCAGTGAATATGAGTGTTCTCTCTGTGACTCAGTGAATATGAGTGTTCTCTCTGTGACTCAGTGAATATGAGTGTTCTCTCTGTGACTCAGTGAATATGAGTGTTCTCCCTGTGACTCAGTGAATATGAGTGTTCTCTCTGTGACAGAGGATGTTCTACTGATGCTGGGTCAGTATGTATGTCGTATGTCGCGTCTGTGCGTATGTCGCGTTGCAGATGCTGCGTAAACATGCGAAACCGGGACACTCAGAAACCCGATCATATCCGGGACACTGATGTGCAGGTAAACACACTCTGAGGGATATAGTGATCTCCAAGGACCCAGAGCCGAGACGTGGGGCTGTGAGGCTCCAGAGTTTGTGCTGTGAGATGCAGCCTCGACTCTTTGTGCTAAATTACGCACAGACGCATACGTTTGGTTTGCCGATTAAAATGAACGTAATTGACAAAATTTTTAGTGATTAATTATTGATTAGTCGACAAATTACGCCCGTCCCTAGTGGTGTTAAAGTGGCTCTGCTGGTTCCTCCAGGAGAAACTGTTTGTTTGCA
This sequence comes from Odontamblyopus rebecca, assembly GCA_030686955.1. Taxonomy (NCBI): domain Eukaryota; kingdom Metazoa; phylum Chordata; class Actinopteri; order Gobiiformes; family Gobiidae; genus Odontamblyopus; species Odontamblyopus rebecca. Next base: position 37,645,436 of record CM060662.1, read on the forward strand.
GCGATTGCGTCGCTGTTTGACTCTCGTTTTGTTGTAGTGAAAAGTCCCACACAGCGACATGGCGGCGTTTTGATTTATGGCTGCTGTAAAGCGCGTCGATGCTGCAAAAACACATGAAACTGGATCGGTCTGATCACCTACTGTCCGATACTCATAAAAGAGCTGGATCGGGAGCTGATACTGATACTGAATATTGGATCAGGACATCTCTAATAATCCACATTGTCCTGGTTTCCGTAAAAGTGCGTATGACTGTTTTTTCTGATTCTCTAATTTTGACAGACTGAATGTAGTGATCTGTGTGTCTGAATCTGTGAGTGAGTGCACTGTAGAGGGCGCTAAAGAGGGGTCAGGGGGCACATTCAGATACAGCCTCAGTGAGCCTGGTATGGTGCTGCTGTGCTTGTTGTGGTTGCAGGTCTGGAGTGGAGCGACACCACCCACAGGTCCTTCATCGGAGTGATGGGGAGTACGGCCTGGTCCGTGGGGAACATGATCCTGGCAGGTTTAGCCTTCGCCATCCGGGACTGGAGGCACCTGACCCTGGTAGTGAACGCTCCTCTGGGACTGGCTCTGCTCAGCTGGTGGTGAGGCCCACACACCACACACTGTGCCGTTTAACAGACTTTAAAGGTCTTATGTTACACAATACTTACCCCATTTTCACCAGGGCAGTTCCAGCGCTGGTTCAGAGTCGGTGCCAAATCATGAACCAGTTCTTTGTTTTTCCGCACAAATAAACATGGCTCTGGTCCTGGAGAACAGGTTCCAACTCAGAACCAACTAAAGGCTGGTCCAGAAACAAGAACCGGTGACATAGATGCGAGGGGCAGGGTTATAGTGACACACTTTCATAAGAAGTCATGCGTAATTGCCCGTGGTTCTCCCGCCCGCCGTGCTCCAGCCTGCACAGCAACATTACTTTTCTTCGGGAACACATCCTATGCCGATAGCAATGACGAAGATCTGTATGTTTCATCTTTGTATTGACAAAAACGTTTATAAAATGAATATGAGCAGAATAGATCTGTAGCGATATTTCTCCAGTGTTATTATTATGACGGCCGTTGAGTTGCTAGGACAGCAGCAGCGTGTGCAGGGACATAGCGACGTAGCTCTTCTCCGGCTCTCAGCTTTTGGAAAAATGAGCCGGTTCTTGGATAATCAGCAGGAAGCACCAGCACCGAACCAGCACCTAGTTTGTTGAGGTAACTGACTTTTGTGAGCTTTAAGATACTGTTACCTCCTCAAAAACAGACCTGGAGTAGTGTTTGGTTTCATTCACACATGCTTGAGTAACTCTATCATTAGTTTACTTCTCCAAAGCTCAAAAAATCCACCTTGTGATGTCATGAAGCGATAGGTTCCAACTTAACTTGTTTTACCGCTTGTGTAGTAGAGACCGGCCCTCCCTCTCGTCTTTCCAGGGCTAAAATCATCCAGAAGATTCTTGAAACAGCAAATTATATAATAAAATAATATAATAGAGTATTACTCGAATAGCATAACAAAAATGCATTTAGGAGAAGAGATCGTAACAAGAGGAATAGAGTTCACTCATTCTGAGTCCATAGAGTCCAAGGGAATTTCACACATGTAGGAAAACACCCTTTGAGCTTTTGGTCCTTTCATACATTTCAAAGATTTTATATAGAATTTGAGTTCATTTTTAAAATAAGTAAGGTTAGGGGGACATTTCTGAATTTTACATTTGTGGATGTAAAATTTGGCAAGACATAACTTTAAATTTACACAGTTCTTTTTAAAGAATACAGTGGGGCACTTCCTGTATTGCCACATGACATCACAAAGTGGAGCAGAGTGTTTTCAGGGTTTGTGTGAATGAAACAAAATCCTTAACAAATCCAGGCTTATCCTGAAACCCTGAGCTGAATCTAGCTCCACCTTTATCTTAAGCTTCGACTCGTTCCATGACAGAAATAATCCCGAGTCTGAGCAAAGCTAAACTCAGGCCTGGAGTTTACGGTGTAGTGACTCTGAGGAAGCCGGAGCGATGGAGCCATGACACGGAAAATGGCCCAAAAATGTGATGTTTTTTATGATTTGACTAAATGAGAGAGGAGCCACAGCGCCACCCACAGAGTCTGATGAAAGACACGACTCCCCCTCCTCTCCTGTCCTTCCCGATGTGCAGTCGAACATGTGGAGCTTTACGTCCGTCTGTGTGTAAAAGCTGCACTGCTCCTCACAACAGCCACATGTGAAGATCATTTTAATGACAGAATGTCCATAGGCTTTTATATGTTTCCAGTGTGTCCAGATCCAGGTGTGCAAGTGCACCTGCTGAAACTTTCGACGACTAAACTGTTTCTTTAGACGTTCTTGGAGATGGAGCTAAAATAATCTTGACCGTTAGTTTGGTCCGGACCAGGTTTGTTTTTGTTACTGCAGCATCTCAGCGTCAATCCGAACCTGGATTGGCCAGATAAACCAGGATTTATCTCGCTTTATGGAACAGCCCCAGGTCTGTCTGTGATGAGGAAACTACATTGTGACATAGATCAGCAAACAGTGTAATATGAGTCCTTTAAACATCACAGGTTCTCATTTCCTCAGTTTTCATGCAGTTTTCACTGTATTTTCACTGTGTATCTATGTATTTATTTACTATTTATTTTGGTTTGGGCACTTTTTTGTTTGGTTTTTAAGAAGATTGAATTCCCTGATTTCTGTTTGTTCCATCCAGGGCTCTACGCTAACTCTTTTTTTTCAGGAGCACATGTGCCCCTAAGTTAAAAATTTTAGGAGCACAGAAAAAAAATGGGGGCACAAATAGGTTTTTGTTTTGAACGTTTATTACAGTGCAGAACTTGGACACATCAACACCAACTTATTTGAATGAATTTTATACAAAAAACTAGGGCTGGGCGATATGGACCAAAAAATATATCTCGATATATTTTGCTATATCTCGATATACGATATATATCTCGATATCTTTACAGGAAAAATAATGCAAAAACAAATTTTATCTGGTTAATATTCATTTCGTACTGCACTTAAACACTCTGCCCCTTTTTGGACCTTCACCCACAGTTTAAGAACCTCTTCTTTAAGAGAATTTCCACTGCACTTTACACAAAACTGCTTCAAAGTGAATAAAGTGTGCGGGATTTTTAAACCTGTTGAGATTCTGTGCGTTTAAGTAGGGTTCCTTAATTATCACAGCATGCATCAGACTTTTTACCCTTACTCAGCACAAGGAGATCCGCAACCCCCTCATGTTTATCCTCTAAACAAATCCTTTCCTTAAATACTATTAATTACAACCTTACATAATTCCTAACAAAGACATTTTCCTATCCTGTTATATCCTTTGGTCATAGAGAATCCACTACTCTCGATTACAAACATTCCCCCTTCTTAGCCCTACCCCACTCAGGTTTCAATTCCCCAGTCTAAACCTTCACTTGATAAATCCACATAAAATATATTTAAACAGCGCTTTCCTTTAGGTGGACACCGGTACCTCTAACTCCTTAAGTATGTGTGTAAATTTACAGATTTGGAAGATGCTTGAAATTGTCTTTATCGTGATTTTGCACCACGGATTTATTTTTAACATTTATATGAACTTTACACCATTCACTCACTTACAACCCATTTACTCATAGAGTGATAACATGCCGGCTGGAAGCTTCTCTGGCCTTTATTTAATACCAGCTTGAAGATTCTCTGGTTTTCTTTTTTCACATGGCAGCTTGAAACTTCTCTGGCCTTCTTATTGGATAATAAACAGAGCAAGACAAACAACAATTCGTTCACTCAGAGAGAGAAAGATTCACTTACAGAGAGCAAGAACGTGACAAGACAACACGTGGAACACATGCATGTCAGCCTGAAGCTTCTCTGACTTTCTTTAGGATTTACCAGCTGGAAGATTCTCTGGCTTTTCCTTTTTTGGGTAAAACGAGACAAGGCAAACAACAATGCTACACACACTCTCACAAGACATAATCCATCAGACAATTAAACTTGCATACTCACATATCCGTGTAAAACAATTTCAAGCAGATACATTTTTACAGGAGAGATTATAGAGAAATCGGGTGAGGGAAGTTAATCTCAGTGCAGCTGCTAATAAGAGGCTGCAAAAAACTTCGAAGGCGCCCGATTTGTCTTCACATTTTATACCTTCAGGTCACATGAACAGGACATGTTTCCCGTCAAAACCAGTTTAAGCTGCATCGTGCTTCTAACCCATAGGTACAGCACGTGTATTACGTAAGGCTGAAAACTTCACAAAAAATAGTTCCGTATTTCATACAGGCCTCTCGTCTTCTATCTGAGACAGGCACCACATCCTGTCCCACATCCTGCTCTGGCCTATGGCTGTTACAGACCAACACAAGTGTATCAGGCATTAATCATACAATATTTGCAGGGTCCCTCCAATATTTGGATTCCCTGTCTGTCCCTGCAGGGCCAACCTTTCCAACCTATTTTTCACCTGTATTTTCAAATTCCAAACTGGAGTTACATTCTCTTGTTTTAAAGTGGTATTTAGTCTCTGCACATTTACCAAATCAAACGCTCATTATGACAAACAGATTTCTATGGCATTTGGCACAGGCTGCAGAGAGAAGCCCTCACGCTCCCGCACACCTTCACACACCGGGATGAGTTTATTGGCGACACCAGCGGCCTTAATGAAAAATGACCGCACTCACTATTCAGACCTTGAGTCCGTGACAAGACCGAGTCCAAATGTGCTCGAGTCCGAGACAAGACCAAGACAAAGCTCTCGCTTTGGCGGAGGAGGAAGTCCAGCGGTGTGGGGGTGTCTACTGCAGGGGCCCCACACTTTTTCAGCATGCGAGCTACTTTAAAATGACGAAGTCAAAATAATGTACCTACTACAAAAATCCAAATTATTTATTTATTTATAAATATATTTAGAATCAGTCGTGGTGAAACGGTACTTGGACTTAATGACTTCAGGTGGTAAAAGGCCGACTCACGTAAATAAGTTTTTATAGATCTATCTCCATTTTACCTGATAAATGTTTATTTAAGCCAAACAAACTACTGCAGGAAACACTCTGTGCCCCTTTTTGGACCCTCACCCACAGTCTGCGAGCTCATTCATTTAGAGAACTTCCACTGGCACTTTACACAAAACTGAAGAAAGTAAATAAAGAGTGTAGGATTTTTAAACCTCTTTTTTTTCTTTTCAAGTTCCACTGTAGTTACAATATCTTATTGGTTTTGCAGTGGTATTTACAGCCTCTGCACATTTACCAAACACGCGTCGTGACAAAAACAGATGCATTTTGCGGTAGGTCTGCTCTGTGCTGTAATACCGCTTTGTGGCAACACTGTAACATAAATTTAGTTTAGTTTTTGCGTCGTATTTCGTCTTTCCCTTCTAGGCTAATCAGCGCGCACTGAGGACGGAGCCTGTATGCGCTGCAGGGAGGAACGAGAGCGCAAAAAGGCGGTGCACTAAAGTGAGGCAGGTGGACAGGGAGAATGTTTTAAGAAGTTTAACCTGCAGTGTGACACACACTGTTACGCAAGGGTGTTGTGGACAAGCTGCGAGCGCTCGGGGTGTGTGTTGTGACGCGCCGCGCAGTGTCCACGGACTCCAGACGAGCGCATCGGCTGTAGAGACGCACCCCGCGCTCCTCCACATCGGTCGGTATGAGTTTATTGCCAATAGCAGCGGCCTTAATGAAATATGATCACACTGGACGAGAGTCAGACCAAGACCGAGTCCAAACGCCGTCCAAGACCGTAAAGAAACGGTCTCGAATACTACACTATGATCTACCTTGGTGATCTACCGACACTGCCTTGGCGATCGACTGGTCGATCGCGATCGACGTATTGGGCACCCCTGGTCTACTGAGTGGTGGGACAGGTGTGGGTCCTGCTGCGGGGCGCTCCTCGTTTACGGGGGCGTGAGGGTGTTTTGAAGTGGAGTTTGTTCGTATGAGTGATATCGCCGCACACCCGGAGCTCGTATGTTGGGGGTGTGCGCGGTCGGAGGTGTCGTGCCCGGGCACAGTTCAGTTGCGCTCGCGCTGGGCACGTGCGGCGCTTTAGGGGTGATCCAGACTTGGGCACGGTTCTGAAGTCCTAGTGTGACTGCGCCCCTAATGTTTGATACATGTAGAACATTTAACTCGTCACGTTGTGTCTGTGCGCAGCTCCTTATTGTGCTGCAGAAGCGCTCGCACTGGTGCGACTATTTTGTTTTCCTCGTTCGCCGAAATATTTAGTCGCAAATGTGAGTGAAATGGGTGAACTGTAGAGCCCTGGTTCCATCTGTCCTGGTCAAAATTTTGGCATCAGAACTGAAAAAAGCTGCGCTGTTTGGTCTCTTTTCTCAGGTTAAAGTTTGTATGACTCTGCACTTACAGGTGGCTTCCTGAATCTGCTCGCTGGTTATTAGCCAACGGGAAAGTGGAAAAAGCTCGATTTTATTTGGAGAGATGCTCCAAGTTCAACAAGGGACGGAATCTGTCTCCACAAATCAAGTTAGAGGTAAGTAAGAGAACATGCTCGTCTTTCTTTAAAGGTCCTAAATCAGAGATGGCCAATTTTATTTTTTCCATGGGACCACATAAGAAACACATGAGAAAATATTGTGGATCCAAAATGCTGAACTCAATTCTGCATAATATTAACTGTATTTCTCTATAAAAACCTGTAAATAGTGTATAGACTGGGAAGAGTTTATGTTCTGATTAAGCAATGAAAAAGTGAGGTTGCCTTATAGAAAATGTTATTAAAAACACCTCTAAAAGAAAATAAATGCAGCTTTAGTCCATGAATGAGGTAAAATTATAAAATGAGCTTAAACGAGCCGTCAGACTCAACCAAAGGGCCAAATGTGGCCCGGGAGCTGCACGGTGCCCAGGACTGTCCTGTATAATGTAAAATGGACGCTCTTAGTCTTGTTGTAATGCTGTTATCCAATCCAAATTGCACTGTTTCTTCCTCTGCTCCTGTCCTCCGGTCCGACCCATGTCTAGTGCCCTCATGTCGTGTATTATGTGTTGGTAAATGTACGGATGGGGTGACAGGTCGAGTATATGTGAAGAAAATGACAATGCAGAGGTCCCTCGGTTATCGCAGGGGTCACGTTCTGAAAATAAACCGCAAAAGGCGAAATCCGCGAAGTAGCCAGCTTTATTTTTTACAATTATTACCGTACGTAGCCAAAAAATGCTCAATGAAGAAAAAGAAAACATATATAAGTCACACCGGACTGTAATCGCACTTTTTGGGGAAAATTTATTTTAGAAAATCAGAGACCAAGAACAGACATTTCATCTTGAAAGGCGAGTTATAAAAGTTATAGTAATAAAAACCGAATAGAGAAGAATCCGTGTGTCATTTGTTCGTTTGTCTTTCAATATAGAACCAAAAATAAGAAAACTGAAAAACAACTCTCTTCTTTATTATTTGTCTCAAAAACCAAAATGAAAAAACAGATAATGATGTATTTTTTCATTTTTTATTCATATATGCGGTTCATATGTTTGGTCTATGGACTGTCAGTGTGAAAAATGTAATATATAAGTCGCAGGAACCACCCAAACCCTGAAAAAAGTGCCACTTATAGGCCAAAAAATGTGGTATATATGATTCAAGGCTGTAAAACCCCTCAGCACAGCACACACTTTATACAGTTTTCTCAGACAGGCTCCACAATCTTTGGTGCAGGGGTCTTTATGGTGCAGGGGTCTTTATGGTACAGGGGTCTTTTTGGTGCAGGGGTCTTTTTGGTGCAGGGGTCTTTATGGTGCAGGGGTCTTTTTGGTGCAGGGGTCTTTTTGGTGCAGGGGTCTTTTTGGTGCAGGGGTCTTTATGGTGCAGGGGTCTTTTTGGTGCAGGGGTCTTTATGGTGCAGGGGTCTTTATGGTACAGGGGTCTTTTTGGTGCAGGGGTCTTTTTGGTGCAGGGGTCTTTATGGTGCTGGGGTCTTTTTGGTGCAGGGTCTTTATGGTGCAGGGTCTTATGGTGCAGGGGTCTTTATGGTACAGGGGTCTTTGGTGCAGGGGTCTTTTGGTGCAGGGGTCTTTATGGTGCAGGGTTCTTTTTGGTGCAGGGGTCTTTATGGTACAGGGTCTTTTGGTGCAGGGTCTTTTTGGTGCAGGGGTCTTTATGGTACAGGGTCTTTATGGTGCAGGGTCTTTTTGGTGCAGGGGTCTTTTGGTGCAGGGGTCTTTATGGTGCAGGGTCTTTTGGTGCAGGGGTCTTTTTGGTGCAGGGGTCTTTATGGTGCAGGGGTCTTTTTGGTGCAGGGGTCTTTTTGGTGCAGGGTCTTTTTGGTGCAGGGTCTTTATGGTGCAGGGTCTTTTTGGTGCAGGGTCTTTTTGGTGCAGGGTCTTTATGGTGCAGGGGTCTTTTGGTGCAGAGGGTCTTTATGGTACAGGGTCTTTTGGTGCAGGGTCTTTTGGTGGGGTCTTTTTGGTGCAGGGTCTTTATGGTGCAGGGTCTTTTTGGTGCAGGGTCTTTATGGTACAGGGGTCTTTTGGTGCAGGGTCTTTTGGTGCAGGGTCTTTTGGTGCAGGAGTCTTTATGGTGCAGGGGTCTTTATGGTACAGAGGTCTTTATGGTGCAGGGGTCTTTTGGTGCAGGGTCTTTTGGTGCAGGGTCTTTTTGCGCAGGGTCTTTATGGTACAGGGTCTTTTTGGTGCAGGGTCTTTATGGTGCAGGGGTCTTTTTTGGTGCAGGGGTCTTTATGGTACAGGGTCTTTTGGTGCAGGGTCTTTTTGGTGCAGGGTCTTTTGGTGCAGGGTCTTTACAGCAGGGGTCTTTTTGGTGCAGGGTCTTTATGGCACAGGGTCTTTTGGTGCAGGGTCTTTTGGTGCAGGGTCTTTTTGGTGCAGGGTCTTTATGGTGCAGGGGTCTTTTTGGTGCAGGGTCATTTGGTGCAGGGGTCTTTTTGGTGCAGGGGTCTTTTGGTGCAGGGTTTTTTGGTGCAGGGTCTTTATGGTGCAGGGGTCTTTGGTGCAGGGTCTTTTTGGTGCAGGGTCTTTTTGGTGCAGGGGTCTTTATGGTGCAGGGTGCAGGGGTCTTTATGGTGCAGGGGTCTTTATGGTGCAGGGGTCTTTATGGTACAGGGGTCTTTTTGGTGCAGGGGTCTTTGGTGCAGGGGTCTTTTTGGTGCAGGGGTCTTTTTGGTGCAGGGGTCTTTTTGGTGCAGGGGTCTTTTTGGTGCAGGGGTCTTTATGGTGCAGGGGTCTTTTTTGGTGCAGGGGTCATTTTGGTGCAGTGGGTCTTTTTGGTGCAGGGGTCTTTATGGTGCAGGGTCTTTATGGTGCAGGGGTCTTTTGGTGCAGGGTCTTTATGGGTACAGGGTCTTTTTGGTGCAGGACTCTTTTTGGTGCAGGGGTCTTTATGGTACAGGGTCTTTTTGGTGCAGGGGTCTTTATGGTGCGGGGGTCTTTTTGGTGCAGGGTCTTTATGGTGCAGGACTCTTTTGGTGCAGGGTCTTTATGGTACAGGGGTCTTTTGGTGCAGGGGTCTTTATGGTGCAGGAGTCTTTTGGTGCAGGGTCTTTTGGTGCAGGGTCTTTTTGGTGCAGGGGTCTTTATGGTACAGGGGTCTTTTTGGTGCAGGGTCTTTATGGTGCAGGAGTCTTTTTGGTGCAGGGGTCTTTTTGGTGCAGGGGTCTTTTGGTGCAGGGTCTTTATGGTGCAGGGGTCTTTTTGGTACAGGGTCTTTATGGTGCAGGACTCTTTTGGTGCAGGGGTCTTTATGGTACAGGGTCTTTGGTGCAGGGTCTTTATGGTGCAGGGGTCTTTTTGGTGCAGGGGTCTTTTTGGTGCAGGGGTCTTTTTGGTGCAGGGGTCTTTATGGTGCAGGGGTCTTTTTGGTGCAGGGGTCTTTGGTACAGGGTCTTTTGGTGCAGGGTCTTTATGGTACAGGGGTCTTTTTGGTGCAGGGGTCTTTATGGTGCAGGGTCTTTTGGTGCAGGGTCTTTATGGTACAGGGTCTTTGGTGCCAGGGGTCTTTTTGGTGCAGGGGTCTTTATGGTGCAGGGGTCTTTTGGTGCAGGGGTCTTTATGGTGCAGGGTCTTTTTGGTGCAGGGGTCTTTATGGCACAGGGTCTTTTGGTGCAGGGGTCTTTATGGTGCAGGGGTCTTATGGTACAGGGTCTTTTTGGTGCAGGGTCTTTATGGTACAGGGTCTTTTTGGTGCAGGGGTCTTTATGGCACAGGGTCTTTTGGTGCAGGGTCTTTTTGGTGCAGGGGTCTTTTTGGTGCAGGGGTCTTTATGGTACAGGGGTCTTTTGGTGCCAGGGGTCTTTTTGGTGCAGGGGTCTTTATGGTGCAGGGTCTTTTTGGTGCAGGGGTCTTTATGGTGCAGGGTCTTTTGGTGCAGGGTCTTTATGGTACAGGGTCTTTTTGGTGCAGGGGTCTTTTTGGTGCAGGGTCTTTATGGTACAGGGGTCTTTTTGGTGCAGGGTCTTTATGGCACAGGGTCTTTTTGGTGCAGGGGTCTTTATGGTACAGGGGTCTTTTGGTGCAGGGTCTTTTTGGTGCAGGGGTCTTTTTGGTGCAGGGTCTTTATGGTGCAGGGTCTTTTTGGTGCAGGGTCTTTATGGTACAGGGGTCTTTATGGTACAGGGTCTTTGGTGCAGGGTCTTTATGGTGCAGGGGGTCTTTTTGGTGCAGGGTCTTTATGGTACAGGGGTCTTTTGGTGCAGGGTCTTTATGGTACAGGGTCTTTTTGGTGCAGGGGTCTTTATGGTACAGGGTCTTTTTGGTGCAGGGGTCTTTATGGTACAGGGTCTTTTGGTGCAGGGTCTTTATGGTACAGGGTATTTTGGTGCAGGGTCTTTTGGTGCAGGGTCTTTTTGGTGCAGGGTCTTTATGGTGCAGGGTCTTTTTGGTGCAGGGGTCTTTATGGTACAGGGTCTTTTGGTGCAGGGTCTTTTTGGTGCAGGGTCTTTTTGGTGCAGGGTCTTTATGGTACAGGGGTCTTTTTGGTGCGGGGTCTTTTTGGTGCAGGGTCTTTTTGGTGCAGGGGTCTTTACATGGTGCAGGGGTCTTTTGGTGCAGGGTCTTTTGGTGCAGGGGTCTTTTTGGTGCAGGGGTCTTTATGGTACAGGGTCTTTTTGGTGCAAGGGTCTTTATGGTACAGGGGTCTTTTTTGGTGCAGGGGTCTTTTGGTGCAGGGGTCTTTTGGTGCAGGGGTCTTTATGGTGCAGGGGTCTTTTGGTGCAGGGGTCTTTTTGGTGCAGGGTCTTTATGGTGCAGGAGTCTTTTTGGTGCAGGGGTCTTTATGGTGCAGGAGTCTTTTTGGTGCAGGAGTCTTTTTGGTGCAGGGGTCTTTGGTGCAGGGTCTTTATGGTGCAGGGTCTTTATGGTGCAGGAGTCTTTATGGTGCAGGAGTCTTTTTGGTGCAGGGGTCTTTATGGTGCAGGGTCTTTATGGTGCAGGAGTCTTTATGGTGCAGGAGTCTTTTTTTTTTGGTGCAGGGGTCTTTATGGTGCAGGGTCTTTATGGTGCAGGGTCTTTATGGTGCAGGAGTCTTTTTGGTGCAGAGTCTTTTTGGTGCAGGGGTCTTTGGTGCAGGGGTCTTTTGGTGCAGGGTCTTTATGGTGCAGGAGTCTTTTTGCGCAGGGGTCTTTATGGTGCAGGGGTCTTTATGGTACAGGGGTCTTTTTGGTGCAGGGGTCTTTTTGGTGCAGGGGTCTTTATGGTGCAGGGGTCTTTATGGTGCAGGGGTCTTTTTGGTGCAGGGGTCTTTATGGTGCAGGGGTCTTTTTGGTGCAGGGGTCTTTTTGGTTCAGGGGTCTTTTTGGTGCAGTGGTCTTTTGGTGCAGGAGTCTTTTTGGTGCAGGAGTCTTTTGGTGCAGGGCTCTTTTATGGTGCAGGGGTCTTTTTGGTGCAGGGGTCTTTTTGGTGCAGGGGTCTTTTTGGTGCAGGGGTCTTTATGGTGCAGGGGTCTTTATGGTGCAGGGGTCTTTTTGGTGCAGGGGTCTTTATGGTGCAGGGGTCTTTTTGGTGCAGGGGTCTTTTTGGTGCAGGGGTCTTTTTGGAGCAGTGGTCTTTTTGGTGCAGGGTCTTTTGGTGCAGGAGTCTTTTTGGTGCAGGAGTCTTTATGGTGCAGGGGTCTTTATGGTGCAGGGGTCTTTTTGGTGCAGGGGTCTTTATGGTGCAGGGGTCTTTTTGGTGCAGGGGTCTTTTTGGTGCAGGGGTCTTTTTGGTGCAGGGGTCTTTTTGGTGCAGGGGTCTTTTTGGTGCAGGGGTCTTTTTCCGAGTGAAGAACAGAGTTATGGGGAGTTGTTGGCACTGTTTTTTCTTCTGGGCGAGAAGATTCTTATAAACAGACACAGATTTGCCACCTTTGATTACGCAGAACGACCAATCAGGGCATAGAACACAATGCACGTTCATATGATGCAAAAAAACATGCAAAATTGCACCCAAAAAAATGTGCGAAACAGCGTTATGGTGAGAGACGACTGTAAAAGCTTTCATTCATTCATTCATTCATTCAAAACAGACCTGTAGTTGTGTTTTGTTTCATTCACATGTTTGATTAATTCTTTATTATTCGTCTGTCTACATCTCCAAAGCTCAAAATGCTCTGTTCCACCTTGTGATGTCATGAAGTGGTAGTGGTAGTGAACACCTGCCCTTTTTTTTTTTTTACCTTTAATTCGGTAGAAATCGGCAATTCCAGGTCTGAAATGATCCAAATGATTCTAGTGAAGGTGTGTGGAGTTTAAAAACACCGTGGAGCACTTCCTGTATCACCGCATGACATCACAAGGTGGAACAGGGTGTTTTCAGTTTGGGAGAAGAACTCCAGCTGTTTGTGATGAGGAAACGACATTAGAACAGGGATCAAAACGATGTATTTGAGCGCGATTTGCCCCAGAACAGATATAGTGTATAAACTAAACGGCTCTTCAGGTCAAAATAAATCTGCGTTGTGCTGTCCGCCTCAAAATATAAAGCATTTTTCAATAATCAGGAAGTTTCTTAGCATGCTAGTTATTAGTGTTGTGAAAAGCGTTTATATACTCATCATGGTGAATAAGGAGGACTCTCTGAATGCAGAAGGGAAGTTAGGAAGGATTTTGGACCTCTGCAAACGATTTTTAAATGAACTAATTCTGTTTTTCCGTGTTTTAAGACGGTAAAAAATCAGGTACAGCGCTTTCATATCGTATAATTATTTTCTTTTTTTAGAGTTTCAGTGATACAAAAGACACAAAGAACACTGAGAAAACGTACAATTTCCTGGACCTGGTCAGAACTCCTCGGATTCGGAGGTACACGATCATCACTGGAATTCTCTGGTGGGTATTCCGCATAAACTGTGTGAATGTGTATGGGAATGAAAACAGGAAGTGAGCACGGGGGCGCGTCCGGCTTCATCGCCTCTGACCCCATTTCACTTTCTGTAGAAAATCGTCGCCTCTCTGTGCCTGCTGCTGTGGCCTTGACAGTTTGGTCTTAAAACCTTCGTATTAACTCACTCTACATGATCCTGGGGTTTTTATTTCACTATTTTAGGCTAAATCAGGACTGAACCAGGGACTAAACCAGGGACTAAACCAGGGACTAAACCAGGACTAAACCAGGACTAAACCAGGGTATAGCGCTGCATTCCCGCGGGACCTGACCCAAAACAATTTGGCTTGGGGCACATTTTGAAAGCTCATTCCAGGTCGTCCCTCTAAACCAGGGATGAACCGGGGACGCTCTGAAGAAACACAGAACCACTATAAACGTCAACAAATCTCACCCACGCCTTCAGTCGCCGAGAGCAAACGTTTTAGTCGCCTCTCCAAAGCGACTCCGGGGACACTCACAGCATGTGGTCCGAGAAGCACTCTGTCAGTATAGTCACATTTTCTTTGTGTTTTAGTCTTTAGTTTTCTGTATTTTACCTCAACAAGTGACAGTTTATTCCTCTCTTTACTGTTACAGGAATCAGATTGGTCAAAAATAGGGACACAATTGCATAAAACTCAATCACAAATCAACGGTTTTGGATAATTCTGCAGGGACAGGGGACACAGGGCTCAAAACTGGGACTGTCCCGGGTAAATAAGGGCGTCTGGTCAGCCTATCTAGAGGTAGAGTCTGGGTGAGGCTGGGCCGCATCAAGTATTCGACAAAATAGGGTTTCAGGTTGTTGTTTTTTTTGTTAAAGCGCAACTGTCCACTCTTCTCTATCTTTAGTTCATGATAGTCAAATTTCTTCAGAACTTGCTCTGAACAGGGCCCACACTCTTTTTCACTGTTGTTTAAAAGAGACCCTGTTGTGAAAAAGGTCTATTCATAACAAAAATGGCTGGCTGCACATAAAACTCTGCCCCCTGGTGGTGGCTGTGCAGGTACGGCGTGGCGCAGACGTACTACGGCATCTGTCTGAACATCAGTGGCTTCGGGCTGAGTCTGTACCTCACTCACTTCATCTACGCCGTCATCGAGGTGCCCGCCAAGTGGCTCATTTACGTCCTGCTCAACATCATCGGACGCAAGAAGTGCCAGGCCGGGACCCTGCTCCTCACCGGAGTCTGCATCTTCATCAACATCTTCATGCCGGACAGTAGGTTGCCACACTCTCTGCTTAAGGAGCTGATTTTTACAATGTTTTTCAATGTTTTTTACAATGTCCAAACCAACAATGCAATAAAGCTTGGCCAAAATGTAAGATCTAAACACTTAAATCTATCAGAAAATGACTTAAAGGACATTCGCAGTGAACCAAAACAAACACGGCAATGCAGGCGGACATACGTTGGCCTCTTTTACTGAAATGTTAGTGAAATGCGTTGTGGGGATTAAGTTTGGCTGAAGTCTGCTCGCTCCAGGGAAAGAAACCGAGAAAAAAAAGAGATTCCAGATGACTTGAATTAAAAAAGTTTGACTAAAATTTGAGTAAATTTCACTTAACATGCAAAATGGAACAAGACTTTTCGTAATTAAAATACGAAAGTACATCTTAAGATAAGAAAAACAATAACACTTTACAGTTAAAATCAGAAATAAAATCTATTGTTGCTTGAATTAAGTCAAACACACTTGTTCCACTGGTCGATAATTTTACTTGTCAAGTTGAATCTACCTAGATATAGATTTTTGCTGTGCAGGCTGAGCGACAGCTTCTACCCACGAGCAGTGCGGATTAAACATTTAGATCTAATCTAATCCATGTTTGGTGCTCACAGGCCTGTGGTATCTGCGCGCAGCCATCGCCATCCTGGGAAAAGGAGCTTCAGAAGCATCTTTCACCACAGTCTTCTTATACACGACTGAGATTTACCCCACAGTCATCAGGTAAGAACACGACTGAGATTTACCCCACAGTCATCAGGTAAGAACACGACTGAGATTTACCCCACAGTCATCAGGTAAGAATTAGGTCTGGGCGATATGGACTAAAAAATATATCTCGATATATTTTGCTATATCTCGATATACGATATATATCTCGATATCTTTACAGGAAAAATACAGCCCCCCAAACTACTGCAAAAACAAAAAAACTAAGTTTATCTGATTAATATTCATTAGAAATTCCAGTGGCACTTTACACAAAACTGCTTCAAAGTGAATAAAGTGTGCAGGATTTTTAAACCTGTATTTTCAAATTCCAAACTAGAGTTACATTCTCTTGTTTTAAAGTGGTATTTAGTCTCTGCACATTTACCAAACCAAACGCACATTGTGACAAACAGATTTATTTGGCATTTGGCACAGGCTGCAGAGAGAAGCCCTCACGCTCCCGCACACCTTCACACACTGGGATGAGTTTATTGGCGACAGCAGCGGCATTAATAAAAATGACCGCACTCAGTATTCAGACATCGAGTCCGTGACAAGACCGAGTCCAAATGCGCTCGAGTCCGAGACAAGACCAAGACAAAGCTCTCGCTTTAGCGGAGAAGGAAGTCCAGCGACAGCGTGGGTCCTGCTGCGGGGCGCTCCTCGTTTAAGGGGACGTGTGTCGAGCGCGGTCGGAGGTGTCATGAGGTTGCGCTCGCGCTGGGAAACGTGCATTGAGAAAGTTTAACTCGTCACGTTACGTTTGTGCGCAGTTCTCTTTATTGTGCTGCAGAAGCACTCGCACAGATGCGCCTGTTTTGTTTTCCACGTTCGCATGACGAAATATTTACTCACAAATGTAAGTGAAATGGGCGCACTGTAGAGCCCTGGTCCTAGTCTTGGTTTAGTCCGCCACCGAGGCCCGGGCTCTGCAGCCGCGTTTAGTCCTCGTTTAGTCCGCAGCCAGCTCCGCGGAGGAGCTCGGGGGACAAAAGCGCAGAGGCGAGCGCGGCACAGAGAAGGTGAGACAAGCGAAGCGGCGAAACCAGAAGTAAACATAAGCATTACAGCGATATATCGATATGTCTGAATTCATATCGAGTTTCGAAAATATCTCGCCCACCCCTAGTAAGAACACAACTGAGATTTACCCCACAGTCATCAGGTAAGAACACCACTGAAACCGTTCCCTATGGTACGGTGTACGATATTTATTGCGATATCGTGGGAAAGCTCACAATATTGTGGGGAGTCTCACGATATTACGATATTCTACATAGACTGACATTCTAAAATGCTTTGTCCAGTCATTTGGTGCAACATTTATTGTCATTAGGGATGGAACGAGATCCAAATCTCTCTGGACCATATTTATTGCAATATTTTCTGCTCCTTTTTCCTCTAAAAATGCCTTCACAAGAAAGAATGAAGATGTAAAAGTGCTTAGAACAGTTATTTCTTCATGTCGTCTGCACTGAAACGGAGCAAAGGATCATGGTCTATGTAGTTCCCTCTGTTTTTTACCTATTTCTGCATCAGAACTGTTCATTTAAGCAAAGACACTTGGGATTCGATATATCGTGATGCTCCATGATATTATTGTGAGACCTTTGACGATACGATATAACCAGATTTACCTTATTGT
This sequence comes from Odontamblyopus rebecca, assembly GCA_030686955.1. Taxonomy (NCBI): domain Eukaryota; kingdom Metazoa; phylum Chordata; class Actinopteri; order Gobiiformes; family Gobiidae; genus Odontamblyopus; species Odontamblyopus rebecca. The sequence goes on from CM060662.1 coordinate 37,662,353, forward strand.
TATTGATATGATATCAGTGTTGTTCATCCCCTATTCCGACATCTTTTATGTTGCCATTCTGACAATTTACTCATGAGGTAGTGGTGCGTTGAGCACAGCGAGAGGAAGCGCGCTGGTTTAGACCTGCTTTTAGTCCTGATTTAGACCTGGTTTTAGTCCTGGCATAGACCTGCTTTTAAACCAGGACTAAACCAGGTCTAGACCAGGACTAAAACCAAGTCTAAATCAGGACTAAACCAGGTCTATACCAGGACTAAAACTAGGATGAAACCTGGTCTGAAACTAAACCAGGACTAAAATAAGGACTCAAACCAGGTCTAAACCAGGACTAAACCAGGTCTATAACAGGACTAAAACCAGGTCTAAAACAGGACTACAACAGGATTTAAGCAGGATTAAACCAGGCCGCACCTCCTCCCATTGCCCTCAGCGCTCCTGCGCCTCCAGTCTGTGAAAATCTGGTCCTGAAAAGAGCGCAGTCCAAACTTAAACTTAATAATCACATGTCAGAATGACGGGATGTTGGAAAAAAAAGCTAATGTGCCGCCGCTCCGACCACGGGGGAAAAATACTGTAGGACACTTGGTAACAAATGGACACACCGCCACTCCAACAGTTAGACGTCAGTGTTGGAGTGGCGGCCTGTAACCGATATCGCCATATTTACGCTATTGTTACGTCCCGATGAGCTTTGTGACGTGTATTTACCCGCAGACAGAACGCCATGGGCTACACCAGCTTCATCAGCCGTCTGGGCGTGTGCCTCGCTCCCCTCATCCTGCTGCTGGAGGAGGTGTGGAGCGCCCTGCCTCAGATCATCCTCTCTGCCGTGGCGCTCCTGTCGGGCCTGGTGGTGCTGCTCCTGCCCGAGACGCTCCACGCCCGCCTGCCCGAGACCATCGAGGACGTGGAGACGCTGAGGTGAGGAGTCGACGAAACGAGGACTGGGACTGTGCCACCAAAGGAGAGGATTCAAAAGGTTTTTAACCGTCTGACAAACTGGATTCTCTCCTTTGCCCATGGACGACTGAGGGAGGGATTTTCCACACTTACCACAACGTGTGTGCCTACGGCGGAATGTTCGGCGGTTACCGTGGCGACGCAACGCGCACATTTACGAACACTGCCAGAAACAGATTTAAAACTGCACTGTGTAACTTTTTGTTGGGCTCAGTCGCCTGCTTGTTTCTACGGAGATGTCACTGCTCTGCCCGGAATGTTCCGCAGTGTGACATTAAACAGCTCCATGTTGTGGATTTTTAAATCCGAGAAGAATAAAACTGGAGAGAAGTTGTTTTAAATCAAAGAGTCTGGATTTCTTAAAGCGATTGTGCCACAATTACAGAGAAAATTAAAACGAAACCTTCTGTCCCTCACGCAAAGTCTGTCTCTGATCTGACCCACGGCAAAACCAAAACAGACTCTTATACAGTCGACAAACGTCAGAACATCAACATGAGGTAGAACATACGACAGTATCTGAACAACCTCCAAACGGAGACTAAACATCTGGTTCAGCTGAGGCATCGAGCAGATTCACCCCAAAGATCCACTGTTCTAAATGATGAGAAAAAGCAAAGCAGCAGCTCGTTGTTTTAACAATACTGGATAAAGACAGAGCAGAGTGACCTGTCCTGAGATTCCCCAGGAACAGCAGATTCCACCATCACATGTGGCAGGAACACAGAAATGCTTCAGCAGTTGTTAGTTAACAGTATCTACACCCATAAAATACATTCTTTAGCTTAGATAGATCCCAACAGAAAACAAAGTGAAAGTTTTCCACCACACACTACTTTACATTTATTCAGTTACAGGTGGTTTTATAGCTTAAAAATACCTAGAAAAACAGTTGTTCTGACTGTGAGCGGGGTCGCCTCTCCACAGCAGTGAAGCAATCTCCATGAAGAAAAGCATCTGACGGACCCTCCACCAGAAAAGTTACACAATGCACCTTTAACCCTCGAAGACCTACGTTATCGTACACGATACAGAGGAATATGTTTCTATAACCGCGCAGAACTTTCTAACGGTAAAAGACAGAAACGTCCTTTTCCCCTCTGAAAGTGCAGACATAGAGGTTTCCGTACATTTCTGCGGCTTTATCCTACGTCACACTCACGCTGTGTGATGACGTGAGCAAAACGAGTGTCCAATAGGAACTTTGTTTTCCCCAAACTCATGCGCTCCGTCCATTTTGATCGAGCCAAACTTTGCCAAAGAGTGAAGTGAGTCAAGATGGTCGACTCCTCTGACTGTGTGTGTTTATAACGAGGGAAAAAGTCACTCTAAGTGGAGTTAATTCTCACACACATGGAAAATGACACATCTTGGTGTGTGTAATTGTGCATCTCTTTCTATTTTTATTTAAAGGTTTATTTCAGTCCAAATGAACAAATCCAAATGTAATTTCCACCCTGGAAATGCAGAAGTGCTGTGGCTCTGGCCCTGGACCTGACAGGAGCTGTTTCCAGGACTGGACCAGGAAAGTCATGGAGCCACTGCACTTTTTATTGTTTTAGGGCAATAAGGAGATTTTTAATTTACTTACAGACTTGAGATTTTACATTTTTGTAGCTAAGGCCCTAAATTAAGCATTTTTTATGTACAAAAAAACAGCATCTTTTCAGGCGCCTGTGATCGACACGAGTGTTCAAGGTCCTTTTCTGGAGAGGGAGGAGCTCAGGTTAAATGTTGCGTCCTACACTGGGCTCATATTCATGTGTTTAAAGTGTAAAACACGTGAGAACACATAACATATTTACTCTAGGGTCACCAGTATTTCAAAATAAAAAAACAGAGACATCCCCAGTTTTTTGGTGGTTGGTAATAATAAAATTGTGAAATGAGTGCGTAATTAGCCATGGGGCACTTTTGTTTTGTTTTGGGGCAATAAGGATATTTTTAGTTTACTTGCAGACTTGATTTTTGTAGCTAAGGCCCTAAATTAAGCATTTTTTATGTCCAAAAAGTTGTTTCTACATGTTTGCTGTGTGTTTTGTATAAAAGAGTGAATTTTATTTTCCGTTTCTTTTTTCATCTCTATTTCTGGTCCTGTAGCTTTTCTCACAGCCTCATGACACAACTACAGCAGCAGATTGTGAAATAACAGGTTGGACTGAACAAAAGGAGGTAGAACACTTCATTAGGGGTAAAAGGAGGAGTTTTAATCGCAAAATTAAGAAAAAAATCCAGGCGAAGACAAATGTACTAAAATTGGTCTGGAAGGGTTAAACTCCTGTTGCTGAACGTTGTTGTTTTCCCGACTCTCCCAGTGCATTGTGGTTTATATTTCTCCATTGGCCTCTCTGGTGGACATCTTTAGTGGGTACTTTTTGCACTACTTTTTCTCCAACTGGACATTCGGACGCCCCTGAAAACGCTGTGACCCCTAAGTTGGGACATTTACTTTACTTTTATTCATTTATTTAAAGGACAGTTCCAGTTAAACATAAGGCCAAGGCAAAAATGAATTATCATTTCATCAATACACATAAATAACAGTAAAATGTACACAACGTTAACTGTTTAGTTCAACGTTTTAATAACGTTGAAAGATTTTACATAGAGCGAGCTGATCTCCTTAGGATCCTTTAAAAGAATTTGAACTTACAGTGACGCCGTAACGTCTGTATGCAGCTGCTTCTCCTGATTGTCTTGTGTATATTGTGAAATAGTAAGATAGGACTTTATAGGACTTTATTGATCTCACAGTGGAGATATTCAACAGTCACAGCAGCTCCAGGACAGTTTAGCGCAAAAAAGGGGAAAAAGTGTGATGCAGTCAAGATAAACAATAATAAAATTAATAATATAAAGTGAATAAGTATATGTACAAAATTTACAAAGAGAATTGAAATATAAATACTATATATATATAAAATAAAGACATTTTAGTCTTTTAGTCTGACATTTTAGATCCCGAAACCGGGATGACATATTTCTGAACTGTAAAACTGTATTATTTGTGTGTGTGTGTGTGGTGATTGATAGTGACTTGTAACAAACATGTAACTGAACTGCTGCCTGTCTTGGCCAGGACGCTCTTGTAAAAGACATTTTTAATCGCAGTGAGTCTTTTCCTGGTTAAATAATGGTTAAATCAATAAATAAATAAAATAAAAACTACATAAATAGTTTTATAAATTCATTGCCATTATTTCCCATAAAAAAGAAAAAATAAATTTATCGTCAAACCCTAATATAAAATTTCACATATTTCATGAACATCATTCGCAGATAAAAACGACAGACAATAAACACTGTGTCAGCAGTAAGACTCTTCTGCAAAAAAAGAAGTTAAATGACCATTATCGTGAATATTTGTCCCCACTTAAGGCCACACAAACCCCACTGCACCAACGTTTACTGTGGCTTAAATAATCAAACTGTACAACTCCTCAAGAATCTAACAGTATCATCCCAAAGTCCAGCCCCACCCTTATGTGACGGGTGTTAATGTTGAAGTTAATGTCGACGCGTCCGTTCGCTCAGTCGCTTTAACCCGTGGGAGAAAGTGCAGGAGTTGGGACGTGTTTTAAGCTCAACCGGTCGCGAGTTCCACTTTTTTTGCTGCAGTAAATGACTGAAATGAATTTGACGCCGATTCAGACTGGGGAATCACGGGCTCTTTCGATTCTCATTTCCGTTTGTTTTCATTTCAGGGGCAGAGGAACGTCTCACGGTGTCGAGTCCACAGACACCTGCCTGGAGTCCAAACGCTCGGCTCAGACATAGACCCGCAGGGTGTGAACGCATTTTCCACGGATCAAACCGGAGGAAAATGGAGGTTGTTTTGTTTTGTAGTTCCTGAACACGTCAGACGCCCGGGGGGGTCGGGGGTCACACTGGTGCGGACGTGTTTAGAGACGCTGTAACTATTATAAAAATATTCTTTTTGCAATACACAGAGTTCTTGGGTGAAGACAGTGGTAGAAATGATCAAGTTCAACATTTGTGGATTTACCTTTTGCTTATTTAAAGGTGCGTTGTGTAACTTTTCTGGTGGAGGATCCGTCAAAAATGCTTTTCTCCATGGACAGTCTGCATTTTTTGTTTTTTTATTTAACCTTTATTTTTCCAGGGAAGTCCCACTGAGATTAAAAACCTCTTTTTCAGGGCAGCCCAGGCCAAGAGGCGGTAAAAACACGTTTAAAATGCACTTAAAATGACGCAAAAATGACAATAAATGAATTAAAACCAGTACAAATCGAGGAGGGCATTTCAAGTGCTCAGTCTGGATTTAAAATCATTCAATGAAATCCGATAGTTTCCGTTCCATATTAAACCGTTTTATCTTCATGGAGTCAGAATGTTTATTTCCCTGGGTATTTTCGAGCTATAAAACCACCTGTAAATGAATAAATGTAAAGTAGATAATGACATATCGAGAGCAAGTGACAGATCCCCAACCGAAGAGTTACATAATCCACCTTTGAATGTGTTTATTTTGGGCACTTACTGTATTTTTTGGACTATAAGTCACACTTTTTTCATGGTTTGGGTGGTTCCTGTGATTTATATATTTAAATATCCAGTTTCACATGTTTGTTATTTTCACACTGATGGCCACGAGGGGGCGCTGTAGGCATGTGCGCCAGTATCTGCTGCTCCTATTACTCCCGCACCACTGAAAATGTCAAGTTTAAACATCAACTCATGAAGACATCTGAGAAAGACTGAACACAAATGCCCCAAAAAGGAAATCGTCTGCAGATTACAAGATGCAAGTGGTGAAATCTGCAGCTGAAAACGGTGATCGAGCAGCAGAAAGAAAAGTTTGGAGTGAGGGAGATGTTTGTAAGAGAGGAGTTAAAAGCAGAGGAAACTCAGACTGCAACGAAGAAAACAAAAACAGCTGCTACTGCTTCAGGCAACGGACAACGATGTCCCAAAAACTGCAGCAGATTTCCACACCGAGGACAGTTTGAAGTGTTGACACGTCGGTTTTCGGGCTCTTATTTTATAAAATAAATTCCCCCCTGCAAAAAATGCGATTTATATATGTTTTTTTTCTTCTTCATTGGGCATTTTTTGGCTTGTGCGACTTATAGTCCGGAAAATATGGTTAAAAATGTACATTATTTTACAATGGAACATATAACATTAGAGAAAACATAAAAGAAACAACAAAATATTCTGCCCAAAAAGGAGCAGGAAGAAGAGACGTTATTTAATCCCACCTCCTCTTCTAATCTAACGCACTGAGTTTTCTTTTTCATTTTTCAGACATTTTACATTAACTATATCACCTTTAATAAAGGGAAAACAAAACGGTCTCACACCCTCATCTGACAGCATCAAACTAAACTAAAAATCTAAACTAAAAATCACCGCGGAGCAGGAACTGGACCAATGCTGCAGTGTTTTTAATCATTGGTTGTACGGAGGTTTTTTTTTTGGTTCAAATTGTCAATGAAAGGTCAAAATAGCGTAATTATGATGACCAAAAAGAAAAAAGTAATGAAAATCCATCAACGGTGGACGTGGTGGAGCCAGATAAACATTAGGCTGTTTTGTCGTCAATCAAACTCACTACGTTTCTAGTGTATCTGACGCTCCGGCGCTGGGATTACGTGGTTTCCGTTCGCCTCTCGCACATTCCACAGACACAAGACGCCGTTTACTCGGTTCTGAGCGGCTTTTTCCAACTGCAGCTTCCTCACAGTTTGCACAAAGTTTGTCACGACGACGGACGAAAAGAATTTCCGATTTTGAGGTCGCTGAAAGAAGAAGAGAAGGGGAAAAGGAGCGAAGCCGAACTGAGGTGATTCTTGGAGATTCCTTCCAGCGATGGCGCGACTGAGACAGGCGAAGGGTCGGGCGATAAATGACTTCTGGACGGGAAACTTCAACAGCGATTCTGAACACACAGCAGCTGAAAACAAGCAGGATTTCTAGAGTGAGGAGGCGGCGGGAGGAGGAGTTTCTACGTTGGGAAAAGGACAAACAGTCGCTGTGTTTGTCTTTTCTTGGAAAATCCTCTGTCCAACCTTTAAGTGCAGAGAAACTGGACACAGCTTAATTTTGCAAAGCTCGTCAGAAGTTTCCTTGGTCTTCTGTCAGTGACCTTCACGCTGAAGTCTCCTGAAATGGTTTTCACTCTATAGCTGTGCCACATCAGGGTCAAGAAATGCCAAAAGTGCAAAGCAGTGATCCAAGCAAGCGAGAAATGAAAAGAAATATTGTTTTTCCGAGTTTATTTTTAGTTTGCAACCTTCCACATGTGTCAGTCATAGTTCCGATGCTTCACTGAGAATCTACAGTGTAAACAATCATGGAAATAAAGAAAAAACATACATTAATAAAAAGTGTCCACGCTCTTGACTGGTTTTGCATCTGTAGACAATGAACCAGGTTAGAAGTTCTCCTTTAAAGGTCCGATATTACGCACAGTTGACTCTTGTGAGTTTTAGACCGTGTTAGAAACGCTATTTCCTCCTCAGAAACAGACCTGTTTGTTTGTGTTTTGTTTTATTGTTTCGTGAATCAGGTTGAGGACCCTCCAACCGAAAAGTTACATCGTGCACACTGTAAATTTCTACGATCGTGCCAAGATTTTCAAACTTATATCAGGTTATTCATCTTGTTTTCAGATTTATTTATTTACTTCTCCAACTTTTTCCTCTGCTGAGCTACTTTTACATCACGAAAATACCAGAGAGCTCCTCATTTTAGCGGCCGCAGGAAACTGAGTAAATATGCTGCGAAAAAGCTGGGCCAGAATTTAAGATTTAAACACTTAAATCTGTCAGGAAATGAATCAAAAGTGGTGAAATGACCTGTCCGTGCAGCAAGATCATTTTACTTGACAAGTTCTCTGAAAATAAACGACGTCTAGATGAGAATGAAGCGTCTCAGAACGAGTAAATTGATCATAAATCTGAAAACAAGATGAAGAACCTGATAGAAGTTTGAAAATCTTCGCCCTGATCTACTTGCTTGTTCTGAGACGCTTCATTCTAGTCGAGAGGTCGTTTATTTTAGGAGAACTTGTCCAGTAAAATGATCTTGCTGCATAGACAGATCATTTCAGTATTTTTAAGTCATTTTCTGATGGATTTAAGTCTTTACGTCTGAAATTTTGGCCAAGCTTCTTTGCAGGGCACGTTTAAAAAATCAAAATCAAGTCAAAATCTCGTCTCGACCGCCTGCGCCACGGTCTCCACGGCCTCCTCCCTGCGCCCGCCGGGGGTGGAGCGAGCGCAGGGCAGCGCCTTCAGCACCTCCGCGGGCCCCTGCGTCATGAACAGGTAGAGCAGAGGGTCCACCAGGGGCCCCAGGTACAGCAGCGTGTGAGCCACCAGGTCCAGGTACTGCACCGCCTCCCCGAGCTCCAGCGCCCGCAGCAGCTCGCTCACCACGTACGGCAGGTAGAGGGCGCTGTAGTTCGCCCAGATCGCCGCCACGCCGCACACCGCCCGCCGCCTCTCCGCCGTGGGACGGTTGGATCGCGAACACGCCAGCGCCCTCCACGAGTCCAGCGCGAAGAACAGCAGGAGCGGGAACGGCGCCAGCAGGGCCACGGCGAACCAGAAGGCGTAGCGCAAAATCGCCAAGGCCAGGACGCCGAACGGGAGGGCCCATTTGAGCGTGACGAAGAACGGGCAGGAGGAGGTGCAGCGGGGGTAGGCGACCGCCAGGTGGCGCTCCTGCGAGATGAAGAGCATGAGGTAGATGTTGGAGATGAGGCCGAAGTGGAAGATGAGGCCGGTGAGGTCGGTGATGCTGGAGGACGAGGAGGAGGAGGAGGAGGAGGAGGAGGAGGAGGAGATGTTCGGAGGTGTTTGCGAAGAAGACTGGCCCACAGAAGGTCGTCCCAGGAAGCTGAGGATGTCTGAGACGAGCAGGAGCGTGACGTGAGGAGGAACTTTACGCTCGCCTGGAAATAACGTAAACGACAATGTGAGAAACGGTAATGAAGGGTTTTGTTTGTTTTAACCCCTGAAGACCTAAGGGCAATTTTAGTTTCATTTCTCCTCGCCTGGATGTTTTTCTTAATTTTCCCTTTAATTTTTCCTGCCCCTTTTACTCCCTAATGAAGTGTTCTACCTCCTTTTGTTCAGTCCAACCTGTTATTTCACAATCTGCTGCTGTAGTTGTGTCATGAGGCTGTGATAAAAGCTACAGGACCAGAAATAGAGATAAAAAAAAATAAAATAAAATAAAATTCACACTCTTTTATACAAAACACACAGCAAACCTGTAGAAACAAATTTTTGGAGATAAAAAATGCTTAATTTAGGGCCTTAGCTACAAAAATGCCAAATCTCAAGTCTGTAAGTAAATTAAAAATCTCCTTATTGCCCTAAAAACAAAAAAAGTGCAGTGGCTCCATGACTTTCCTGGTCCAGTCCTGGAAACAGCTCCTGTCAGGACCAGGGCCAGAGCCACAGCACTTCTGCATTTCCAGGGTGGAAATTACATTTGGATTTGAACATTTGGACTGAAATAAACCTTTAAATAAAAATAGAAAGAGATGCACAATTACACACACCAAGATGTGTCATTTTCCATGTGTGTGAGAATTAACTCCACTTAGAGCGACTTTTTCCCTCGTTATAAACACACACAGTCAGAGGAGTCGACCATCTTGACTCACTTCACTCTTTGGCAAAGTTTGGCTCCATCAAAATGGACGGAGCGCATGAGTTTGGGGAAAACAAAGTTCCTGTTGGACACTCGTTTTGCTCCCGTCATCACACAGCGTGAGTGTGACGTAGGATAAAGCCGCAGAAATGTACGGAAACCTCTATGTCTGCACTTTCAGAGGGGAAAAGGACGTTTCTGTCTTTTACGATTAGAAAGTTCTGCGGTTATAGAAACATATTCCTCAGTATCGTATATGATGTCGTAGAGTCTTCGAGGGTTAAAATTCTATATCGTCGTAAATCGACTCTTGTGAGGTTTAAGTCGTGTTCTGATGTTGTTCCTCCTCAAAAACAGACCTGGAGTTGTGTTTTGTTTCATTCACACGTCTTTATTATTAGTCTACATCTCCAAAGCTGCTCTGTTCCACCTTGTGATGTCATGAAGCTGTTTTTTTGTTTTTTTGTTTTTTTTTTCTCAAAATTAGGAGATCCACACTGGAGTTCTTCTTTGTCTCCCTCTGGTGGTGAACAGAGACATCACCGCATGGAAAATCACACAAAGAGCTGTGTTCACTCACTGTTTGTGCAGTTCGAAGCCTCATGAACCATATTAAAGCGGCGGCACTTTACTTTATACTTTTCTACGAGGTATTAACTGTAAAACCACACATTTAGGTCACCATATTCCTTTTACTGTTGTGCAGTGCCATTAATCTGGCAATTCAATACATATCACGATATCCCTGTTACGATTCAATATACCACGATATATCCCAGTACTAAAACAGGACGATATATTGTGATTTATCAGTAATTACGTTTAATCTTATGGTCGAGTGCTTCTTCATGAGACCAAAACTGGATGAAATACATTTAGTTTAATTTTTAAATCCTCAGAACAGTAAATGGAACTCATGATTTTTTCAGGAAGAACGTGACTTTCAAAAATCGATTCAGAATCGATGCGAGAATCACACAATGAAGTATCGCGGAAGTTGATGAACCACCATAAAACACAACTCCGGGTCTGTTTTTGAGGAGGTAACAGCTTTAGAACGTGACTGAAGTTAACAAGACTCGGCCATTTCCATCAAAACAAGCAAGTGACGCCCCCGGGCAAAGCTACAGGCCAGATCTACGGAGAGGCGACCTCAGTGTCACAGTATTTGTATTTCAAGGTATTTTTATGCAATGAAAACAACTGTCACTGAATCAGACTTACACAAAAACTACGCCAATCATTTGTGCTGCAAAAAACTGCATTTGTGCTTTAGTTTTAGAGATATTTTTATTGGTCAAATTGGAGTCAGGCTCCAGGAAGCTTCAAAATTTCCAAAATGGGTCAATCATTTGTGCTTCATTTGTGCTATTTACTTATTTCGCTGATTACATTACGTCGTACGGAAATGATGTAATCAGCGAAATAAGTAAATAACTTTAAAAATATGAACGCAAAAAGTATTAACGGCACAAACAAAACAAATAATTTATGTAATAGTTTGTGATTTTTTAGCACATTTTAACCTTTTCTGGAGGGACAGGGTGACGTCATCGGCCAAAAACAACTAATTGTTAATATCTCAGAAACGAAAGTGGCACAAACAGAACTCTTTACAGCACAAACGAAGCACAATTTTGGCCGTTTTTGAGCATTCTGAAGCTTCCTGGGGGCTGGTGGTCTCCAATTTGACCTATAAAAGAATCGTTAAAATCTCCAAAACTAAAGCGGCACGAGCGAAACTTTTTACAGCACGAATGATTGACAAATTTTGGGCGTTTTCGAGCATTTTGTAGCTTCCTGGGGGCAGGCGGACTCCAAATCGACCGAAACTCCAAAACTAAAGCAGCAAAAAAACGAAGCACAAATGACCGAAATGAGTGTAGGTTTGCACGATGGGTACGTTTAAAGCCGTACAGTGGAACATTTCAGACAAAGCTATAACATCACAGACGACAGACGAGCACAGCGCAGCTTTAACAATCAAAATATGACCAAACACGACAGATGTGTTTCCCAGTCCAGCCCCCGGAGCTCTCACCTTTGGACACCTTCTGGAGCGTGTAAATCGCCGCTCCCAGCGCCGGCAAACCCACGATGAAACTGACCCAGCTGAGGACCGTCGCCGCTCGCACCGGCCCGGCGACGCTGGAGCTGTTCCCGGTCTGATTCCCGCTGAGGCTCAAGAGCACGTGGGCGGCGGTCAGGACCCCCTCCACCATACTGGGAGCAACAGGGAAGAGCGAAGAGTTATGAGGCCTGGACTGGGTTTGGGTTAAAGATGTGACGATAACGTAAATCTGGTGATGTCGTATCGTCAGAGGTGTCACAATAATATCGTGGAGCATCACAATATATCGAATCTCAAGTCGCTCTTCGCTTAAATGCTGCTCATTAAGCGAAGAGGCTGTAAAAAGTTCTGTTTGTGCCGCTTTAGTTTTTGAGATATTAACAATTAGTTGTTTTTGACCAAAGACGTCCCCTCAAAAAAAGGTTAAAATGTGCTAAAAAATCGCAAAAAACTATGACATAAATTATTTTTGGTTCGTGTTTGCCGTTAATATTTAACTTTTTGCTTTCATATTTTTTTAAAGTTATTATTTACTTATTTCGCTGATGCAGAAATAGCTTAAAAAAACAGAGGGAACTACATAGACCATGATCCTTTGCTCCGTTTCAGTGCAGACGACATGAAGAAATAACTGTTCTAAGCACTTTTACATCTTCATTCTGTGGATTAAGTCTGTGAAGCATTTTTAGAGGAAAAAGGAGCAGATTCACAGTTTTTTATTGTAATAAATCTGGTCCAGTGAGATGTTTATTGTGAAAATCTGGTACAGAGAGATTTGGATTTCGTTCCGTCCCTAATGACAATAAATGTACCAAATGACTGGTCAAAGTATTTTAGAGTCAGTTTTGTTATTCTGTAGAATGTCGTAATATCGTGAGTTTTCCCACGATATCGCAATAAAATATCGTACCGTGAGGTTCAGACCGTGACGATATCGTATTGTGAGACTCTGATATCTTTACAGTCCTAGTTCTAGTTCTGAACTATAACTGCTGCTCCTGTTTTGTGCGGAATAAGTAAAATCCAGTTGTAAATCTATAATTTTCATGCCTGACTTTATTTCCTGCTCTGATAAATGGATAAAGGTGCAGGTTTTCTATGGCTCGAACTGTTATATTTGTCATATTTACTCTGTTTGTTCAAATGAGCAGCTAAAGGGGCTCAGAGGGGAAATGCTGGAGGCCCCTGGTGTAATCACACAGAACAGAGGGTCCGAACTGTGGCCCTCAGGTTCACTGCTGAACGGCCCCGTGTGAGGAGGGCGCCCCCCTGTGGTCAAAGGGAGAGACACGTTAACGCAACAAAAACAGACTTCATCGGGCAAATGTGTCAGAATAAGACTTCATTTGTGCTTTTATGAAACAAACTCTGAGCTCTTAGACAGAAAATAAGTCACTTAAATTAAATTAAACCACCTCCTCGTGCACACGACCGCAGAAGTGAGAAAAATGAGCTGAGACTATTTATAAAAAAGCACTTGGGCTGCAAAAAACTAAATCTAATCAAGTTACGATGATTTGAATTAAAGTTTGATCATGATTTGAGTAAATTTAACTTGACAAGTCAAATGATCTGACAGCGGAACAAGACTTTTACTAAAATTAAAATATGAAAATACATCTGCTACACTTAAGATAAGAAAAAAACAACAACTTTTTGCACTTAAATTAAGAAATAAAATCAAATGTCACTTGAATTAAGAGAAAACCCCTTATTCCACTGCAGATCATTTGACTCCAAACAGTTCACCCTCCCCACACGACCTGACCCCTGACCTCAGACAAAGGTTAGAAAAATGGCCGACACTGATCACGCCCACTTTTGCCAGAAGTGGAGCAGAAGCAGGTGAAGAGGAGGAGCAGGTGTGGAGGAGGTGAGGAGCAGGTGAGGAGCAGGTTTGGACTGTGGAGGTTTAACTAAAACCACTGTGTTTTTAAAGTAAGTCTGTGCTGTGTGAACATTTAACTGAAGGACTGTGTCAGGCCGTTCATGGAGATGAAGCTAATTCAATGAAAAATGGAGAAATAAATAATGAGACCAGGTCAAACTTTCCCACAGGCCAAATGAGCTCAGACATAAACAACCCCCAGACTTTACCTCAGGGGCTAAAACAGCAGTTCTCTACACATGTGAACAGTGCTGCACATGTGCTGTGTTCATGTAAACGTGTTTGACTCATGACATTTGTCTTTATGGTCGTGTTGTTGTTGTTGTTGAATTATATTTTAGAGGATAATTTACACTGATGAATTTGGTAAATGTGCAGGTTACAGGATATTTATGACCGTAAATCTGAGTATTTGTAACGTGTAAACAGTTTCTTTCATGTGTTTTGTACCTGAGGTCTGCAGTTGGAAAGGAGTTTGTAGCTCAAACTGTTATGAGGACTGTTTTTAATGTTTTTTACCTGTGTATTTTTTAATTGCTCATCTGTGTAAAGTGTCTTTGAGTATCTTGAAAAGCGCTATATAAATAAAATGTATTATTATTATTATTATTTAAAACAGGGTAGAGCGTCTTTTCTCTCTGAGCTGAACGTTTTCTGAGCACTGTCCTGGTTTTAAACGCATAAATAATAAATAAACCTGTGATCCGAACCTCAGATGAGCCTTTTACAGGTGCACTTCCCGTGTCAGACCTGCAGGGGGCGCATGTCTGAAACTCTGCGTGTTTCCACAGGCCCTCGTGACGTGTGCGCCTGAAACACAAGCAGTGGACAGAGAGCAGTGTCAGGTGAGCGCCTGTCTGCACCGTCACCTGCCGTCTCCACGGAGACGGTTTTATGTGGGGGGAGTTTTCCACAGTGCGGCTTTAATTAAACTCGTGTTACGCAGAGTTCAGTTTGGATCACATCACAGAGGAGAGAATTCTGTCCAAACCTTTGGCGCAGTTCACGAGAAACACAATTTTAAACATGTTTTCAACAAAATAAAAGTGTTTTCTTAGCAAACCAGGACTAAACCAGGACTAAACCAGGACTAAACCAGGACTAAACCAGGACTAAACCAGGACTAAACCTGGTCTAAACCACCAGGTCTAAACCTGGTCTAAACCAGGACTAAACCTGGACTAAACCACCAGGTCTAAACCTGGTCTAAACCAGGACTAAACCTGGACTAAACCACCAGGTCTAAACCACCAGGTCTAAACCTGGTCTAAACCTGGACTAAACCTGGACTAAACCACCAGGTCTAAACCTGGTCTAAACCTGGACTAAACCACCAGGTCTAAACCAGGACTAAAACAGGACTAAACCACCAGGTTTTACAAATCTGCTCAGAAAAGTACAATTACCCCAAAAATCTACTCAATTACAGCAATGTACTGTTCTTTTTTATGCCATTTATTTTCACTGTTTAAAAAAACAAAAACAAAAAAACAGAAGTAACTGTATATTTAAAAGTAAATAAATCAATAAGATAATATTCCTTTTTATTTATTTTATTTTATTTTATTTTTTTAATGTGCCAGTTTTTGTTTTTTTCGTTTGTGGTCGTACAAACCAATAATGACAAAAAAGACGCAGCGGCAAAGAGAAAGTGTCAGACACCGTGAGTCCAGCAGAGGGCGCCATCACAGAGCAGATCTGAGGTTCAGAACAGGAGAAAACTAAACATTATTCAGACCAAAACACTGATCGGAGCAAAAGGGCTCAAGATCTTTTAGGTTTAAGTGCGTCTCCATGGAGATATGTGTCTGAAATGTTCCACAGTACGACATTAAACATCTAACTACCGCCATGAAGACGAGTTACAGGTCGGATTTATGGAGAGGCGGGACTAAACCAGGTCTAAACCAGGTCTAAACCAGGACTAAACCAGGACTAAACCAGGACTAAACCAGGACTAAACCAGGACTAAACCAGGACTAAACCAGGACTAAACCAGGTTTAAACCAGGGCTAAACCAGGACTAAACCAGGACTAAACCAGGACTAAACCAGGACTAAACCAGGACTAAACCAGGACTAAACCAGGACTAAACCAGGTCTAAACCAGGACTAAACCAGGTCTAAACCAGGTCTAAACCAGGACTAAACCAGGTCTAAACCACCAGGTCTAAGCCAGGACTAAACCAGGACTAAACAGGACTAAACCAGGGCTAAACCAGGGCTAAACCAGGTCTAAACCAGGTCTAAACCAGGACTAAACCAGAACTAAACCAGGTCTAAACCAGGACTAAACCAGGACTAAACCAGGACTAAACCAGGACTAAACCAGGGCTAAACCAGGGCTAAACCAGGGCTAAACCAGGACTAAACCAGGGCTAAACCAGGACTAAACCAGGACTAAACCAGGACTAAACCAGGGCTAAACCAGGTCTAAACCAGGACTAAACCAGGACTAAACCAGGGCTAAACCAGGACTAAACCAGGGCTAAACCAGGACTAAACCAGGGCTAAACCAGGACTAAACCAGGACTAAACCAGGACTAAACCAGGGCTAAACCAGGTCTAAACCAGGACTAAACCAGGTCTAAACCAGGACTAAACCAGGGCTAAACCGGGACTAAACCAGGTCTAAACCTCAAAAATCCCTAGAAAAACAGACTTTCTGACTGTGAGCGGCGTCGCCTCTCCACAGATCTGACCTGTGACTTGGTCTGGTTTGGTCTCCGTGGAGATAAAAAAGGTTTAATGCCGTACGGTGGAACATTCCAGACACAAAAAAGCAATAACATCTCCACTTTGAAAAATAATTTACCCGTCGCTTCACCAGAAAAGTTAACAACAGAGCAGTGCCTCCAGTTAGCGTCACGCAGTCAGAGGAAGTATCAGTTGTAAATATTTGAGTATTTCACCTCACCTGAGACACAGACGGGTCCAGGTCCGGGTCCGGGTCCAGGTCCGGGTCTGGAGGACGTCTGGTCGGGACCTGAGCTCTTATCACCGTTTCCTGTTTTGAATAAAGTTCTGTGGCCGCAGGAAGTGCACATTTGCATGTTTGATTAGGGCTGCGGGACGTGATGGTGTGATGTGGTACAGAGAGAAAAGTAAAAGTACAGAGAGAAAAGTAAAAGTACAGAGAGCAAAGTAAAAGTACAGAGAGAAAAGTAAAAGGACAGACACAAGAGAAAGAAGTAAAAGTATAAAAGAATCACATGAAAAAATCCACTTAAATTGTGTAACTCAGGTTCGTCAAATGATTTTTCAAAGTGGAGATGTTATTGCTTTTTTGTGTCTGGAATGTTCCGCAGTATGACATTAAACCTTTCTATCGTCATGAAGACCAAACCAGACCAAGTCACAGGTCAGATCTGTGGAGAGGCGACGCCGCTCACAGTCAGAATGTCTGTTTTTCTAGGGATTTTTGAGGTTTAGACCTGGTTTAGACCTGGTTTAGTCCTGGTTTAGACCTGGTTTAGACCTGGTTTAGACTTGGTTTAGACCTGGTTTAGACCTGGTTTAGACCTGGTTTAGACCTGGTTTAGGCCTGGTTTAGGCCTGGTTTAGACCTGGTTTAGACCTGGTTTAGACCTGGTTTAGACCTGGTTTAGACTTGGTTTAGACCTGGTTTAGACCTGGTTTAGACCTGGTTTAGGCCTGGTTTAGGCCTGGTTTAGACCTGGTTTAGACCTGGTTTAGACTTGGTTTAGACTTGGTTTAGACCTGGTTTAGACCTGGTTTAGTCCTGGTTTAGGCCTGGTTTAGGCCTGGTTTAGACCTGGTTTAGACCTGGTTTAGGCCTGGTTTAGGCCTGGTTTAGGCCTGGTTTAGGCCTGGTTTAGACCTGGTTTAGACTTGGTTTAGACCTGGTTTAGACTTGGTTTACACTTGGTTTAGACCTGGTTTAGACCTGGTTTAGACCTGGTTTAGACTTGGTTTAGACCTGGTTTAGACTTGGTTTAGACCTGGTTTAGACTTGGTTTAGACCTGGTTTAGACTTGGTTTACACTTGGTTTAGACCTGGTTTAGACCTGGTTTAGACCTGGTTTAGACCTGGTTTAGGCCTGGTTTAGGCCTGGTTTAGACCTGGTTTAGACTTGGTTTAGACCTGGTTTAGACTTGGTTTAGACTTGGTTTAGACCTGGTTTAGACCTGGTTTAGGCCTGGTTTAGGCCTGGTTTAGGCCTGGTTTAGACCTGGTTTAGACCTGGTTTAGACCTGGTTTAGGCCTGGTTTAGGCCTGGTTTAGACCTGGTTTAGACCTGGTTTAGACCTGGTTTAGACTTGGTTTAGACCTGGTTTAGACTTGGTTTAGACCTGGTTTAGACCTGGTTTAGACTTGGTTTAGGCCTGGTTTAGGCCTGGTTTAGACCTGGTTTAGGCCTGGTTTAGGCCTGGTTTAGGCCTGGTTTAGACCTGGTTTAGACCTGGTTTAGACCTGGTTTAGACCTGGTTTAGACCTGGTTTAGACCTGGTTTAGACCTGGTTTAGACCTGGTTTAGTCTTGGTTTAGACCTGGTTTAATTCGACCTGGTTTAGTCCTGGTTTAGTCCTGGTTTAGACCTGGTTTAGACCTGGTTTAGACCTGGTTTAGACCTGGTTTATATTAAACACGCCCAGTTTAATCATCAAAACGGTGAAAATGTCAAATGTGTCGCATAAACAACGAAATAATTTATTAAAATAAACCAAGAAATACTTCATGTGCAAAAACACAACTGCAGGTTCACTGTTTGTGAGGAGGAAACGTTCGGACGGGTCGGAAAATATCGTTTCGCCCGTGTGAGCTTAAAGTTCAGCGTCTCCGACAGGTTCCAGATGTGACGCTGGGGAAAAGGGGAAGGAAAACGGGAAACGCTCATAAACGTCTCCCGACCTTCCGGTTACGTAAACCGCACGATAACGACCAGCGCTCCGGGGGCCAGGAGGGGCCCCATGACAAAAAGCGCCATTGCGGGACATTACGCGAGCTCAGGACGCAGATTTGTGGAGCTGGTTTGTGGTTTAGTTTAGTTTATTTGAGGTGCGGCGTCGGAGCTCGTCTCCTGTTGCCACCGGTGATGTTACGGAAAACCTAATCAGGCTCCAGTCGCGCCGGAGTCTCTGATGCGTCTGGTGTTTGTTCACTTTTATAATGAGCTTTTTGACACATCAGTTTGGTCCACGTCGCCGTCGTTCCCGGGTTCGTCCACACGAAACGCCCAAAACCGGCTCCAAAGTTCAGCGTCTTCCGTGTCGAGAGAAACAAATGAAGTCACGGGATTTTTTTTTTGGACACTTCTGGAAGCGCCGTCGTCTTTCAGCCCCACAAAGACGTTACCGGGTCTTTTCTTTTCTCGTGGAGGATTTGTCAAACAGGCCTGGGCGGAAAAAGAAATGGAGTTGGCGAGTCAGACCGATTTAGTTTTTTCGGAAAATCGATATTGAACTTTTTTTTTTTTAATACAAATTTAATTCCTGCAGTGCGTTTCTCTCACTCTGTGGGGAAAAAAAAGAGCCCAGTGCTTTTTTTTTTCCCTGAAATCAGCGTCTCTACATGTGTCACACCTCATTCTGCTTCACGAGGCTCTGATCACCTGAACCAAACCTGATTTAAGGAGAAAAAAACACTCATTATTCCACCAAATATTGATTTCTGAAACTCTTCAGTTCAAACATTAGACTTGTGTTGTTTTAAAATGTTCTTCTTTTCTTGACATTATTTGAGCTCTGAAAACATTTAACCTTTTTCGTTATTTTGACCATTTGTCATTTTCTGCAAATAAACGCTCTAAATGACAATATTTTTATTTGGAATTTGGGAGAAATGTGGTCATTAGTTTATAGAATGAAACACAAACCTGTAAGTTGTGAAACCAGAGCTCATTTTGCAGCGTCTCTTGTGTTTTTCCAGAGTTGTATGTTGTAAAGTTGAGTTTATTTATGCAGATTAGTAATAGTAAGAATAACAATGAGAATAAATAATGAGAATTTTAATATAATAATGTTTAATTGATTTGTGGCTTTGGCTCTGGTGAAACGGAAACTCTGAATCTCTGGGACCTTCTGCTTAAATAAAGGGAAAATAAAATGATCTGCTGAACTTAAAGGTAAAAGGAGCTGTTCACTGGAAAACTACCACTTCATGACATCACACGGTGGCACATCTGAAGGTTTGGAGACTCATGCAGAACTGCAGAACTACAGAGTTACTCAAACACGTGGGAATGAAACAAAATGGCGGAGGGAACGGCGTTAGAACAGACTTGAAGCTCACAGGAGTCAGTTCTGTGTAATGTTGGACGTTTGAAGCAAATGAACTGTTCCCAAAACGAATCAGAACCAGAATCTGTGTATCATTCGTTCCTGCATTTTTCAACATAAAACCAAAAATAAGAAAATGACAAACCAACTCTCTTCTTCATGATTTGATCAAAAAATGTGCAAACAGATAAAAAATCGTGTAAAAACAGATAAATGTGTAAAAACGGATAAAAAAACATGCAAACAGATAAAAAAAACATGCAAACAGATAAAAAAAACATGCAAACAGAAAAAAACGTGTAAAAACAGATAAAAAAACAGAAACATGGAACAAAAATGGACAAATGACAAATATTAAAGCTCCAACGTGACACAAAATGGACTTTTACACTGCAAAAAAGGATTTTCTATCAGAGTTAAACTGACTTGAATTCAGCAGATTCATATTAAAAGATCAATTTTAAGATTTTTTTTACTAAATAAGATGAGTTTTTTTTACTTATTTCCAGATATTTCATCCTGATTTATCTTATCTCGATATTACAACTGATTCTAAGCACTTTTTATATTAACTCAGTCCAGGTTAAGCCTCTTTAACTTCCTTCTCAAACCAATAAGGGGAAAAATCTGTCCATAAATACTTGAAACTCGTGTTTTCTGCTTAGAACAAGATTCATATTTCGTCTTGTTTTAAGAAAATTTGGTAAGTGGAAATTTCTTACTGCACTGGCAGAAAATTTCACTTAAAATAGGGCATTTTTACCTCAAAATTGGTATTTTTTTTCTTATATTTTGAAAGGCCTTTTTTGCAGTGTATGAGGTTTGAGTCGTGTTTTAATGTTTTTATCTCCACAAAAAAACACTTATTATGAATGAAAAGCAGCAGAAAGAAATATAAACTCATCGTGTCCGGACTCTATTCACAATTTAACATTTCTAATCAAATCATAAAAGACGTTTTTAGAATATAACGATATTTCGCACTTTTTTAACAAACACATTCGTATATTTAGAGACTTAAAACGGTCCATTTCTCCGCTTTAACGTCTTTATTTCCCTTTGTTTTGTCCGATCCAGAGGAAAACGGCTCCACTCTTCTTCTGCTCTGTCAGCGGGACTTTTTTAAATATCCAGTTTCGATATTCGCCTCAGAATCGACGAGGATCTGATTTCCGATACTTTTCACAGTCCCGATGAGCAGCGGAGACGAGGCGACGGCCAAACGTTTGTGATTAAAATCTAACGCAAACGAGCCCCACGAAAGAATGTCCTGCAGGCGCCAGGAGGAAGAGGAGGAGGAACTCACGGAGGAATAAAGGGAGGAAAAGAACGGATTACTGGCGTCACTGGAGCCGGAGTCGTTTCTGTGAGTCGTTTCTGTGAGTCGTTTCTGTGAGTCGTTTCTCGTTTTTGAGCAGTTTAGAAATGAGAGGAAGTGTCTTTAAAATGTCCAGAGTTTAAAGTTACACTGAACAGTTTCACATGTTTCACGTAAAAGTCGAGGAAAACAACTTGTGCTGGTTTAGATTCAGGACTCCTCCTTTTGTACATCAAATCACTGAAAATAACTAAGGAACTTTTACTCAAATTACATTTTAAAAAGCACTGTTTTACTTTTACTTGAGTAGGAAAGCAAAGTAAAGATACTTTTACAATATTTCTGAATTTTTTCCACCTCTGGTAATAATAATACACTGTAAAAAATGTACAATATTGTAATTTAGCGACAGAAACAACAGCAGAGGTGAATTTGAGGGACTCCTTCTTAATCGACACTAAAACGAGTATCAAAACTGATGCTCGATATTCACAGGGAGCGATGTAAAAAAGTCTCATTGACCTTTTTCACAACGGCCGAGAATAAAAGTAAAAGAAAATCTGCTCCAGTCGTTCTGTTTATTCCACAACACTGACGGAGAGAAGCCCTGAGGTCATGTGACTCCCCCACGATCCGGGACTGGAGTCTGCAGCTTTAGACCTGGTTTAGACCTGGTTTAGACCTGGTTTAATTTTGCTTTAGACCTGATTTAGACCTGGTTTAGACCTGGTTTAGACCTGGTTTAGACCTGGTTTAGACCTGATTTAGACCTGGTTTAGACCTGGTTTAGACCTGGTTTAGACCTGGGTTAGACCTGGTTTAATCCTGCTTTAGACCTGATTTAGACCTGGGTTAGACCTGGTTTAATCCTGCTTTAGACCTGGTTTAGACCTGGTTTAGACCTGGTTTAGACCTGGTTTAGACCTGGTTTAGACCTGGTTTAGAGCACGTGGGAACAGAAAAGAAACTACTGCCGTTTAATGTGGAAAATCACAGGAGATGATCTAATAAATAGTATTTTTATTTTTTATTTTTTTTATTCTCATGGTGGTATCAGAATCGGTATTGAGTCTTTTCCCTGGTATCAAATCGAAATATTGAAGTTTTAGCATCTTGACATCAGTACTACGCACGTCCAATCGCTTTGACCTTCTATAATCCACCTTGTGATGTCATGAAGTGGTGTGAGACGGACAGTTCCAGTGCTGAAATCGCCCGAGTGACTCTAGGGAAGGAGTGTGGAGTTTAAAAACACAGTGGAGCACTTCTTGTATCGCCACGTGACATCACAGCGAAATGAAATCTTGTATTTATGGAAATCAGAGCGAAATAATTTGGATTGTTTTGAATGTGTAATGATGAACTGTTGTCGTTTCACTGCAAATTTCTCTGATCTGGCCAAGATTTTCAAACTTATAACAGGTCATTCGCCGTATTTTCAGGTTTATTATTGACTTACTGGTTCTGAGACGCTTCACTCTCGTCTAGAGGTCGTTTATTTTAAGCGCTCTTGCTTAAAATAAACCACTTTTAAGTCATTCTCCGGTCGATTTAAGTGTTTGGATCTCACATTTTGGCTGAGCTTTAGTGCAGCGTCGAGTTGGTTTCATGTAAATCGTTTCTTTCACGTTTGTTCAGAGCGTTTTCGGTTTGTGCGTTAATTAAACTCGAGGGAATGAAACGAAACACAACTCCAGGTCTGTCTGTAACCACCAAACTGCTTAGTTAATGAGTTTATTTTCTTTGGTCATTTAACATAATTACAGGGATTTACCACAGAACTGAGGCCTGAAACTAAAGTTATTCTACACACTGAAGGGGTTTGGCTGAAGGTTTTTTTCTTTATTTCATTCATTAAAACAAAAGCATCGTTCTTCATCTATACGACTTTAACATGAATTTAAGGAGGAAAAGGAGAAAAACCACAGCTGCATCACACAAAAGGGGTAAACTGACTTGAATTAAGCAGATTCATCTGAAAAGATCAATTTTAAGATTTTTTAACTTAATAAGATGAGATTTTTTGACTTGTTTCCAGATATTCATCCTGATTTATCTTATCTCCATATTACAACTTATTCTAAGCACTTTTTATATTAACTCAGTCCAGGTTCAGCCTCTTTAACTTCCTTCTCAAACCAATAAGGTGAAAAATCTGTCCATAAATACTTGAAACTCGTGTTTTCTGCTTAGAACAAGATTCAGATTTCGTCTTGTTTTAAGAAAATTTGGTAATAGAACATTTCTCACTGCACTGGCAGAAAATTTCACTTAAAATAGTGCATTTTTACCTCTAAATTTGTATTTTTTTCTTATTTTTTGACAGTTTGTTGCCGTGTGTGTTCATCATTATTATTTTTCCACCAAATATCGATTTCTGAACTTTTCCTAAGTTCAAACATTAATATTGTGTTGTTTTCAAATGAAGATATTTTTTCTTCGCTTTATTCGAGTTCTGAAAACATTTCATCTTTTTTGGCATTTTGACCATTTGTCATTTTCTTGCAACATATTTACATGTGTAAAACTTTAACATAAATATGACTAAAAACGCACAGTAAGAAGCAAAAGTTTAGTATAACATCAGCCCCTCATTAACTCGACATTATATTACAGCTGCAAACACTCGACACAAACACAAACTCTCTCCTTTTTACGCAGAACTATTCTGTCTTTTCATTCTTTTTACTTTCACACTTTTCTTATAAACTTGAACAGATTTGGAAGTTTAATTTTCCGTAGATTTTCCTCAGACTGAGACACTTCACTGCTTTGGTTTTGTCAGTTCCTCTTAATTTATAACGACTTTTTTTCTCTCCTTTTGCGTCCGTTTGGTCGTCTTGGTTCTTGATGTCACCAAAACCCTTTAACACACAGAACAGGACACACGACGGCAGAATGATTTACAGGAAAAAAAGGAACAAAACTCTTCTTTTTTGGGCGTAAGACAGAATCTGTGCTTTATACACATAAACACTACAGACAAAACAGGTCAATGTTCACACACATACATATACTTTATTCCTCACTGCATCATCTTCAGAAATACAAACAAACGAGTGAAACAAACGAGTAACGGTTCAGCAGAGACGACGGCACCAACTGAGTCTCGTCGTTCGTGTTTCTGCTCAGAGTTAAACCTTTAAACGTCTTTTTAAAGCGTAAACGAGTCGTGCGCAGTTTAAAATCTTCTGCACATTTGTTCCACAGCTTCACGACTTTAACAGATTTACAAATCGTAATTTTAATAAGTTTGTTCTGATTTTCCTTCTGTTAAACACGTTCCTCTGAGCTCGGAACATTTTCTGTGATGATTTTGACAGAAGATTGTTGTTTATTTTGCCCGTGATTGTCAAAGTGTAAATGTCGACTAAACCGTAAAATTTTAAGACTGCAACAAAGGCCTATGAAAAAATAAGTAAAAAATACCAATTTTGAGGTAAAAACTTCCTATTTTAAGTGAAATTTTCTGCCAGTGCAGTAAGAAATTTTCACTTACCAAATTTTCTTAAAACAAGACGAAATATGAATCTTCTTCTAAGCAGAAAACACGAGTTTCAAGTATTTATGGCAAGATTTTTCCCCTTATTGGTTTGAGGAGGAAGTTAAAGAGGCTTAACCTGGACTGAGTTCATATAAAAAGTGCTTAGAATAAGTTATAATATCGAGATAAGATAAATCAGGATGGAATATCAAGAAACAAGTAAAAATTAAAGCCGCTCGCAGCAATGATGGCCCTCGCCCCGGTGCGCACGCCCATGCCAGGCAACCGCTGAGGTCTTGTGACCGCCCTGGCACGACTCTCTCCTCCCGACAGCTGGCCAACCGTGGGAAACACCCCATATCCATAATATATTTATTTGCTTGCTTTGATACAGAGAATTGAATACCCAAATTTGGTACAAATCCGATAATGTTGACGTTTCTTGTATAGGCTAGGTGGCGCTATAGAGTAACTTTTCATATGCTTTATAGTTTATTATAATCAAGTCCTAATCAGGTATTAGTGATTCAAATTTCAGCACGATCAGACAAAGCCTGTGTGTGCAGGCATTTTTAAACTATTTTTTAGGGAGTCTTTGCGCCCCTGTTGGCGAACGATGAAAATTGCACCATGTCCGTAATATAAGATTTTGCTTGAAATCATGCTTAGAATTTAATCCCCAAATTTGGTACAAATCCGATAATGTTGACGTTTCACGTATACACTAGGTGGCGCTACAGAGTTCACTTTTATTATATTTCATATTTCATCACATTCAGGCCGGGATCACACAATAGTGATGTGAGTTTGAGCTCTGTAGGCCAAAGCCTGTGGCCGTGAGAGGTCATCAAAGAAACAGGAAACAAAGGTGTTATTCGCCGGCGTGCTACGGACAAACCGTGAAAAACTGCGCTGAGAAAATACGATTTTTGTGGAGCCACATCTGTAGATGTGACGTGTCAAATCTGAGCTCGTTTGGACCAAAACCAAGACACTTGAAGACTTTGGCGTACACGCAGTCAAAACGGCGGTGAATTTTTGATTCAATATGGCCGACTTCCTGTTGGTCATAGGGCGGTGTGACAATGACATTTTCTGCTTGTCTCCTTTATTTCTATCACTGTCCCGAATTTTGTCGGCCTACGCCAAAATATGCTTTTCAGCTCCCCATAGACTTTCAATTTTTGACTTTTCCAGGGGGCGCTGTCGAGTGGGGGCACTTTGGGCATTGTCGCGATGCCCGTTTTATCAAATTTTTCACCGGACCAGTCGATCTGATACCCCCATGTGAGACTTTTCGTCGATGTTCAGGCCCTCAAAATCGCGATCGTTTGCAAAGAAAAATAATAATAATAATAATTAAAGCCGCTCGCGGCAATGATGGCCCTCGCCCCGGCGCGCACGCCCATGCCAGGCAACCGCTGAGGTCTCGTGACCGCCCTGGCACGACTCTCTCCTCCCGACAGCTCGTCCACCAGAAAAATTACATAGGGCACCTTTAATATTTGAAAATGGGAACGATCTAGAGCCAAATTATAGAAACTAGGCCACAGGTCACATGACTTTTATAATCAAGAGCACTGTCAGACTAAGACTGTGCATAAAAACAGACCTTCCAACAGAAAAGTTACATAGTGTGCCTTTAAACATATTTTTTGGGGGGTATTTGCGCCCTTTGTGGCAACCATGGAAAATACCCCATATCCATAATGTATTTTTTTGGTCATAGACACGCATAGAATTGAATACCCATATTTGGTACAAACCGATAATGTTGATGTTTCATGTCTGGATAGGGGCGCTATAGAGTTCACTTTTCATATACTTTATAGTGTATTATATTCAGTCCATGTTCAAGCTTTAGTGATTCAAATCTCAGCACAATCAGACAAAGTCTGTGCGTGTAGTAATTTTTGAACTATTTATTGGGGAGTCTTTGCGCCCCTCCTGGCCAACCGTGGGAAACACCCCATATCCATAATATATTTATTTGCTTGCTTTGATACAGAGAATTGAATACCCAAATTTGGTACAAATCCGATAATGTTGACGTTTCTTGTATAGGCTAGGTGGCGCTATAGAGTAACTTTTCATATGCTTTATAGTTTATTATAATCAAGTCCTAATCAGGTATTAGTGATTCAAATTTCAGCACGATCAGACAAAGCCTGTGTGTGCAGGCATTTTTAAACTATTTTTTAGGGAGTCTTTGCACCCCTGGTGGCGAACAATGAAAATTGCACCATTTCCATAATACAAGATTTTGCTTGAAATCATGCATAGAATTTAATCCACAAATTTGGTACAAATCCGATAATGTTGACGTTTCACGTATACACTAGGTGGCGCTACAAAGTTCACTTTTATTATATTTCATATTTCATCACATTCAGGCCGGGATCACACAATAGTGATGTGAGTTTGAGCTCTGTAGGCCAAAGCCTGTGGCCGTGAGAGGGCATCAAAGAAACAGGAAACGAAGGTGTTATTCGCCGGCGTGCTACGGACAAACCGTGAAAAAGTGCGCTTAGAAAAATAAGATTTTTGTGGAGCCACATCTGTAGATGTGACGTGTCAAATCTGAGCTCGTTTGGACCAAAACCAAGACACTTGAAGACACTTTGGCGTACACGCAGTCAAAACGGCGGTGAATTTTTGATCCAATATGGCCGACTTCCTGTTGGTCATAGAGATGTGCTCCAATTCATCTTTTGGCTTGTCTCATGGTTCTCTGTCACTGTCCCCAATTTCGTTTCCCTGCGACAAACTTTGCCTGTCCCCTCTCCCATAGGGGTCCAATTCTAGGGGGCGCCGTTGAGTGGGGTCACTTTGGTCATTGTTGCGATCTCCGTTTTAAAAATTTTCCGTTTTGAAATTTTCCCATAAGGATAACATGGAGGCTTTGGCGCATCGCCATGGCAACCCAATGAAATATAGCATATGGTTGTCATTGACTTTTTTGATCAGGATGACATGAAGAGTGATTGAGCCAAATATGAGAATATTCTGTGAAAGTAAAATATTTGTCATGAATGGGAATTTATCTGATATTTCCCATTAGGATAACATTGGAGCTTTCGCGCATCACCATGGCAACACGGTTAAAAATATGATATGGTTTACGTTGGCTTTTTTGATTGAGATGACCTAAAGTAATTTTGGGGCAAATTTGGTACATTTTCTAAAAACTAAAATTTTGACCATCCATGCAAAATTTTGTTGTGTCCTGCAGGGGGCGCTATCACACCATTTTTGCTCGTGTCACAATTAGTCGGCTTTGGCACGAAAGTTTTACAAGTGATTCAAATTTGAGCCCAATCGGACTTTGTATGGCCGAATGGGAGCAAATTTTGACGTTAGAAAATTGCAAAAAATCCGAACAAATTTTGCAGCTTCGCCGCGCGTAAACCGTGACAGTTATTTTAAAAATTCAGCTATCGTTTGATGCCCCACTTCTCTAGTTGATGTACGCCGATTTTGACCCCTGTGGGTGAAGCGCCTTCAGAGGAGTTCGTTCAAATGCGACGTGAGCGAAAATGCTGACTCAGCAACTTTTTTATTTCAATCCAAGATGGCTGCCTTCTGGTTTGTCAGGGGGCGTGGCCATAATAATATTTTTTTTCTGTCTTGACATGAGGAATGTCTGTACCGAATTTCGTGACTGTACGACAAACTTTACGTCGGGATGTCTCCCATAGGCGCAATGTATTTTGACTTTTGCAGGTGGCCAATAATAATAATAAATATAGCCGCAAGCGGCGATGATCGGCCCTCGCTTGCTCTCGCAGAACTCCCAGGGGGCGCTAACGCGCCCTATTCCTCCCCCCCCCCTTTTCTTAGGCCAGTTTGGCTATGGTGATTTTTTGTTGGGCAGTGTTATTTTGTCTACTATTTATTATTTATTTAATTTTTATGTCAGTCTCAACTTTGACCAGTTGGGGGTTCTTTTGAAGATGCGCTCACATTTGAGGTTATAGCTGTTTTTACAGTTTCATAAATGAAAATGTGGCAGAATTAAATGTCTACATAGGATTACATTATGACGTTTAATCCAAGATGGCGGACTTCCGGTTTGGCAGGGGGCGTGGTCACAATATATGTTTATGTTCCTATTTCCATGATGCATCTGTGTACCAAATTTGGTTTGGCTACAGCAAAGTTTTTGTTGGGCGTCCTATTGACGAGGACAGATGTTTGGGCTGTTGCCATGGCAACAATAAGAAAATGGTGTGGTGGTGACATTTACTTTTTTGATCGAGGCCAGGTCACTTAACCTGTGTACAAATTTTATATGTCTACGACAAATTAAAATTTTGTTGTCCCAGTCAATCTCCCTAGGGGCGCTATAGTGCCCATGTGAGATTTTCTTATATTATTCTGTTCAGGGTCGGGGTGTCTCACCAATGCTTAAAGTTTGAATAAAATCGGCCAACATTTGTGACGAATTATCGCTCTTCGAAATTTGATGACGAGCCACAAAACGAAACCGTAATTTGAGTTGTTGTCACGGCAACACCGTTTGATCTTATTAAAAGCTTTTAACAACTTTTAATGTCCCACTCGTCGAGATGACACAGAATGTTTCTGGTGAGACTACGTCAAAAACCCTAGGACGAGTTCATTAAAATATGACTACAGGAAAATGTGCCGTTGTCACCAGGTTACACGGTCTATCCAATATGGCCGACTTCCTTTTGGTTGCCTAGTAACCGCATAATATACTTTTTTGTTCCTATTCCCATGACGCATCTGTGTACCAAATTTGGTTCGGCTACGCCAAAGTTTTTGTCGGGCGTCCTTTTGACGAAGACAGATGTTTGGGCTGTTGCCATGGCAACACGATGGAAAATGGCGTGGGGGCGTCATTCACTTTTTTGATCGAGACCCTGTCATGAACATATGTACCAAATTTTATATGTCTATGACAAAGTAAATTTTTGCTGTTCCATGCAATCTCCCTAGGGGGCGCTATAGTGCCCATGTGAAATTTTCTTATATCATTCTGTTCAGGGTCGGGGTGTCCACCAACGATTAAAGTTTGAATGAAATCGGCCAACATTTGTACGAATTATCGCTCTTCGAAATTTGATGGCGAGCCGCAAAACGTACTCCGAAATTTGAGCGGTTGTCACGGCAACACTGCGTTAAATTTTTTTGCTTTTAACAACTTTTAATGTCCCACTCGTCAAGATGACACAGAATGATTCTGGTGACTCTACGTCAAAAACCCTAGGACGAGTTCGTTAAAGTACGAGGACATGAAAATGCGCCGTTGCCACCAGGTTACACGGACTATCCAATATGGCCGACTTCCTGTTGGTTGCCTAGCAACCATGTAGTATACTTTTTTGTTCCCATTCCCATGATGCATCTGTGTACCAAATTTGGTTCGGCTACGCCAAAGTTTTTGTCGGGCGTCCTATTGACAAGGACAGATGTTTGGGCTGTTGCCATGGCAACACGATGGCGAATGGCGTGGGTGCGTCATTGACTTTTTGATCGAGACCAGGTCACTTAACGTGTGTACCAAATTTTATATGTCTACGACAAAGTAAATTTTAGCTGTTCCATGCAATCTCCCTAGGGGGCGCTATAGTGCCCATTTGAAATTTTCATATATCATTCTGTTCAGGGTCGGGGTGTCCACCAACGCTTCAAGTTTGATTGAAATCGGCCAACATTTGTACGATTATCGTCTTCGAAATTTGATGGCGAGCACAAAACGTACTCCGAAATTTGAGCGGTTGTCACGGGCAACACCGTTAAATTTTAAAAGCTTTTAACAACTTTTAATGTCCCACTCGTCGAGATGACACAGAATGATTCTGGTGAGGCTACATCAAAAACCCTAGGACGATTCGTTAAAGTACGATGACATGAATGCGCCTTCGACGCCAGGTCGCACGATCGGTCCAATATGGCTGACTTCCTGTTGGTTGCCTAGCAACCGCGAATATTTTTTTGGTTTGGGAACGACAAGACCCATCCACCAATTCGAATTTCGTTTGTCTACGTGACAAAGTTCATTTTTCGGGTATAGCCATAGGCGCAATGTATTTTGATTTTGCAGGGGCGCTCGAGCCACTTTTTTGAATTTTTATGTGGAGTATTTGTAAATTTCTATTTTGGTGTTCTTGAATTTTGTGCAAAATTTGGTGAGTTTTCGTCAAGGGGAAGTTGCCGAACTGTGTTCGAGGGGGGTGAGAAAATAATAATAAGAAGAAAAAAAAATTTCTGCAGAACAATAACAATATAGCGCCAGGAATGGGGGCAATATCATTGGAAAGCACTCGCGTCCAGTAACGCACTCGTATCAAATGTCAGTCACTACGAGCGCGTTGCGCTTCATTGACCTCTTCGGTTTCTGACATACCCAGTGCACGTTTTTGGCGTTTGCCCGCGTTGACGACATAATTATGCGCTGTCGCGTAATGGGCAGTGCCAGTCTGTACTACTGGATGCCATGAGTGTCACTGATGAGTGGCATTGAGTGTTTGATAAGGGCGCGCCGCGCCAGCTTTTCATGACATCACGCACGAAGTGCATGATGTCATGTGCGTTTTTGGGTGAACAATTTCAATTATGCCGCTGATGCGGCCATAGTGATGCCACTGTGCCAGGTCAGCGGGTACCAGTCAGTGGCATGGTGATGCCAGTGTGCTTGGAAAGGGGAGAGCGCTTTGCGCTCTGTTTCGTGCGCTCCGCTTCGCTCCGCGCACTCAGCGCAGCAGTGCTTCGCACTGCTGAACAATCACAAGAGGCCCTTCGCCGCCTAGGCGCTCGGGCCTAATAAAGAAACCGAGCAAAGAACAATAGCCCTCGCCACTTCGTTAGGCGAGGGCCAATAATAATATAGCGTAAGAAACCGATGAAGAACAATACCAAAAACTCATCTTAAGTAAAACAAGAGCTCCTCCAGCGGGGCAAAATACGCCCGTACTTTGAATTATTGTATATAGAATTCTAGAATCGGAATTCCACCAATCAGATCGCAGCAACAGAACTTAAAGACACTACAAACCTTTAATGTGTCAAAGCTCAAAGAAGCAGAGAATGTGGGTGGTTCTCGCTTTCAGCAGCAGAACATTTGAGAAGAGAGTTCAGATCTTTCATGAAGACAAAGCTTCAAAGACTTCAAAGCTTTGAAGTGTCCACAGACGGACAGACGGACGGACAGCGCCAGACCATAATACGTCCCGTGTTACAACGGGCGTATAAAAATCTTAAAATTGATCTTTTAAGATGAATCTGCTTAATTCAAGTCAGTTTAACTATGTTATAAAATGCTTTTTTGTGGTGTAGTTTCATCTGTAAGTTTCATAAACTACATCATTTATTGTGTTTCTCTCTCATTTTGCTCGGATAAATGTGTTTAAATGCGGATTGTTGCGCTGTTCTTGCGCATTAGAACATGAAACAGGCGCAGAAAACGTGGCGCTGTGTCCGGGGCCCTTTAACCTCATTGATTTGAGCTCGTTACACACGATTAGGCCGATCGCAGTAGCGCGTAGTGACGTCATCCGAGCGCGCGTACCCCTTAATACGCTCCGATTCTGTAAGAGGCGCGCTTTATATCCGGGATTACGCGCGGCGGGGCCATAACTCATCTTTACGCTCCCGGGGCCGTATTCTTTACGCGCGCTCCCGGGCTATTAATACCGCCTTTATCCCGCGTGCGCGCCCCTCCCCCCTGCGCGCGCCCGCCCCACCGACCTCCACGCGCACGCCAAGGTTATTACGTTACGTTACGTCCACGCACGCCACGCACGCCGCTCCGCACCGCGCGGCGCCTTTTCTCTCGTCTGCCGCGCTGCGTGACGTGACGTGTCTGTGCCGCCGCCGCCGCCGCCGCCGCCTCCGCCGCCGCGTCTGCTCTGCGGCACAGACGGAGGAGAGGAGGGAGGGAGGAGGAGGGAGGGAGAGCGCAGAGAAGCGGAGAGAGAGAGAGAGAGAGAGAGAGAGAGAGAGAGGACGCAGATGAACGAGAGGAAGGGAAGGAGAGCGTGAATAGAGGGAGAAAGAGAGAGGGGAGATGGGGTAGAGCAAAGAGAAAAGGAGGAAAGAGGGAGGGAGAGAGAGCACAGAGCAGAGAGAAAGGAGGGGGGAGAGGAAGGAGGGGAAGAAGAGCGCAGAGACGCGGAGAGAGAAAGAGGAAAGCGTGAACAGAAGGAGAGAAAGAGACAGAGGGGGTAGAGCGAAAGAGGGAGGGAGAGAGAGCAGAGAGAAAGAGGAGGGGAGGGTGCGCGCAGAGAGAGAGAGAGAGAGAGGACGCAGACGAACGAGGGAAAGAGGAGAGCGCGAATAGAGGAAAGGAGGGAGGGAGGGAGGCTGCGCGGAACAGAGAGAGAGAAAGAGGGAGGAGGGAGCGAGAAAGAGGAGGAGAGCGTGGGTAGAGAGAGAGAGAGAGAGAGAGCAGAGAGAGAGGGGAGAGGGGAGGGCTTTGTGCTCGCTGTTTTCTGCCTTCACCAGACGGCGCCGCGGCCACTCGGACACCGCGCTCCTCCGGCCGCGCACACGGACTGTACCGGACACCGCGCACACACACCGGGCACACACCGGACACACACCGGGCACACACCGGGCACACACCGGGCACACACCGGGAGCAGCTTTTTACCCCCTTCACCCCGCCGCCTCCCCCGGCTCCACCATGGCGCTGAACATCCTCGGCGTGACCGTCATGATGTTCTTCTACCTGCTGGTTCTCGCCATCGGCATCTGGGCCTCCGTCAAATCCAAGCGGGAGGCGAAGAAAGGCCAAGGCGACAAGACGGAGATGGCGCTGCTGGGGAACCGCGGCATCAGCCTGGTGGTGGGCATCTTCACCATGACAGGCAAGTACCGCCACCCGCCTGCCCCCACCTACCCCTGCCTACCCCTACCTACCCCTACTTACCCCTACCTACCCGTACCTACCCGTATCTACCCCTATCTACCCCGGGCACGTGTGACTCGCGGCTCCCCTTATGACGAGATCCGAGTCTTTTGTGTTGGGTTTTATTGGCGTGACAGGAGAACACGTGAGCAGCTTCGGATGCTTCAGTGGCTCAAACTGAGGGAGGAACATTTGTTTCTTTATTATCTCAATGATCTAAATTAAACGCTGAGGTAAAATAATCTTGTCTATCAAAAAATAAGAAAAAAAAAAACTATTTAGAGGTAAAAATGCCTATTTGAAATGAAATTTTCTGCCAGTGCAGTAAGAAATGTTCTATTACCAAGTTTTCTTAAAACAAGACGAAATCTGAATCTTGTTCTAAGCAGAAAACACGAGTTTCAAGTGTTTATGGCAAGATTTTTCCCCTTATTGGTTTGAGAAGGAAGTTAAAGAGGCTTAACCTGGACTGAGTTAATATAAAAAGTGCTTAGAATAAGTTGTAATATCGAGATAAGATAAATCAGGATGAATATCTGGAAACAAGTAAAAAAAAACTCACCTTTTAAGTAAAATAAATCTTAAAATTGATCTTTTAAGATGAATCTGCTAAATTCAAGTGTCACTATGTCAGAAAAGCCTTTTGTGCAGTTTTGTGCTTCTTCCTCAGCACAAATGTAAAGACAGAAACATCTCGGTTGTGTTTGTGCCTCTGGTTCTCGCAGCTCAGACACGAGGCTGTGGGGCTTTTACTTACTGCCCCAGCGTGGGGTAAACCGTCTCACCCGCCTCAGCTTTAACAGGAAATGTTCTGATGCACTGGAGGACGACAGGATCTGTGAAAATGACTTAAATGAAGAACATTTGACTTTGAGGCGATTCATCCTGACAAGTGATCAGTGATCTGCAGTGGAATCAGGGTTTTCCTCTTAATTCAAGCGACATTTGGTTTTATTTCTTATTTTAAGTGCAAAAAGTTGTTGTTTTTCATATTTTAAGTCAAAAAGTCTTGTTCCACTGCAGATCATTTTACTCGTCAAGTGAAATTTACTCAAATCCTGGTCAAACTTTCTTAATCCAAGTCATTTTAACTCGACTAGATTTATCTTTTTGCTGCGTGACGGTTGTAAAATGGATCTTTGGCGTCTCGAGGCATCGTTTGGTTCGAGTAATGAGGGAATCAGGCTGCAAAACCAACGTCTAGTGGAGTTAAGATGACGTGGATTAAGAAAGTTTGATCAGGATTTGAGTAAATTTCACTTGACACAAATTAATCTGCAGTGGAACAAGACCTTTTGTACTTAAAATATGAAAATACATCTGACTACACGTTTTTTTGCACTTAAAATAAGGAACACAATCGAATTTTGCTTGAAAACACTTATTCCACTGACAGATCATTTCATGTGTCAAGTTGAATCCGCTCAAATAAAGTCAAATTTGCTTAATTTACGTCATTTTAACTTAAACCTGCAGATAGTTTTTTTCCATTCTGACCAAACCCTGAGTGTTGGAGTTCACTGTGGTGTCAGGTGAACTCAGAGTCACTTAAATCTCCGGATTCGTGTGAACTTAATTCATTCGCCGCAAATAAACTGAATCTAGTCCAGTTAAAATGACTTAGATGAAGAAAGTTTTATCATAATTTGAGTAAATTTCCCTTAAAAAGTCAAAGGATCTGCAGTGGAATAAGACTTTTGTACTTAAAAACATGAAAAACAGCAACTCTCTGCACCTAAAATAAGAAACAAAATGAAATGTTGCTTGAATTAAGAGAAAAACACTTATTCCTTCCACTTGTCAAGTTGAATTTACTCAAATAAAGTCAAATGTTCTTAATTTAAGTCATTTTATCTTAAACTTAACCTAGACGATGTTTTGTCCAGTGTGACCGAACTCTGCAAAAAACCAAATCTAGACAAGTTAAGACGACTTGAATT
Organism: Odontamblyopus rebecca; assembly: GCA_030686955.1. NCBI lineage: Eukaryota > Metazoa > Chordata > Actinopteri > Gobiiformes > Gobiidae > Odontamblyopus > Odontamblyopus rebecca. The sequence continues at coordinate 37,697,756 of CM060662.1, forward strand.
AAGAACGTTTTATGATGATTTGAGTAAATTTCACGATATAGCACATGACAAATATGAAAATGCATCTTGTTACACTTAAAATAAGAAAAACAACAACTTTTTGCACTTAAAATAAGAAACACAGTCGAATTTTGCTTGAAAACACTTCTTCCACTGGCGGATCCTTTCAATTGTCAAGATGAATTGACTCAAATAGTCATATTTGCTTAATTTACGTCATTTTAACTTAACCTACATATAGTTTTTTTCCATTCTGACCAAACCCTGTGAGTGTTGGAGTTCACTGTGGTGTCAGGTGAACTCGGAGTCACTTAAATCTCCGGATTCGTCACTTAAATCTCCGGATTCGTCACTTAAATCTCCGGATTCGTCACTTAAATCTCCGGATTCGTCACTTAAATCTCCGGATTCGTGTGAACTGCTTTAGTGTGACTGTCGTCGTGCTTTTCCCCGACCTGTGCTGTGGATGATCTGACATGAATCTGACTTTAATCTTTGCACATTTACACTTTAGAACAGAACGGAAAAGCCTTTATTGTGATTATCCACAGTGGAATGAGATGAATGTCCATTTGTATGTGCTGTCCCTTCACAGATAAATACATAAAGAGTGTGCAGATTAGGGTGTCCAGACGTCGCTTTTTACCCGGGACAGTCCCAGTTTTGAGCCCCGTGTCCCAAAACCATCAATTTGTCTCGATTTTATGCAAGAAACGTCCCTAATGTCCCTATTTTTGACCAATTTTATACCCGTCGACAGTAAAAAGAAGCATAAACTGTCATTTGTTTAAGGAAAATGCAAAAAAATCTGCTTAAAAACGACCAAAACGCAAAGAAAATGTGACGATAGTGAGTCATTTCTCTTAATCACACACTCGATTTACAGTTTTATTATGACCAACCGACACAAACCAGGAATATTTCAGTTTTTTATTTGGAAAATCTAGTCTCCCTTGTGTAAAGTGACCAGTCTTGTGTGTGTAATTTGTGTGTGGAGTGTGTTTTTGTGCTCGCGTCTCCTTTTGCTCTTGTGTCTTGAGGAATGAGGCCACCAAAGATTCGGCTCTTTAAAAAAAAAAACGGTGAGATCCGGTTCGGTGCTCGCGTTAATCATCGGGACTCGTTCAAAGGAGCTGGCATCACCTGCCGTTTCCGCCTTCTGCGTGAGCCTGAAGGTTTCCGCTCGGACGCTGCGATTCCCCGGAAGAGGAGGAGGAGGAGGAGGAGGGGAGTCCCGCTCGATCTGATACCGCGGTTTCTCTTTTCCTTTCCGTGTGTTTGTGGCTGGAGGCTGAGCTGGTGCCCGGGCATCAGGTTACAGGAGACTCACGGCTCCTGGGACTCGTTTATGAGCCGAGCCGGGAGCTTTTGTGTCCCGCGCCGGGTTAATCCTCCTCTAATGAGGCTCTGATCGTACGAGAGCGACTGGGGAACGAGTCTGGACCCTGTACTTTTATTCCGGGGACCCATATTTTGACCAGTATTCAACACGTCTCTGAACAATTAGTTTGTTGAAACGAAAAACAGGAACTGAACCGACAATGTTTGAAGGAAACAGTCGATAAAATAATTACAAATATAGATATCGTGTCGTCAAAGGTCTCACAGTAACATCGTGGAGCATCACAATATATCGAATCCCAAGTCTCTTTGCTTAAATGATGCAGAAATAGCTAAAAAAAACAGAGGGAACTACATAGACCATGATCCTTTGCTCCGTTTCAGTGCAGACGACATGAAGAAATAACTGTTCTAAGCACTTTTACGTCTTCATTCTTTGGGTTAAGTCTGTGAAGCATTTTTAGAGGAAAAAGTCACAGATTCAATAGGGGTGTCACAATATCCAAGTCTCACGGTACGATATTTATTGCGATATCGTGGTAAAGCTCACGATATTACTACAGAATAACAAGACTGACTCTAAAACGCTTTGTCCAGTCATTTGGTACATTTATTGTCATTAGGGACGGAACGATATCGTTTCTGTGGCGTCAGGGGCGCTGGATCAGAGACACTTTGCTGCTTTTCAAGAAAACTCCTGCAGGACCCAGACTCTGCTGTGCTGTTCACTGTGTTTCTGTGGGGTGGACCGTGATCAGGCCCTAAAAAGACGAGAAACTATTGGACTTTTACTCTACAAACCCTTAGTCCTAAAGGCTTAAATGATTATTATTTGATTATTTACCTTTATTTAACCAGGACGTATCACTGAGATTCAGAATCTGTTTTTCAAGACAGACGTGGCCAAGGAGCAACTGCACAATTAACCCAGTGCAGAAAGAATCACATGATGACAAAGAATTAGCATAAAAAACACAAAACTCTCTCAAGAAAAACATGAACAATTTTCACTCACCACTTTTTACAATTTCCTTAAACTTAAGAGACACTACAACTTTTAATTAGGCCCGAGCGCCAGAGGCTGGTGAAGGGCCTATTAGTAAAACAGTGATGCTCATAGGGGGCGGGAACTAAAATGATGCCACGTGACTCGCCTGTAGTGACCAGGGACCCTCACCAGGACGTAGCTGCAGCAGAGGTTTCCCAAAATGTAGAGTTTGTCGGGCAAAAAAAAGCGGAACATTGTTCTCGTTTCTTCTTCTTCTTCTTCTTCTTCTTCTTCTTCTTCTTCTTCTTCTTCTTCTTCTCCTTCTCCTTCTCCTTCTCCTTCTTCTCCTCCTTCTCCTCCTTCTCCTCCTTCTCCTCCTTCTCCTCCTTCTCCTAACGCACTCACCCATTTTTCACCCAGTGAACAATGACGAAAACTCATGAAATTTGGCCACGTGTTAAAGACTCCGCTTCTCTAACTTTTGGCTATTTCCATTTTCAATAAATAAATAAAATGGCTCATCAGCGCCCCCTAACGAGACAAAAATACATTATATTATTATGGCCACACCCCCTGACACACCAAGAGGCGGCCATCTTGGATTAAAGTCAAGCTGAACCGCACTCCTCCGCGAGCGTCGCCCGAACAGCCTCAGGTTTGGTCACATTATCTCCAGGGGCAAAACGTCCAAAAATATCCACATCCCAAATCTGACGTCTCTGAGCAGTGACGCCACAAATGATCAACACAAGGTTTGGATATTTACAAATTTACAATCCTATTTGCTCAAACAAAGTCTGATTTTAATTAAATTTGGCACAGTTCTTAAACTCTCTGCCCTAAAGCGACTGAATATGAAAAAAAATAATTTGGTGCATTAGATTGAAATAAAACGTGACCCCGCAAACATGTTCAAAAACTCACCAAACTTTGCGAAAAATTCAGAAATGATGAGACATTCAAGAAAATATAGGTTTTATGTGTGGGGATCAAAAAATGGAGATAATTCACCACCTCGAATATTAGGCTCCGCCCACTCCTATGGGAGCCGTCCCAGCTCAACTTTGTCATATAACCATGAAATTTGGTACACACATTCATCACGTGAAGATAAACAAAAAATATTATTATGGCCACGCCCCCTGACAAAGCAGAAGGCGGCCATCTTGGATTGAAATCTTCAAAATGCAGAGTCGGCATTTTGGCTCATGTTGTGTTTGAACGAACTCCACTGAAGGCTCTTCACCCACAGGGCTGAAAATCACCTACATCATCTAGAGAAGAGCTGAAAATCACCTACATCATCTAGAGAAGAGCTGAAAATCACCTACATCATCTAGAGAAGAGCTGAAAATCACCTACATCATCTAGAGAAGAGCTGAAAATCACCTACATCATCTAGAGAAGTTGCGGCTTCAAACGTTTCCTCCATTTTTTTTGAAAACTGTCACGTTTACGTGCGGCAAAGTCACAAAGTTCAATCAAAATTTAGACAATATTCAATGTGAAGATTTGCTCCTGTTGGCACAAGCAGCTAAAGCAAAGTGCAGTGATGAGTGAGGGGCTGAGCACTGGTGAATGATGAACTGCTGTTTCATGTAATGTTCAAAAAGGAAGAATAAAGTGTTACACTGCAGAGCGCAGACACGTCCTCCCTCTGAGCCCTGAGGGAGGCTCAGGTTAAACTTTGTGTGTTTAATGCAGTGGAAACATCTTCTGAGGCTGATAATTCTCTTTGTATTTTTCCAATTGTGATCCGTCTGTTTTAACTCACAAGAGATCAGTGTGTAGTTTATTGGAGTCTGTTATTTTTCACTGATACGATTGGACGATGAGTCTTGAGGGGGCAGTGCCTGAACGTAGATAAGAGGAGCAGAAGGGGCTGTGCTCAGACCTGAGGAAGGTCTGAGGGGCAGAAACGTCTTATCAATAAAAGAAAAAACCAGGAGTGAGAAAGTGTGCGGGAGTTTTCTTGAAAAACAGCCCGGAAGAAACGAAATCCAAATCTCTCTGTACGATATTTTCACCATAAACATCTCACTGGACCAGATTTATTACAATATAAAACCGTGAATCTGCGACTTTTTCCTCTAAAAATGCTTCACAGACTTAATCCACAGAATGAAGATGTAAAAGTGCTTAGAACAGTTATTTCTTCATGTCGTCTGCACTGAAACGGAGCAAAGGATCATGGTCTATGTAGTTCCCTCTGTTTTTTTAAAGCTATTTCTGCATCAGAACTGTTCATTTAAGCAAAGAGACTTGGGATTCGATGTTGTGATGCTCCACGAAATTATTGTGAGACCTTTGACGACACGATATCACCAGATTTACCTTATTGTTACGTCCCTAGAAATTATACAAAACATGTCTTAACATTTCCACATTTCTATTGGACCCGTCTGCGTGTTTGTAGAGCTAAACAAGAGCTCCGCCAGCGGGGCAAAATACGCCCGTACTTTGAATAGGGAAATCTGGCTCTTGCAGTAGGAGTATGAGTATGACATCATCACATTCTAGAATCGGAATTCCACCAATCAGATTGCAGCAACAGAACTTAAAGACACTACAAAGCTTTAATGTGAGAATGTGGGTGGTTCTCGCTTTCAGCAGCAGAACATTTGAGAAGAGAGTTCAGATCTACGGCACGTAACATAAAAGGACAGAGATGGAAGATAAAAGGACAGAGATGGAAACAATCACAGTTAGCAAGAGAGACGGGCAGGTTTTCGCAAAGGGTCGGGCCGTGACCTTGACCTTTGACCCTGTGACCTTGAAATCAATAGGAAACATCCTTGACCCATGGGGTGTCCAGCCATGAAGTTTGACATTCCTAGGTGAGACGGTTGTCGAGTTAGAGCGCGGACAAGAAATTGTCCACAGACAGACGGACAGACAGACAGCGCCATACCATAATACATCCCGTCTTACAACGGGCGTATAAAAACTCATGTTCTAACGCTGTTCCCTCCTCAAAAACAGACCTGCAGTTGTGTTTTGTTTCATTCACATGTTTGAGTGACTCTTTATTATTTGTCCGTCTGCATCTCCAAAGCTCCAAACGCTCTGTTCCACCTTGTGATGTCATCAAACAGTGGACCAACTTTCAAGTGAACAGCTCCTTTTACCTTTCGTTCAGTCGAGATCGGCGATTCCAGAGATCGGAAATGATCCAAACGACTCTCGTGACGACGCACAGCGGAGCACCTCCTGTATCACCTCCTGTATCACCTCATGACATCACGAGGTGGAACAGGGTGTTTTCAGTTTGAGAGAAGATCTTTTAAGTCTAAACGTGCAGGTTTGTGCGTTAAACGTGTGTGAATGAGACAAAAGCCAACTCCAGGTCTGTTTTTGAGGAGTTAAACCAGACGTTTCCTGAATATTCGTGAGATTTAAACAGATATTTTTACTATTTTGTATTGAAAAAGCACAAAAAAAATCATCATTTGGATTTGGAATTCAGTTCTGTAGTGTCAAAACGGAGTGAAGTTGGAGTATGAGGACAACAGGAAGTTCGAGCTCCTTGGCTTTAATCACACAGGTTAATGAGTGACTTTTATACAGGGCGACAGAACAAATACAGGAGCTGCTTCGGCCGCACTGATTGGCCAGAGATTAAGTATTATTCTAATCGTGATTAAACAAAGCTTTTCTATACACTGAATTTCCCTGATCTGATCTGGCCAAGATTCTCAGTCATTTTCTGATAGATTTAAATGTTTATGGGTCAATGACGTATAAGGATTTTCAACAGGCAAAATAAAAAATATAAAAAATATTCGTTTCTATTGAACTTTTTCAAATATTTAGAGTGTCAGGAGCATAAATCTGTGTTTAACATTTATATGAAGCGTTTTTAGTGTAAAATGTTGTGTGGTGCGACTGAGAATAACCAACTTTATTTCTAACGCACTTTAAAAACAACACAGGTCGGCCAAAGTGCTGCAGAACAGAGTTAAATAACGACAATAAGAACAATAAAACAGCTTATAACTAAAATCGGGAGATCACAAACTAATACAAACAATAAAACAACATGAACAGAACAGAATCTAATTTAAAAAATCCAATAAAACGTCAACAGTAAATCTGAAAACAAGACAAATAACCTGATAGAAGTTTCAGAAATGAGCGTTATATGTAAATTGTAGGTTTTGTATTAAAGACTGACTTAAAACTCTTCTTGAACTGTGTAAAAAATACCCAAACATTAGTACTTTGAGTAGTGTAGTATTTTTCAGACATATAGTAAAGTTACTTCAGTACAGGGCAAAAGGAAAATATCAACTTGTCAACTGGACAAAAAATTATTTTTATTTTTATTGTATTTATTTCTTTTACTTTTATTCATTTCTTTTATTTTTCTTTTATTTTTATTTGCATTTATTTATTTATTTTATATTTATTTTAATTAATTTATTATTTTTATTTTTTATTTAATTTTTATTTGTTTTTTCTGCAATTATTTATATTTATTTTATTTATATATATTTATTTATTTTGTATTTATTTATGTATTATTTTATTTTTATTTTATTATTTATTTATTTATTTATTGTTAGTTTTTTCTGTATTTATTTTTTATATATTTTATTATTATTATTTTATTTATTTGTGTACTTCAGTCTGGGTTTTGCCGCAGTACTTCCTTGTCAGATCTAAGTGCACTTTTGCTTGAGTATGTACAGTATTTTAAGTCTCTGAGCCGGTCCTGGCTCAGTCCATGTTTAGTCCTGGTTTAGTTCTATTTTAGACCCGTGTAGTGGAAGTCCACCTGTCCGTCCGGCTTTTGCTTCCCCTTCACACATTCCTCTATTGTTTTCACACCCGCAGCCCCAAAGAAACTCACTTCACAAACAAACGGAGCCTGGGAACTGTTAACGCCGGCGAAAAACGGAAGCAGAGGCGGAAAAGTCACACAATAATCAAACTCAAATCAAAAATGGGCCCTTATTACTTTATTTTTGGATCTATTTTATGTTCTAAAGCCGTTTCCTTCTCAAAAACAGACCTGCAGTTGTGTTTTGTTTCATTCACACACCTTTAATTAACACATAAACCTGCAGATTTGGGCTGAGTTCTTCTCTCAAACTTCGTCTCTTTCCACCTTGTGATGTCATGTGGTGATACGGGAAGAATCATGTGGCTCATTTCAGGCCTGGAGGTGCTGATCTCTGCTGAGCTAAAGGTGAAAGGAGCTGCTGAGGTAGAACAGGAGGTGGAACAGAGCGACTCTTTTGTTCGAGGGAAGAGCTGAGCCTGAGTCTGAGGCGGTTTGATTCACACTTTGTGATGAGGAAAACCACAGATCTGAAAATAACATCATGTGGGTCCTTGAAAAAGTAACGGCATTGTGAAAGGCACGAAATGAAAAAGGAACTGAAGTAACCGGAGCACAGAGACTCCGAGGTGTTCAGTGTTTTGTATTTGACATGTTCAGTGTGTTCAGTGTGAGTGTGTTCTGTGTGTTCTGTGTTGTGTGTGTTGTGTGTGTTGTGTGTGTTGTGTGTGTTGTGTGTGTTGTGTGTGTTGTGTGTGTTCTGTGTGTTCAGTGTGTTCTGTGTGTTCAGTGTGTTCAGTGT
>CM060662.1:37708169-37808169 GCA_030686955.1 Odontamblyopus rebecca
GTACTACTGCACTATTACATGTACTCCTGCACTATTACATGTACTTACTGCACTATTACATGCACTACTGCACTATTACATGTACTTGCACTATTACATGTACTACTGCACTATTACATGTACTACTGCACTATTACATGCACTACTGCACTCTTACATTTACTTCTGCACTTTGACATGTACTTCTGCACTATTACATGTACTACTGCACTATTACATGTACTACTGCACTATTACATGTACTACTGCACTATTACATGTACTCCTGCACTATTACATGTACTACTGCACTATTACATGTACTACTGCACTATTACATGTACTCCTGCACTATTACATGTACTACTGCACTATTACATGTACTACTGCACTATTACATGCACTACTGCACTATTACATGTACTCCTGCACTATTACATGTACTACTGCACTATTACATGTACTACTGCACTATTACATGCACTACTGCACTATTACATGTACTACTGCACTATTACATGTACTACTGCACTATTACATGTACTCCTGCACTATTACATGTACTACTGCACTATTACATGTACTACTGCACTATTACATGTACTACTGCACTATTACATGTACTACTGCACTATTACATGTACTACTGCACTATTACATGTACTCCTGCACTATTACATGTACTACTGCACTATTACATGTACTACTGCACTCTTACATGTACTACTGCACTATTACATGTACTACTGCACTATTACATGTACTACTGCACTATTACATGTACTACTGCACTATTACATGTACTCCTGGCCTCCTGCAGGTCTCCACACCACAGACCACAGACCTTCTCTCCTCTGTCAGGTTTCTAAAGGCACTTTCAGAGCGACAGAATCGTGCCGGTGCCGGTTCCTGCACCTAATCCCAAACCGACTGCTGTATTTACGCCAAAATCAGAGCGTTTGGGAACCAAGTAAAATGTGGTTTTTCCAAGTGAACCGTGACGTCACAGATGACGTGAGCAGGTTCATCCGGGTCACACACGGTTAAACAAACAAAGAAAACGTGTGTGAATCTGCCTCCATGGGAATAGGTGAGAAAAGTGACATGAGGATTGTGCAGTGGAGGAGACCAAATATGAACATCAACAGAATCTCAACAGAAGCCCAAGAAAAAGCGACTTATATGGATCCATGTGCAATCTGTGAGCCATGGTCCAGTCGCTCTGGTACGGCCTGGTTCTTCTGTCCATCATGCGTCCTGGGTTCACCTCAGTGGTTTGAACGAAGGTCGTTCGCCCCAGAGAACTTTGGTTCCCAGTGGAACCGGTGCAGGAACCGACACCAGCCCCGTTCTGACCTGAAAACAGCTCATGTCTCTGTGTCTCTGTGTCTGTGACTTTCTTCTCTCCCACACGTAGAGTTTATCTGTGAGGCAACAGGAAGCTCTGTGGTGTTTGTGTGTGTGCTCGTCTCTGCCACTGTAGCACCCACACCACCCATAGCACCCATAGCACCCATAGCACCCATAGCACTCATACCAACAGCTCGAGACAAAGGAAGTCCATCAGCTCAGTACGACCACAAAGATAAAACCGTTTTAGCACCAGTGTCATTTGACGATATCGCTGCTTCCTCCCTCAGCCTGAGCTCTTCTCTTCATTCTGACTCAGACAAACTCGACCTGTTGAGGGAAGCTCAGATTTTGTCTTGTGAATGGGACTTTTTAGTATCAGTGTTTCAGTTTTACTGTTCAGAAAACAGAGCAGCTGATAAGTTCTGCTGAGAAACGAAATACTTTGAATGTACAAACTTCCCCACAGCTTTTTTACCATAAAGGAACTGTAGTCACGGTTTTTTCTTTGTATTAACCTCGAACCTTTTTCCCCGGGTAACTTACCTTTACAAAACGAAAATTACAGGGAGCTATTTATTTTAGAGGTGGCAGGAAATAAAGTATAAATAAGAGTCACGGAAAGACTTGGGTGGGGCACAGTTATTTACTTACGCACAAAGTCAGGCATTAAAATGACAGTTTTACAATAATAATCGGCATTTAATTCATCGAATCTGAGTTATTCAGGACAATACGCGTCATTCTGAAAGTCCTCGGTGAGTTTCTTGGAAGGAGATGGACAGTTACAGGTTGGAGATTCCTGTTTTAAAGTGTTAAAGTGTGAATTTTTAGGGGGAAAAATGACCAAAAAAAAAAAAAAGATCTTATATTATTTATTTATTTATTTTTCTTTTATTTTTCTTTATGTATTTACATTTTTACAATTTTTCTGATACTCTATAAAGTCCAAATATTTCGGTCTATCTCTGAATATTAGTTTTAGTACCGATTATTATCTGATTTTCGATACTTGTAAAAGCCCTTTATCAGATTGTAGCTGCGTAAACGTTCTCGAATTTGATAAAGACATAATTTTAGATGTTGAAATACAATTTTCTGCAAACTTCTAAGTATTTATTCATTAATCTTGTGTGTTTAAAGCTGGGGAATCCCTGTTTCTCGAGGTATTTTTGAGCTCTAAAACCACCTGTGAGTGAATAGACGTGAAGTGGAGCTGTTAACTGTCAAACTGAGGAACATCTGAAGCGCTGCACTTGTTTCTCGCAGCGTTAAACTGAGAAAACGCTGAACTTTGTGTTGGGGGGAAACCACAGGACGCACCTTTGTCACAGTTCACACTTCACTGTGGTTGGTCGAGGCGGCTGTCACTCACTCAGAGACCGGCCAGTGGGAGGAGGGGGCGGGTTTCCTCGATTCCTCTCCTCGATTTTCCATTTTTCAGCTTTTCATCCAACTATCTTAAGTTTTGTCTCAAAGAAAACCACAGAATGAAGGAGCAGACACCAGAGGAAAGAAACAAACTTTATGGGGCGGGACTTTCTCGCCCGTTTCCTGCAGAATCGAGGCGAGGAAACAAGGAGAAGGAAGCGAGGAAAGAGAAATTAGACGCGTCCTACCAATTCCCTAGTGCGATGCCATGATTTCCAACCAGAAAGTACAATTTTAAACCTGAAAAAATGACTAAAACTGAGCTTTTTTCCACAATTTCTTTTGGTAAAATCTTAAATTCAACGAACTTAACTGTGTTTTAGTAAAAGGAGTCGATCAAACTGTCACTTCAAACGTTTTGCAGCGTCGAATCACATTATTTTTGTCTTTACCGCTCCACTTCTGCTCTGTATTTGAAGTTTATTTTACAGTAACATGACTCCATAGATCCCCAAAACCAGACCAAAACCCGGGTCGCGTCTCATTTCTCTTTCCTCGCTTCCTTCTCCTTGGTTCCTCTCCTCGACCCTCCGATTTCCAGCTGTCGATCAAACGAGCATCAAGTTTCGTCCCAAAGAGAAGGAGGAATAAACCCGAGGGAGTTTTCAGGAGCAGAAACCAGAGAAAAGAGTCAAACTTCCTCGGTCTGCGTGAGGAGCTTAGATCCTCTCTCCTCCCCGCGTCTCCTCTGCGCTCGTTTCCTGCAGAATGGAGGAGAAGGAAGCGAGGGAAGAGAAATGACGCGGCCGTAACGAGAGAAGCATCGATCGATTCGCCGCGTGAACGTCATCGCCGATTTACGATCACAGGGGTGAGATCAGGATGATTCGGTCATATCTGCGGGCGACGCTCTCAAAACGAACAACGAAGTGAAGCGCGGTCCTCGTTCAGCGCAAAGGCGGCAATAAATAAGTGAGGATATAAAAGATAATGTCACTACACGGCAAAAAGCTTGGCCCAATGTAGATATAAACGCTTGAATCTACCAGAAAATGACTTAAAAATAGTGAAATGACCTGTCCACGCAGCGAGATCATTTAACTCGATGTCAATTAGTTCTCTTAAAATTGTGATGATGAACAATTATGATGTATGAACTTGTGAAATGTAGAAAATGAACTTTCCCGACACTAAATTTAAGATTTTCTGACTAGTTGCGTCGTGAAAGAAATATATGTGACACTTTTTTAACATTATACGACCAATTCAGAACAGAGTAAGTCGATAATAAACCTGAAAACAACATGAATAACCTGATATGAGTTTAAAATCTTGGTCAGATCAGAGAAATGTGCAGTTTGTGGGTATTAAAAAGTGCCTAAAACCTCACACACGTCCCTGTTTTACACGTCCACATTCACAAACATGAACCGAAAGAACTCGTGGCCCAGTGGAGCTGCTGTTCACCTCGTTTTTTTGGAACTGTGACCAAAATATTCACTATAAACAATTCTGAACTATGAACGAGCGCGTTCATTTGGACATTTATGAACTGAACTTTGAACTAGTTCATGTACAAAATGGACTTTCCCAACACTGCCTAAATTTAAGATTTTCTGACGAGTTGCGTCGTGGAAGAAATATTTGAGACAATTTTTAACAAACGACCAATTCACACGGCAAAAAACTAAATCTGGTTAAGCTGACATGACTTGGATTAAGAAAGTTTTACCATAATTTGAGTAAATTTCACTTGACGAGTAAAATGATCTGCAGTGGAGTAAGACTTTTGTACTTAAAATATGGAAATACATCTTGCTGCACTTAAAATAAGAAACAAAATCAAATGTTGCTTGAATTAAGATAAAAAAAAACACTTATTCCACTGTCAGATTATTTCACTTGTCAAGTTGAATCGGCTCAAATAAAGTAAAATGTTCTTAATTTAAGTCATTTTAACTCACCTACATATTATTTTTTTCCAGTGCAGAACTCGTAAGTCGATAATAAACCTGAAAACAACATGAATAACCTGGTATAAGTTTAAAATCTTCGTCAGATCAGAGAAATTTGCAGTGTTAGACATTAAAAAGTGCATCAAACCTCACACACGTCCCTGTTCTACACGTCCACATTCACAAACATAAACCAGAAGGACTCGTGGCCCAGTGGAGCTGCTGTTCACCTCGTTTATCTCGTGCGCACTGGGGAAAGGCCTTGGGCAGGTCTGGAGGCTTTGGTCAGGGCGTTCGGCTGGAGATACGGAAAGTTCCTGATAAAGCTTTTCTTAGACATAACTACAGGGTGAAAGTAGAGAAACAAAGCGCTCATTTTGCACGATTTTCTGATCCGTAAAGTCGTGTCCTCGTCTCAAACAGACCTGAACACACACGTTTAACCCACAAACGCCGCAGATTCGCGCGAGGAGGAGCCGCTCAGAGCTCACGGCCGTGCGTTTTTGCGTAACACAGGAGCTTTAGAGCGAACGTTTAACGGCGTGTATTGTTTTTCCTCAAGTTCATTGTTGGACATCCTGCTCTGGGCTTCGCTTTTCCCCCTCGTCCGAACGCGGCGAGAGGAAAGGAAATTGTGTAAATCCGTTTGCGCCGCAGACGGACTTAATCCAGGTCACATGCAGCTGAAAGCACCGGCGAGGAGGAGGAGGAGGAGGAGGGGTGAGGAGGGGTGAGGGGAGGTAAAGAGGAGTGAGGGAGGTGAGGAGAGCTTAGGGGAGGAGGGGTGAAGGGAAAGAGCGAAAAGAGGTGAGGAGGGAGGGAAGAGGGGAGCTCAGGAAGAGTAAAAATAATAGTAATAAATCTTTACGAGGCACTTTTAAAACATGATTTACAAAGTTCTGTGCGAGAACAGTAGAAAAAGCACAAAAACAGCCCACAGAAGGCAGACGAAAACATGCAAACAGTTCAGTTCACTGTGATAATGAAATAAAAAGAAACAAAATAAAAGAAATAAGGAATAAAGTTGAGTTAGAGCAGTTAACCCCTGAAGACCTGAGGGCAGTTTTAGTACATTTCTCCTCGCCTGGATTTTTTTTGTTAATTTTGCTTTTAAATCTGCCCCTTTTACCCCTAATGAAGTGTTCTACCTCCTTTTGTTCAGTCCAACCTGTTATTTCACAATCTGCTGCTGTAGTTGTGTCATGAGGCTGTGAGAAAAGCTACAGGACCAGAAATAGAGATGAAAAAAAAAACCCTGAAAATATGGAAACAACGTACAATGTAGAAACAACTTTTTGGAGATAAAAAATGCTTAATTTAGGGCCTTAGCTACAAAAATGCAAAATCTCAAGTCTGTAAGTAAACTAAAAATCTCCTTATTGCCCTAAAAACAAAAAAAGTGCAGTGGCTCCATGACTTTCCTGGTCCAGTCCTGGAAACAGCTCCTGTCAGGTCCAGGGCCAGAGCCACAGCACTTCTGCATTTCCAGGGTGGAAATTACATTTGGATTTGTTCATTTGGACTGAAATAAACCTTTAAATAAAAATAGAAAGAGATGCACAATTACACACACCAAGATGTGTCATTTTCCATGTGTGTGAGAATTAACTCCACTTAGAGTGACTTTTTCCCTCGTTATAAACACACACAGTCAGAGGAGTCGACCATCTTGACTCACTTCACTCTTTGGCAAAGTTTGGCTCGATCAAAATGGACGGAGCGCATGAGTTTGGGGAAAACAAAGTTCCTATTGGACACTCGTTTTGCTCCCGTCATCACACAGCGTGAGTGTGACGTAGGATAAAGCCGCAGAAATGTACGGAAACCTCTATGTCTGCACTTTCAGAGGGGAAAAGGAAGTTTCTGTCTTTTAACGTTAGAAAGTTCTGCGGTTATAGAAACATATTCCTCTGTATCGTGTACGATGTCGTAGAGTCTTCGAGGGTTAAAGGAAAACTGAGTAAGGGAGTGAGGGATGAGGGGAGCTCAGGGGAGGAGGGTTAAGCAGAAGTGAGGGAGTGAGCGAAGGAGGAGTGAGGGCACAGGGCCGGTGCCGTTTGGGTGCCCGAAGTACAAATGCTCCGTGGGGCCCCATCCCCTCGCTCCGCCTGGAATGAACAGTCCAGTGGCCCCTCGTTGTTTATCTCCGGGGTTTCGTTCTAAAAATAAGCCGCAATCGGCGAAATCCGCAAAGTCGTCAGCTTTATTTTTTTTTACCAGTGTTATTTACATCGCCAGGCCAACAAAAAAAGTCCTGGATCTAACTAAGCAAACAGGTCCGAGGTGGCTGCAGTTGGACCTGCCTGAAGTCGCCCCTTCAAACACAAACCCACACAGAAACTATGTCAATCGTTTGTGCTGGTTGATGAAGCATTTTTCTTCTTCCTGTGGGGCCGACCTCAATTTGACCTGTAAAAGAATCGTTAATTTCTCCAAAACTAAAGAAGCACAAACAAAGCACAAATATTGACATAGTTTTCGTGTAGGTTTGGGTTTGATGGGGCGACTTCACGCAGGTTTGGTCGGGTCCAGGTTCAGCAGCAGTGTGTGCCGAATATACTGAAGGGACCAGGTTATTCCAGCAGTGGATTCGCTCTTCCCTGACGCTCGGGCAGATTCCACGATGACGATGCAGGATTCACGGGGCTCAGACTGCGACGGAGTGATTCAGGGAGCAGGAGACGTCATTTTCACACACTTAACCGCGATTGAGAACCTTTGGGATGTGCTGGAGAAGGTCAGACTCGACCGTCATCGGTGTGAAAACACTGGTGAAACATTAGCACATTCGCTGTGGCTTTGTTTCGATAAACTTCTGCGACGTCACAAGATTTATTTCTGTCCAGTGTTGCGTTCATTTTTCACCCAGATCTTGCCTCGGTGATGGAATAACCTGGTCTTTCAGTACATTACAGCGACTTTGGACCTATTTGCTTAGTTCGTTCAGGTGGTGGGTTTATTTTTTTGGTCCGGCAGTAAACGCCTCGTCTGTTTGGTGTTTTACGCTATTCCCTTGTCAGTAATAATGTGCACATTTCTTTGGTAAATAATGTACCTATAATACAAATACTGTAGTTCAGAGGTGTCAAACATGCGGCCCGGGGTCCAGATGTGGCCCCCCAAGACCTTTAATCTGGCCCTCGGCTGAGTGTCTATTATTTCTGTTATTTTAATATTTAAATTTTTCTGATTTTTCTGCTAATTTTCTGCGTTGCTGAGCATAGCAGCGTCTCCAGTGCTGCTGTGCGTTGGCGCCTCCTCCAGAGCAGCACAAATGAGACTTTCCTCTTTCCTCTTAAAGGACGATCGATTTGACCGTGATCCTCATCAGCAAAATGTCCAAAATGAGAAAAGTGGAGCTGAGTTCAGGATTTTCCAAGAAAAATGGACTAATTCTTATTTGTTCACGTAGGTGAATGGGAAACCTGTGCTCGGTGACGGTGCTCAGGGAAAATAATCTTAAACTCCACTACGAGACACAGCGAAAAATACAATGATTTGAACAGAGAATTGATAAGACAGAAGATAAACGAATTATTGCTGCGACTGAAGAAACAGACGTCTGTTTTCACCCGGAGCCCAGAGTTTAGCGACGCTGCTGTGAAAGTGACTGAGCAGAATATTACAACATTTAGTAAAACAGAATCAAATAAAAAAAGATTTCTGTAACAGATTTGCACAAATATTTGGACTTGTTGCTATTTTTAGGGTAAATATGTCATGAGTTTTGGGATCGGGGCCCTTTGGGATCGAAGTAGGTTGTGTACGGCCCCCGGATCAGAATGAGTTTGACGGCCCTGCTGTAACTGCACAATAGAATCTACGCAATCAAGGAACTATTTTCAACAATATAAAAGAGAAAATTTCTCTGTGAAAAGCTGCATGTGCGAACGTCCGGACACCATGAGAGAGGAAGAGAAAATAAGAGAGGGAGAGTCAGAGAGAGAGAGATTTCGGGGGATTCTGATTCTGAGAGTTTTGTGAGGATTTACGAGCCCGATTTTCCCGCAGAAAACCGTTTAGACGATATGGAGACACTGTACCGGAAAGTGGGGACCGGTGCGTGACAGTCGTAGTTTTGCAGGATTCACGTGGCACAAACACGCTGCGTCCTGCGGGGGGCGCCGTTTCAGTGACAATGCCCCAATTACCGCGCTATTATCCCCCCGTCGTGGCTCATCTGTTTATCACGGGCTTCAAACGCCTCTGACCAGCGCTGGGGTCAGGGGTCGGGTCAGGGGTCGCGTCAGGCGTCGGGGCTCCTCACAGTTCAAAGAAGAGGAGGTGCTAAAGCTGCATTGTGTAACTTCACTGGGGGAGGGCCCGTCAAACCGTTTTCTCCATGGTTTTTATGTTATTGCTTTGTCTGGAATGTTCCGCAGTGCGACGTTAAACCTTATCACCACGGAGACCAAACCGGACCAAGTCACAGGTCAGATCTCCGCTCACAGTCAGAATGGATGTTTTTCTAGGGATTTTTGTGCTACAAAAACCACCTGTGATTGACCTGAATGTAAAGCAGAGCTGTTTAATGTCGCACTGTGGAACATTCCGGGCAGAGCGACGACGTCTCCGTAGAAACAAGCAGGTGAGGGACCCCGAAACGAAAGGTTACGCACTATAAGGAGCAGTGCGATTGGTCCAATGGGTGTCCGCACGTCAGACTCAGGTGTTCGTATCAGAAACACTCGTCTGTGATCCGCACAGTCCTGAGTGATGTCACATAGTACTTGAGATTACAGCTGCATGAAAAATAAACCCTCAGACTTTTCAGCCGGTCTCAAACCGTCATAAAAAACACTTTTACTTTTCAGTCCCGTTCAAAAATGCAGTAAAAATACCTCCTCCCACATGTAACGAGGTAAAAGTAAAAAGTGCACTGTCAAAAAATAAGAAAAAAATACCAATTCTGAGGTAAAAATGCCCTATTTTAAGTGAAATTTTCTGCCAGTGCAGTGAGAAAGTTTTCTAGACGCTAACCCTGCACTTTAGAGCTCTACAAACCTGCTCTGAAATGTCCCCGTGCGTCAGATGCCCTCCCTCTGTCTCCATTTGCTCCTCTTCTGTGCAAAAGCAGTCGTTTGGACAGTGCATTTCCTCACCAGCGCTTTTCTCCGGAGGATTTGTTTTCAGTTTTTGGGGCTTTTCAGTGGCGTAATGTTACATCCGTGTGTGGATCAGGGTCAGATTCGGGGACGAGAAACGAATATTTGTGTTAAAATACGCTCCGAACTGGGTACGTTTGCAGCTTTCGGGTCAAAAACTGTCATCTCAAGTACTGATTTTGAATTTTAAAGATTGTCGAATTTGTCACTTTGAATTGTTTAGCTCTGAAGAAACATGTTCGAATTATTTTTATTCTGAATTTTACTTGCTAAAATTTTAATTGTACGTTTTCAGTGTTTAAAATTCTACTTAAGGAAACATTTTAGGTCTGCATTTTACTTAAGTGTGTTTTACAGTGGATACACTACAAAAAAGGATTTTCTAGCAGAGTTAAACTGACTTGAATTAAGCAGATTCATCTTAAAAGACCAATTTTAAGATTTTTTTACTTAATAAGATGAGATTTTTTTACTTGTTTCCAGATATTCATCCTGATTTATCTTATCTCGATATTACAACTTATTCTCAGCACTTTTTATATTAACTCAGTCCAGGTTAAGCCTCTTTAACTTCCTTCTCAAACCAATAAGGTGAAAAATCTTGCCATAAATACTTGAAACTCGTGTTTTCTGCTTAGAACAAGATTCATATTTCGTCTTGTTTGAAGAAAACTTGGTAAGAGAAAATTTCTCACTGCACTGGCAGAAAATTTCACTTAAAATAGGGCATTTTTACCTCAGAATTGGTATTTTTTTCTTATTTTTTGATAGTGCACATTTTACTTTTACCTCGTCACATGTGGGAGGAGGTATTTTTACTGCATTTGTGAACAGGACTGAAAAGCAAAAGTGTTTTTTATGGCGGTTTGAGACCTGCTGAAAAGTCTGAGGGTTTATTTTTCACGCGTTTGTAGTTTGCGCAAACACAAATATGCAAAACACAAAAACAGCTAGAAAATGTTTTGATTCTAAATAACTCATGGCGTCTTTTTTCGCGGTTAAAAACTTCAACGTGAGAAATCTGATAGAACGAATGATCTGGGTCCAGGGAGGCTCCACACAATAGTCCGTGTGCTGTTTTCCTGGTTCTGATGCGGCTCAGAACCGTTCCAGATCTATTCAGGAGACGTTCACTTCTGTCCTGTGAATGTGGCTCCTTCAGTGTCGGGTTTGGATCCTGGTTTTTTGCCTCGGACGTCCTTCACGTGGATGTTGCCGGACGGTGTGTGTGATGGTGGGTGTGCCGGTGTGTGTGTGACGGTGTGGGTGACGGTGGGTGTGACGGTGTGTGTGTGACGGTGTGTGTGGCTGTGTGTGTGTGATGGTGGGTGTGATGGTGGGTGTGACGGTGGGTGTGACGGTGGGTGTGACGGTGTGTGTGACGGTGGGTGTGCCGGTGTGTGTGTGACGGTGTGTGTGTGACGGTGGGTGTGACGGTGTGTGTGACGGTGGGTGTGACGGTGTGTGTGTGGTGTGTGTGGGGGGGTGTGTGTGTGTGGGTGTGTGTGTCGGTGTGTGTGACGGTGGGTGTGCCGGTGGGTGTGACGGTGGGTGTGACGGTGTGTGTGACGGTGTGTGTGTGACGGTGGGTGTGACGGTGTGTGTGACGGTGGGTGTGACGGTGTGTGTGTGGTGTGTGTGACGTGTGTGTGGTGTGTGTGACGGTGTGTGTGTGACGGTGGGTGTGACGGTGTGTGTGTGACGGTGTGTGTGACGGTGGGTGTGACGGTGTGTGTGTGACGGTGTGTGTGACGGTGTGTGTGACGGTGTGTGTGTGGTGTGTGTGACGGTGTGTGTGACGTGTGTGTGACGGTGTGTGTGACGGTGTGTGTGTGACGGTGGGTGTGACGGTGTGTGTGACGGTGGGTGTGCCGGTGTGTGTGTGACGGTGTGTGTGACGGTGTGTGTGACGGTGTGTGTGTGGTGTGTGTGACGGTGTGTGTGGTGTGTGTGACGGTGTGTGTGACGGTGTGTGTGTGATGGTGTGTGTGTGATGGTGTGTGTGTGGGTGTGTGTGACGGTGGGTGTGCCGGTGTGTGTGTGACGGTGTGTGTGACGGTGTGTGTGACGGTGTGTGTGTGGTGTGTGTGACGGTGTGTGTGGTGTGTGTGACGGTGTGTGTGGTGTGCACAGAGTCAGATCCTGTTACATAAGCGTGTGGAGGCTGGTGGTGCTGAAGGGGAAGTGGAGGGTTTAACCTGCGGAAGTGAAAAGTGCTGAGGCGCCCAGTGGGAACTGGACAAATGCCCAAAACTGTCACAATGTGCCACATCTGCAGAGGCCGGAAAACAACCCCCCGAGTGTGAACGCAGAAGTGATGGTTTAGTAGTGTGAATGTAGTAGTGTTAATATAGTAGTGTCAATATACTAGTGTTAATATACTACTGTCAGTATACTACTGTTAATATACTAGTGTTAATTTTGTACTGTTAATTTTGTAGTGTTAATATAGTAGTGTTAATATATTAGTGTTAATATACTAGTGTTAATATACTAGTGTTAATATACTAGTGTTAATATACTAGTGTTAATATATTAGTGTTAATATTGTACTGTTAATATAGTAGTGTTAATATAGTAGTGTTAATATAGTAGTGTTCATTTTGTAGTGTTCATTTTGTAGTGTAAATATAGTAGTGTTTAGTAGTGTTAATATATTAGTGTTAATATATTAGTGTATATTTTGTAGTGTTAATATATTAGTGTATATTTTGTAGTGTTAATATAGTAGTGTTCATTTTGTAGTGTTAAAATATTAAAATAGTGTTTGTTTAGTACTGTTAATTTTGTAGTGTTAATATAGTAGTGTTAATATATTAGTGTTAATTTTGTAGTGTTAATATAGTAGTGTTAATATATTAGTGTTAATTTTGTAGTGTTAATATAGTAGTGTTCGTTTAGTAGTGTTAATATAGTAGTGTTCATTTTGTAGTGTAAATATAGTAGTGTTAATTTAGTAGTGTTAATATATTAGTGTTTAGTAGTGTTAATATATTAGTATATATTTTGTAGTGTTAATATAGTAGTGTTCATTTTGTAGTGTAAATATAGTAGTGTTAATTTAGTAGTGTTAATATATTAGTGTTAATATATTAGTGTTCATTTAGTAGTGTTAATATAGTAGTGTTCGTTTAGTAGTGTTAATATATTAGTGTTAATAAATTAGTGTTAATTTTGTAGTGTTAATATAGTAGTGTTCATTTTGTAGTGTAAATATAGTAGTGTTAATATAGTAGTGTTAATATATTAGTGTTAATTTTGTAGTGTTAATATATTAGTGTTAATTTTGTAGTGTTAATATAGTAGTGTTAATATATTAGTGTTAATTTTGTACTATTAATATAGTAGTGTTAATATATTAGTGTTAATTTTGTAGTGTTAATATAGTAGTGTTAATATATTAGTGTTAATTTTGTAGTGTTAATATAGTAGTGTTAATATATTAGTGTTAATTTTGTAGTGTTAATATAGTAGTGTTCATTTTGTAGTGTTAATATAGTAGTGTTCGTTTAGTAGTGTTAATATATTAGTGTTAATAAATTAGTGTTAATTTAGTAGTGTTAATATATTAGTGTATATTTTGTAGTGTTAATATAGTGTTCATTGTGTAGTGTGAACGTGGTTGCGAGTGTCACTTAAACACAGCTGATTGGAACTGTTGATCTGACGGACATAATGGAGCAACAATGACGTCTTTTTATTAAGTTACACTAATCATAACACACAAATGAAGAGGCAATTTAGATGAGGAAAAAAGAAAGAATACAGTGACATCTAGATGAAGAAAACCGGGTCATGTTCTCAGTTTTCCCAGATTTTGTCAGAGTTCCTATCGCCAGCAGACCCTAAAGGAAGTCGTCTTCCGCAAGTTTCCAAACCGGTTCTGAGACATGAGCCAGTAATACAAAAGGATGCAAACAATGGTGACAGCAGATTCAGGGTTTATCTGCTGAGACCTGATATTAACCAACAAGCGGGGACAGAAATGACTCTTATTTTCCTTAAAACACAGTGAACTTAATATATAAATGATCCAATAATGTTTTGTATCTGTTGTTTTATACTTAAAATCAGGAATGAACAGCTTTGAGTGAATAAAAGTTCAAACAATGACACAAAAAACACACAATGCGACTTTTATTTGCACAGAGCAGCTCACAGAATATTATAATAACGAAGAGAAAAGGTTTGATCCTTTCTAAATAAGTAAGAGACGCTGTCAGATAAGGCGTTCTTATATAAACGTGTAAGTGCAAATAGAAACTATAGAAATCTCATGTACAGTATGGAGGGTAAAGGCTGCAGCCCGGAGCCCGGGGCCACAGTCGCTCCTCACATGAGCCTGAGGAATTCAGAGCAGCTCCGACATGAAGGACGTGATTCAGGAACACACAAGCTGCAGTTCACATGACATCACTACATTCTGGAGTCCTCACAGAGCAGGGGACAGAGACAGAGCAGGGGACAGGGACGGGGACAGGAAACAGGGACGAGAACAGAGACAGCAGATAAAGCAGGAGACAAGAGACAGACAGGCCTGAGGACAGGGACAGGACTGGCGACAGGGACAGAGGCCTGGGGACAGGGAGAAGGCAGGCAGGGTAATAGGCAGGAGACAAGGACAGGGGCTGAAGGCAGGGGACAGAAACAGGAGATAGAGCAAGAGACAGGGACAAGACAGTGGACAGGTCTGGAGACAGGGACAGGACTGGAGACAGGGACAGGACTGGAGACAGGGACAGGACTGGAGACAGGGACAGAGGACGGGGACAGGGTCGAGGCTAGAGACAGAGACAGGCCTGAGGACAGGGACAGGTCTGGCAACAGGGACAGGTCTGGAGACAGGGACAGGTCTGGAGACAGGGACAGGTCTGGAGACAGGGACAGGACTGGAGACAGGGACAGGTCTGGAGACAGGGACAGGTCTGGAGACAGGGACAGGTCTGGAGACAGGGACAGGACTGGAGACAGGGACAGGTCTGGAGACAGGGACAGGTCTGGAGACAGGGACAGGTCTGGCGACAGGGACAGGGCAGCCGCTCTGACCCGGACCTGTCAGAGTTCAGATTTGTGGAGCCGGTTTATGGCTCATATCTCGGTAATGACTCGGCCGATCCACATGAAACAAAAACCGGCCCAGAGTCCAAAGTCGCCTCTGTCCAGGCCAGTGAACAAAAGTGGGAGATTAATCAGTTTATACCCCAGAGAAATCAAATACGCCGCCTTTAGTAAGAATCGCAGCCTCAAAACCGGGAGGACGTGTTATTTGGGCACAGATCTGGTCCTTTTCCTCCTCGCGCACCGTGGTCGGTCTGTGGTTGGGGTCAATAGTTCCGCGTGGGCTTTGGTTCGTCCTCTTCCTCTAATGGGCCCCAGTTCAATAAACACCGTGTGGTCCTGGGCCTGTCCCCGGAGGCTCCATTAACTCTAATAACTCTGCATTTATCACAGCTGCATTCGCTTTTGACATCGACGTGCAGAGAACGGAAAAAAAAAATGCACTCTAGCTTTTCGATCGGGGGTCCGTCACCCTCTTTTTTTCTATGTATATGTCATTTTTCTGCTTCGAATGTTCCACCGTGTGACATTAATCAGCTCTACTTTACATTTACTCAACTACAGGTGGTTTTAGAGCTCAAAAATACCTAAAAAAACAAACATTCTGAAGGTACAATTTACAAATTTTACAAATTATGGTAAAAAAAACCTGTCAAATCGCAACAGTCAACGGCCGTAAAATCTAAAATATCACCGTAGTAAATACAGTAAATTACTGTAAATCAAAAAAAACATTACATAGCTTTAATATTTATGGTTGTAATATGTAGAAAACACTGAATTTTTCTATTAATGGGGAGATACTGTTAAGCCAAAAATGAATTTTTATCCGAAAATTAGCAGCAAAATTTTTACCTGAAAATATACAAGGAAAATTGTTATTTTTAATGGTAATACTGTTTTTTTTTTTACATAATATATATTTTTTATGGTAAAAAATTGTAATAAGCACATTATTTAACTGTGCAATCAACAGTATCAGTACTTTTTTTTTGCTGTAAATGAAGGAAATGTTTTACCGAAATTTAACGGTCAAGTTCTGGTAACCACAGCTGCCGCTATTTTACCATAAAAATAACTCCTTTTTTGTTTTTTACAGTGTGAGCGGGGTTCCCTCTCCACAGATCTGACCCGTAACTTGGTCTGGTTTAGTCTCAGTGAAGATACAAAGGTTTATTAATGCCATACTGTGAAACATTCCAGACAAAACTATACAATCATAGAGAAAAGTCCGTCAGAAAAGTTACACAATTCACCTGCAACATGTTAATGCACTAAAAAACCAAACATTTTGAGAACAATAAAAGTGAACACAGATCTGTGTTATCAGGAAATGCCCCACAGAAGTCAAATAATCTTTAATAATAATCCCACCGTCAAAACTGGGAAAACCTGTTTTTATTTGACGCTGAAACCCGACCTCATTGTCCTCCTCACACACTGTAAAGAGAGAGAGTGTGTGTGTGTATGTGTGTGTGTGTGTGTGTGTGTGTGTATATATGTGTGTGTGTGTGTGTGTGTGTGTGTATATATGTGTGTGTGTGTGTGTGTGTGTGTATATGTGTGTGTGTGTGTGTATGTGTGTGTATATGTGTGTGTGTGTGTGTATATGTGTGTGTGTGTGTGTGTATATATGTGTGTGTGTGTGTATATGTGTGTGTGTGTGTGTGTGTATATGTGTGTGTGTGTGTGTGTGTGTGTGTGTGTATATGTGTGTGTGCGCTGCAGCCTCGGGTCTGACCTTGGAGTCGACACAGTGATAAAAGTTGTATTAGTTGTGCTTGTGTTACTCTGAATGTGATCCTCCTGCAGCCTCGACTCACCCACACACTGAACAGAGGGAACAGAGGGAACAGAGGGAACACGAGGGAACAGAGGGAACAGAGGGAACACGAGGGAACACGAGGGAACAGAGGGAACAGAGGGAACACGAGGGAACAGAGGGAACAGAGGGAACAGAGGGAACAGAGGGAACAGAGGGAACAGAGGGAACACGAGGGAACAGAGGGAACAGAGGGAACACGAGGGAACAGAGGGAACAGAGGGAACAGAGGGAACCGAGGGAACACGAGGGAACACGAGGGAACACGAGGGAACAGAGGGAACAGAGGGAACAGAGGGAACACGAGGGAACAGAGGGAACACGAGGGAACACGAGGGAACACGAGGGAACAGAGGGAACACGAGGGAACAGAGGGAACAGAGGGAACACGAGGGAACAGAGGGAACACGAGGGAACCGAGGGAACACGAGGGAACACGAGGGAACACGAGGGAACAGAGGGAACACGAGGGAACAGAGGGAACACGAGGGAACAGAGGGAACACGAGGGAACAGAGGGAACAGAGGGAACACGAGGGAACACGAGGGAACACGAGGGAACAGAGGGAACACGAGGGAACAGAGGGAACACGAGGGAACAGAGGGAACACGAGGGAACAGAGGGAACACGAGGGAACAGAGGGAACAGAGGGAACACGAGGGAACAGAGGGAACAGAGGGAACCGAGGGAACAGAGGGAACAGAGGGAACACGAGGGAACAGAGGGAACACGAGGGAACACGAGGGAACCGAGGAACAGAGGGAACAGAGGGAACCGAGGGAACACGAGGGAACAGAGGGAACAGAGGGAACAGAGGGAACACGAGGGAACAGAGGGAACACGAGGGAACAGAGGGAACAGAGGGAACACGAGGGAACAGAGGGAACAGAGGGAACAAGAGGGACCCGAGGGAAACGGGGGAACCCGAGGGAACACGAGGGAACAGAGGGAACAGAGGGAACCGAGGGAACACGAGGGAACAGAGGGAACAGAGGGAACAGAGGGAACCGAGGGAACACGAGGGAACAGAGGGAACAGAGGGAACAGAGGGAACAGAGGGAACAGAGGGAACAGAGGGAACACGAGGGAACAGAGGGAACAGAGGGAACACGAGGGAACAGAGGGAACAGAGGGAACACGAGGGAACACAGGGACCAGAGGGAGCCGAGGGAACACGAGGGAACCGAGGAACCGAGGAACCGAGGGAACACGAGGGAACAGAGGGAACAGAGGGAACAGAGGGACCCGAGGGAACAGAGGGAACACGAGGGAACCGAGGGAACAGAGGGAACACGAGGGAACAGAGGGAACACGAGGGAACAGAGGGACCCGAGGGAAACGAGGGAACACGAGGGAACACGAGGGAACAGAGGGAACAGAGGGAACAGAGGGAACACGAGGGAACAGAGGGACCCGAGGGAAACGAGGGAACACGAGGGAACAAGAGGGAACACGAGGGAACAGAGGGAACAGAGGGAACCGAGGGAACACGAGGGAACACGAGGGAACACGAGGGAACACGAGGGAACAGAGGGAACAGAGGGAACACGAGGGAACAGAGGGAACACGAGGGAACCGAGGGAACACGAGGGAACACGAGGGAACAGAGGGAACACGCGGGAACAGAGGGAACAGAGGGAACACGAGGGAACAGAGGGAACAGAGGGAACAGAGGGAACAGAGGGAACACGAGGGAACCGAGGGAACCGAGGGAACCGAGGGAACAGAGGGAACACGAGGGAACAGAGGGAACCGAGGGCCTGTGACCTCACGGTAAAGAAAAACAAACAC
Source organism: Odontamblyopus rebecca (assembly GCA_030686955.1). NCBI lineage: Eukaryota > Metazoa > Chordata > Actinopteri > Gobiiformes > Gobiidae > Odontamblyopus > Odontamblyopus rebecca. The sequence goes on from CM060662.1 coordinate 37,726,601, forward strand.
CGGTTTAAAAAAAAGTAGTGCTGTCAATCGATTAAAATGTTTAATTGCGATTAATCTGATGAATATCACAGTGAACTTGCGATTAACTGCAAATAAATCGCACATTTTTGTCCCTTGAATAAGATAAGAGGTCCTTTATTTGTACCACAACGGGGAAATTCAGTGTTGCAACGCACAGTTAAGAGAACAGCAAGAAAACAGCAGCAGCAACAGAAGTGCAGAATTACTTAAAAAATAGACAAACTATAAAGATCTATAAAGATAAGGATTATAAAACTGTACGTACGGTAAATCGCCGTCTTAAGCCTGAACACAGCGGCTGCAGTTTGTACAGTGCTATAAATAACGTTATGTCTTTAAAGTGGCTCCAGGATCTTACAGTAAATAATAAATGTGTAATGGGTAAAGTGGCTGCTGGACTCTTATGTATTGCACATGGTCCCAGTATTGCACAGGCAGCAGAGTTTGCAGTCTTTTTTGCACTAAACTGTCCTGGAGCTACTGTGGCTGTTGAATTCTCCACTGCGAGATCAATAAAGTCCTGTCTGATCTTATCTCATTTTATCTTTTCTTGCCTCGTTAGTCCAGGGATACAGACGGAAATTAGTTGTGAAGCTAAAATCTGGTACTAGGCAGATTTTCTTTTGTGATTAATGTTGATGTACATGGTCCCTGTCAAATAAACTAAATAAAGAAAGAAAGTTAGGCTGTGTTTGTCTGCCCCAGTACCTGCTGTACTCGCACTCGTACTCGCACCGGGGCATTTGGGCCGTGCTCTATTTCCTCTGGTTCTGTGGACGGCGTTCGCACCTGTCGGCTGCAGACCGGGCGTCGTGTTTGCGGGTCGCGCGGTGGAGCTGGTGGTTTTTGGAGGAGGGGGTGGGTCCATCGGCCTGTGGTGGGGCGGGCGTGGATCCTGCGGTGCCCCTCCGTGTGTTTGTGTCGCTGTCCGTGGTCCTTGTCGCCGTATGTTTTGAAGTGGACCTTGTTTGGCGTTTTCCTCGTGCGGGGGCATAGGCGAGTGCACAGGTGTGTCGTGCTTTGGTCCACCTCCTCCAAACGGGACGTCTCAGTTTCCTACAGATTGTTTTCCTTCCTGTTTACAGCCGGATCCTGGAGTTTTTCTAACGTTACAGCAAAACTAGTCCACTGGGTCACCAAGTGCATTAATCACGTTAATGGCGCGATATTTTTGACAGCACTAGAAAAAAGTGAAACGAGGCAGTGTGACGTCACCCACAGACTGTAAAAGTGAACAGAAGTGAACTGAGGCTCCAGGCAAATGAAGCTCATTGAGGCTGGTATTTATAGAAGCCAGTTTGAAGTTGAGTTTTTTATCAGGAATATGAATTTATTTATGGACAAAATAGCAAAATAGGATCGTGTTAATACAAACAGGCTCACAGCAGCAGGTACAGAGAGAGGAGCGACTGTTATTCAGTGAAGAAGGAGCCGGAAGCGTCCCCGTGAACACTTCCTGTTTCGGTCCATTTCTGAACTCAGTCTTTGGCCTAACTGTGTTTTTTTCTCTCTGCAGCGACGTGGGTGGGCGGCGGTTTCATCGTGGGCACAGCAGAGGCGGTCTATAACCCGTCCATGGGGCTGATCTGGGCCGTCATGCCCATCTCTGCCACGCTCTGCTTCGTCATCGGTGAGTATCGGCTCCACGCAGAGCTCTGCTGTTCCTCTGGACATCCACACGTCCACTGCTCTACATCCCCCACCTCTGTCTGAATGAGAGATGCACCGATCCAGCTTTTTCTTTCTGTTCTGATACTGATATCGATTTGAGCTTGGTATCGTTAAGAAGTTGCCGATACGATAAATACCTCGATACACAGGCCACGATACGATATACATGTCGATACAGTGCACTTTTGATTCGATATGAGAGATTTCAAATGGATTTGATCCGGTTCAGTAAAAAATAAAGGCTAAATCGTGGCTGTGATGCTAAAAGTCTTTGTTAAACCACTTCTTGTGCAAAGTTCCAATGAATCAAACATTTTAATCCTCATCAGAACAGTGAAAATGACAAATGTGTCGCATAAACAAGTTTCTTTTCTGTAGCTGTAACAAAATAATTTGGTAAAAAAACAAACAAACTCAGAAGGCCACGATATCGATACTGTATAATCACATTAAACATAACAATATAGTGATATTTCGATATTTTTGCACAGCCCTAAAGTGGCTTTTGGTGTCTGTCTGTCTCTGTCTCCAGCTCATTTTCCTGGATCGGTGCTGATATTTGATACCAGGATCGGTATCAGTGTGTCCCTGATTTAGTTGATACATTTTTTGCTAAATACACTCCCCAAATGTCCTGGATGAACACACTGCACCTTCGTACTGTATCGGTATCGGTATCAGTATCAGTAGTTGCGGGGCTGAAATGCCTGATATCACGGGACAGTTTCCAAAAATTGTTGCAGTTAAAAGTCGTGTTTTTTTTCTTCTTCCAAACGTCTTTTTTCAGTCAAATCACATTTTCAGCTGTGTGGAGTGAGCACAACATGTTTGGAAATGCTGATGAAGTAACACTGGACCAAAAGTTCCTGTTTAACCCCAAAATCAAGAGTTATATTCACGTTTTGAGAGTAAAAAGATAACACTTTGTAGGGTGATCCTGATTTAGCCGAACAACTCACAGAGGGGTTTTATTTACACTTTATTTGAGTTAATTTGAGATGAAATTATGTAAAAACCGCGTTAAAACTGGTCGTCTCCGGCGGGAGTTTGAAGTGAAGAGCCAAATTAACACTAAGGGGAGTCGAATAAACCATTTCAACTCCAACTCAAACCCCATTTAACTTTGAAATAGTTAAAATAACACTTTTTGTGAAATATTTTACCCTGAAGTGCTGACCCTCTAGATTTTGCAGACGAGGCTGTTTCTTTACATTTCTGCTTTTGCAAACTCACTGTTTCAGTCGGTGCCTGTTTCACACGTGACCTCAGTGTTTTCTGCACAGAAAAGCTTCTGTTTTCTGCGTAGAGTTTGTGCAATCGACGTTTTTTTTAAACCTTTTCACAATAAGATCCCTTCAGAAGCTCGTCACTACAGAGGCTTTTATGGTGGAAGGAAGTTGTCCTTAAAGGCGACTTGAGATTTGAACCGAGATGAAACAAAACCCAGAAGAGACGAACGGAAAGAACAGAAATGTAAACATTTACCGCAGATAAACACGAGTCACTTTTACTCAGTGCTCCAGACTCTGAACCCACACGATCCCTGTCAGAGCGCTCTGGATTAAAAGATTTAAAGTGTGATTAAACACTGAGGACTAAAGGGCCGAGTTTCTTCTAAAATTACCAAAAATTACGTATAAACAAATGTGATTAAAACCATATACAGTTTTTTTTGTGTTTAATTCTGCTTTAAAGGTCCCATATGACACAAAACAGACTCATTATCATCAGGACAATATTCTTAGCGAATACAATATGCAAAGTTTTGATAACCTACTAAATTTTCACATTTACGAACTGCCTTCAGAATGGTCAAGAAAATCGCTCCACCTCCATTAAAGAAACTCATTCAGGTATGTTCGGAAAAAACAACTCGGGAGCGGTAGTTTTCAAGTTAACAGCTGTTTTATATCTTTTAGTTCGGTCGAGATCGGCAATTCCAGGTCTGAAATGACCCTAATGATTCTAGTGAAGGTGCGTGGAGTTTAAAAACACAGTGGAGCACTTCTTATAGCCCATTTTTTTCAGTTTGACAGAAAAACTACTGTTTTTTAGTGTTTTAGTTCCACTTTAAAGGTCCCGTAGTGCACAAAACTGACTCTTGTGAGCTTTAAACAACGTCACTAAGTGTTTTTTTGCGTTTAGTTCAGTCGAGATCGGCAATTCCAGTCGCTGAAATCATCCAGATGATTCTAGTGAAGGTGCGTGGAGTTTAAAAACACAGTGGAGCCCTTCTTGTAGCCGAGTGTTTTCAGTTTGAGAGAAAAACTCGTGCTAAATGTGCAGGATCTGTGCGTTAAACATGAGCGAATGAACCAAAACCCAACTCCAGGTGTGTTCGTGACGAGGAAACATGAGAACGGAGCTCGGAGAACGTTCCCAGACCTCGGCTCCAGACCCTCCTCCTCTTCGCTCTTCGCTCTTCGCTCTTCGCTCGTGCCCGGGCAGCGTTTGGCGACGGGAGGAGGTCAGGGCGCCCGTGGAGATCGGGCAGAGCGAGCCTGGACGCCGCTCCACATCCTGAAGCCTGAATAATTGAAAGCGCCGCATTTGTCCCGGGGTTTGTGTGAATAATAGAACCATGTGCTAAAGGAGGACAGGCTGTTCTCTGCTCACTTCAGCCTCTTCCACGACACAGGGAAACACAGAGGAACCTGCAGGGGGCGCCGCCACGCGCCTCTGAATGCAAATCCAGCAGTGATTATTGACCAAAGTGATCAGCTTTTCACTCTGTTTGTGTTTTAATGTCGTTTCCTCGTCGCAAACAGACCTGGAGGTCGGTTTTGTTTCATTCACACATTTTAACGCACAAATCCTGCACGTTTAGGCCGAGTTTTTCTCTCAAACTCCACTACAGGAAGTACAAGTGAAATGATCTGCTCGTGCGACAAGAGTTTTGTACTTAAAATATGAAACTACACTGCAAAAAAGGCCTATCAAAAAATAAGAAAAAAATACCAATTTAGAGGTAAAAATGCCTATTTTAAGTGAAATTTTCTGCCAGTGCAGTAAGAAATTTTCACTTACCAAGTTTTCTTAAAACAAGACGAAATATGAATCTTGTTCTAAGCAGAAAACCATCCATCTTCTCTGCCTTTACTGCCCAGTCCTCATAGCACCTGACCCCCTATGAACCCCTCTGCAGGTGGAGCCCACAGGAGGGTGGACGTCATGGTCCTTGATGTTAGTTCAGGTGCTGCAGGTTTTGGGTTGATGGGGGAAACCGGAGCACCCGGAGGAAACCCATCCAGACACAGGGAGAACATGCAAACTCCACACAGAAAGGCCCGGGCGACCCGGGGATCGAACCTGCAACCTTCTTGCTGTGAGGCCTGAGTGTTGCCCTACGCAGAAAACACGAGTTTCAAGTGTTTATGGCAAGATTTTTCCCCTTATTGGTTTGAGGAGGAAGTTAAAGAGGCTTAACCTGGACTGAGTTAATATAAAAAGTGCTTAGAATAAGTTGTAATATCGAGATAAGATAAATCAGGATGAAATATCTGGAAACAAGTCAAAAAATCTAATATTATTAAGTAAAAAAAAAATTCTTAAAATTGATCTTTTAAGATGAATCTGCTTCATTCAAGTCAGTTTAACGATGCTAGAAAATCCTTTTTTTGCAGTGTAGATCTTGCTGCACTTAAAATAAGAAAAACAACTTTTTGCATTTAAAATAAGAAATAAAATCAAATGTTGCTTGAATTAAGAAAAAAAAACTCTTATTCCACTGCAGATCATTTCACTTGTCAAGTTGAATCTGCTCAAAGTAAAATGTTCTTAATTTAAGTAATTTTAACTCACCTACATATAGTTTTTCCCAGTGTTCAGACGCTCACGTTAAGTCACGTTTTTATGGCTGTAAATCAGTCGATTATTTTCTGATTATTTTCTGTTTGGAACGTGGAAATAATCAAAGATTTTAAAGTTTTAGGAGATGCTGCAATTTGTCAATATGTGACCGAGTGGAAATTAGTCTTAAAATAAAGAAATAAAGAATTTCATTAAGATTCACAGCACAAAAGGATTTTCTATCAGAGTTAAACTGACCTGAATTAAACAGATTCATCTTAAAAGATCAATTTTAAGATTTTTTTACTTAATAAGATATTTCAGATATTACCAGATATTTCATCCTGATTTATCTTATCTCGATATTACAACTTATTCTAAGCACTTTTTATATTAACTCAGTCCAGGTTAAGCCTCTTTAACTTCCTTCTCAAACCAATAAGAGGAAAAATTTCACCATAAATACTTGAAACTCGTGTTTTCTGCTTAGAACAAGATTCGTATTTCGTCTTGTTTTAAGAAAATTTGGTAAGTGGGAATTTCTTACTGCACTGGCAGAAAATTTCACTTAAAATAGAGCATTTTTACCTCAAAGTCTGTATTTTTTTCTTATTTTTTGATAGGCCTTTTTTGCAGTGCTACTTTTAAGTGTTTTTCCGATAGATTTTCCTGTTTTTCTCGTCTGTTTTGCTCCGGTTTATTGACACTGTCGCGTTTCTAAAGGTTAAAATGATAAAGTGTAAATGTGACTTCACTGGAGCTGAGACCAGAGGCACACAGATCTGATACATGAGAGTAAACACACAGACACACACACACACACACACACAGACACACACACACACACACACAGATCGGAGGAAATGCTTAAAGCCGCTGCTGTGGTGATAAAACTCACATTAACACTGGAACTGAGCTGCCCCCAAAACACAGACGGGCCAAGATTTGAGAGAAAAACCAAACGTGAAGGAGGCGACTTCAGGCCGTGACGCTCGTGTGTGAGACGTTCACAGAGTCAGAAAGAGAGGGGACAGAGGGACAGGGGTCAGAAATACAGGGAGAGGGACGGGGCAGAGAACTCACTTTTTAATTTGGAGGAACTTTTTTAATGAGGAGAAACGTCAGGAAGGAAACGAGTGAGTTTCAGAGTAAATCCTCCTGAACATATCTGCAGAGTCGTGTGTCAGTTTGAGGTTTTCGCTGTCGCCGTTTGAGTCGCACGTTTTTAGCTGATGAAACCTGCAGCTCTGAGGCTCTGAAACCCCCGAAGACAAAAGGTGTTTTTTTGTTCCAGAGCAGAGACAGTTTTTCACCGCGATGAGTTCAGGAGCACGTTTTTCACCACGTTTTTCACCACGATGAGTTCAGGAGCACGTTTTTCACCACGTTTTTCACCACGATGAGTTCAGGAGCACGTTTTTCACCACGTTTTTCACCGCGTTCAGACTCCAGAGCGAAGTTTTTCTGCTGTGGTCAGAAGATCAGGACAGAACAACAGAATCGACTTTTACAATAAACAATAATAAGACGAGATTTAAACTGTTTATGACAAGAAAAAAACACGTCCTGGTCCTTTAAGAGAAGGACAGAGGGGTCAGAAATATAGAGGGGTCAGAAATAGAGAAAGGACAGAATCACAGAGGACAGAGAGAGGGGTCAGAAATACACAGGGGTCAGAAATACACAAGGGTCAAAGAGAGAGAGGACAGAATCACATAGGAGACTGAACAGAGCGGGTCAGAAACACAGAAGGGTCAGAAACACAGAAGGGTCAGAAACACAGAGCCTCTTTAAGTGAAGCCCCTCGTGCTCTTAAATGTTCCTCAGACTCACAGTGGTGTTTCTGACCCCGTCCCCGTGACTGAGCTCGGACACTCTGTGACATCACACAGTGGTGTTTCTAACAGAGTGTACAGCCCCCGTGTCTGAGCTCGGACACTCTGTGACATCACACAGTGGTGTTTCTAACAGCGTGTACAGCCCCCGTGTCTGAGCTCAGACTTTCTGTGATGGTGACGGTGTTTTGGCAACACTCCGGAGCCGCTCGACCAACGGCCAAACGTCCTGGTCCTGCAGCCCGGAGCCTAAAGACACGAGACAAAACCCAGAAAACATTTCTGACGTTAAACTTACAAAATGTGTCTTTTCTACAACTTCTTTTTGCTCATAAACTGTACATAAGGTGTTTTTATTGCTTTATCTACAGTTCCAGGTCATTTTATAGCAAATTTTCTGCAAACTCTGTAAATTTTGCAAGATTTTCAAACTCATATCAGGTTATTCGTGTTGTTTTCAAAGTGATTATGGACTTACTCGTTCTGGTTGTTCGCCGCAAAAAAACAAAATCCAGTCAGGTTAAAATGACTTGAATTAAGAAAGTTTTATCCTGATTTGAGTAAATTTCACTTGACAAGTCTACATAGACCATAGACCATGATCCTTTGCTCCGTTTCAGCGCAGACGACATGAAGAAATAACTGTTCTGAGCACTTTTACATCTTCAGTCTTTGGATTAAGTCTGTGAAACGTTTTTGGAGGAAAAAGTCGCCGATTCCTCCACGTAACATCCGTACGGTGAGATGTTTATGGTGAAAATATCGTACAGAGAGGTTTGGATGGTGATGTATTCCACGTGGACTTCCTCAAACATTTCCTGCAGAATCGAGGAGAAGGAAGTGAGTTTGTGTGGTGCGTTTTGTGTTTTTTTTGGTGCGTTTGTGGTAAATTCCATTAACGCCCAAATCGGCAGTGACCAAACGGCTCAGGATCAGGCACGGACCTGCGTATCAGAGGTGTTTGTGGAGGGCGGCGTCTGAGCTGCTGCCGCTTTGTGTTTCTCTGCAGATTTGGGCGAACGGTCAAATGGAGATCAGGGCGTGACCTTAAACACATATGAATGGATTAAAACGAGATTAAAACGAGGTTAAAAAGAGGTTAAACGGACCTGAGCTGAACTTTAAGTCTGGTCAAATGTCACAAACGGACCTGGAGTCGTGTTTGTTTCAGTCACATGTTCGAGTGACTCTTTATTATTCGTCTTTCTGTCTCTTTATCTCTGTCTTTCTCTTTTTTCCCTCTTTCTTTGTCTTTTTCTCTCTTTTTGTCCCTCTCTCTGTATCTCTGTCTGTATCTTTCTCTCTTTCTTTCTGTTTTTCTCTTTCTTTCTATGTCCTTCTGTCTGTCTTTCTCTTTCTGTCTTCCTCTGTCTTTCCCTCTCTCTCTCTGTCTCTCTCTCTGTCTTTTTCTGTTTTTCTCTTTTTCTGTCTTTCTGTCTTTCTTTCTCTATTTGTCTTTCTCTTCTGTCTCTCTTTCTGTCTCCCTCTCTTTTTCTTTCTCTGTTTTTCTTTCTCTGTCTTTCTCTCTGTCTTTTTCTTTCTTTTTTCTTTCTCTCTTTCTGTCTCTTGGTCTTTCTCTTTTTCTCTCTCTTTCTCTCTGGCTTTCTCTTTGTCTTTCTCTCCATCACTCTTTCTGTCTTCCTCTGTCTGTCTGTCTTTCTCTTTCTCTCTTTCTCTCTCTTTTTCTTTCTTTCTTTCTTTCTCCTTTGCTTTCTCCCTTTCCTCTTCTTGCAGTCCGTGGTTGAACCTGATTCTCTCTCTCAGGACAGAGTTCTCTTTTCCTCCCTTTATCTTTTGTTCTTTCTTTCTCTCTTTCTTACTTCATAGTTAAACCGGTGCTCTCTCAGTGCAGATCTCTCTCTTTCTCTTTCTCTCTTTCTTCCCTTACTCCATAGTTAAACCTGTGCTCTCTCTCTCAGTGCAGATCTCTCTCTTTCTTTCTCTTTCTTTCTCTCTCTTTCTTCCCTTATTCCATAGTTAAACCTGTGTTCTCTCTCTCAGTTCAGATCTCTCTCTTTCTCTCTCTTTCTTCCCTCACTCTGTGGTTAAACCTGTGCTCTCTCTCAGTGCAGATCTCTCTCTTTCTCTCTTTCTTCCCTTCCCTCTCTCTCAGTGCAGATCTCTCTCTTTCTCTTTCTTTCTTTCTCTCTTTCTTCCCTTACCTCTCTCAGAGCAGATCTCTCTTTCTCTTTCTTTCTCTCTTTCTTCCCTTATCTCTCTCAGAGCAGATCTCTCTCTTTCTCTTTCTCTCTTCCCTTCCCTCTCTCTCAGTGCAGACCTCTCTTTCTCTTTCTCTCTTTCTTCCCTTACCTCTCTCTCAGTGCAGATCTCTCTTTCTCTTTCTCTCTTTCTTCCCTTACCTCTCTCTCAGTGCAGACCTCTCTCTTTCTCTTTCTCTCTTTCTTCCCTTCCCTCTCTCTCAGTGCAGACCTCTCTCTTTCTCTTTCTCTCTTCCCTTCCCTCTCTCTCAGGGTGTCTCTTTCTCCCACGTAAATCTCTGCGTTTTTTCCTGCGTCTTCATTAAAGTTTCGCTCGCCCTTTAGGCTTTGTCCTGGACACATTCCTCCGGAGCGACCGTCACTCTGCAGATTTATGCCCTCCGCTTTATCGCTGTTATTGGTGCGGGGGCCCGGGGACCACGGGAAGGGCCCGGCGGACAGGCAGAAACGTAGAAACGTGGGGGCCCCGGGGCCACTGACCCTCACACGGGCCCCGCTTTAATGCAACCATCCATTTTCTTCCCCCGCTGAGGCGACTCCCAGACTTCCTTCACCCCAGACAGATAAAATAAGGGCTGTTATGAGGAGGAGAAGCGTGAAGGGCAGAAATTTGGGGGCCCCGGGGCAAGAGGCCTCACCCGGGCCCCCGTTTAATATAAATTCACAAGAGCTCTACTCCGAACACATGATTTTACTGACGGAGGATGGTCAAAATATCGAGTTTTTTTAGTCAAACGTTGCAATTTGTACATTTCTTTTTCATTTAATTCACAGAATACAATAAGAAACGTGAAAACAAAACACACAAACGTAGAATAAAACCTACAACAAACACAAAAAACACACAGATTTAATTAAATAAAACAAAGTGCTGTGGTACCAGGCCCACTTATATTTATATTTTGGCCAATTTATAATTAAATTTCCCTTTCCTGCTCTTTTCCCATTTTTGAGTTCCCCATTTTCGTCACTACACTTCGCTGATATTATTTTCATCATCATCATTTCCTTTCGGCGTCTTTTATTTGCGATTTGCAGTTTCAGTTTTATCCAAAAGTGCAGATTTTAAACACGTCCAGAAGCGTTAGCGTTATGAAGAAAACTGAAATCTGAACTTTAAGACCATGACAAGAATCCTGTGCATTTCCGAACACGTTTGCGGCTTTTTTTAGATAATAAGACCCACATTTTGTTTTAAAATATGTATTTGGAAGGAGTGAATTTCAGTAATAAAACGGGAAAGCAGTTTATTCCGTCTTAGTGTCAAACAGAGATTCAACAAAGATTTCGACCACTATTTCCAATGTTTAATTTCAATATTGATATTTTATTCTCTCTGGTTTATTTGAAGTTCTGCTGCTCAGCGTCGCTTCTGAATTCAGTGTCACCTGAACAAAGGAGAGTTTATTGCTTCTTCCTGTTTCTCGTCACAATGACTTTCTGAGATGCCTAAGAAAAGGTAAACGCGTCGCTATAAACGAAGACGACGTGTTTGTGCACAAAACTGCAACGATTTTTCAGGTGAGTCCTTCTAGCAGCAGAACTTTTAGGGCGGAAGTGATTTCTACAAAAGCTGTGCGTGCGTTTTGGCAACAGAAGTGTCATAGTTGTAGCCTGACTCATGAGCCGGTTTCACTCGGTGGAAAACCCTCTGACCTCACAGCGTTAGGATCCGTTCACTCGATGGTAGGAGGTACTGTGACGTCTGTAATGCTCCCGAATGCTCAGTGGGGTCCAAGTAATCGCGGCACAACAGCAAACAAAGCAGAGAGTGAACACGTCTGTCAGGAGCATTATCCATGATCGCTTCTGTGAGGTGAACTTGTGAATTAAAGGTACGATAAAAAATGTTATTATTTGACAAAGGAAGTCCAAAGGAGGATAGCGTCTGCAGTCGCTATCGCAGCTCAGGCTGGTGGGGCCAACACTCTGCTTTTTTCTGTTTGGCCGGAGCGCCGACTACAACTTCCGGGGTTCTTCCAAACCGCCGAGTTTATTCTGATTCCTGACGAGTCGCTGGAGAGAAACGAAACTGAGCAGAGGCACTAGGGGGCGCCAGCCTGGCTAACATCGTTCCCCGTTCATTCCGATTCATTCAGACTGAACACGGACAGAAGAAGACGGAGAAAAAAACATTTCCAGCACCAAAATGTCTGGTTGTTCTGTGTGTGTTTGTCAGAATCGATGTTCTACTGGCGGCGTTAAAGTTTTACTCACTGACCGCACGAGGATCTGGCAGTCGGACACCGTTTGTCAAAGTTCAGCTTGTTGAGGAAATATTCTCGATCTTTTGACGATGATCTTTCCATAAAGCTCGACCAGCTGCTGAGTTCTGCCGCACTTCTGTTGCCAAAATGCACAACCGAACCTACGTCACCACTGTTTACTCACACTAACAGGGTCTATATAAGTAAAAGAGAATAAAATATCAAAACTGAAATGGTCACGAGACGTCAAAATCTGTTTTTTGTTTGACACTAAGCTGGAATAATGAAACAACAAACTGTTCTCCCATTTTATTGCTTCTCGTTCCTATTGAAATTCAAAAGAACGAACAGTACACGGACCACTCCTATTCGCAAACCAATCAATAACTCGACATTTAAAGAGCTCTTTCGCCGTAATAGTGACTAAGCGTGACGGGAAAACGGCCCGGGGCGATCTGTGATGGTCTGACAAACAGGATCCGGACTGGGGTTGGATCATCTGGACCCGCCGCAGTCTGTAGTCGTGACTCACACCGGGAAACATGTGGCCCTGAGTGCGACCGAGGCCGTGTCCTTCACTTCCTGCACCGTCACTTCTGAACCAGCGACAGGCATTTGGCCGCGGCTAAGTTTAGACTCCGCAGCTCCACGATAATTGATGACAGGTCCAGACACACACAGACACACACACAGACACACACACAGACACACACAGACACACACAGACACACACAGACACACACACAGACACACACAGACACACACAGACACACACACAGACACACACAGACACACACACAGACACACACAGACACACACAGACACACACAGACACACACACAGACACACACAGACACACACACACACATACGCACTAGGGTAGTTCACAGTACGATGGCAAAAGTAAAAGTTTTCTACATTTTGTCACCTTTTGCCTTGTTCCTTTTGACGTTGTGAACATCTGTGGCACAAGCGGAGCCAGTACGATGCCAGAACAGGGTGGAACACTTTTTCACAGTTTTTAAAGTTATACATAAGAATGTGAGATACAGGAACGTGAACAATACAAAGAGGAACAATACAAAGAGGAACAATGCAAAGATGAACAATACAAAGATGAACAATACAAAGATGAACAATACAAAGTGAAGCTCATTAATAATCTCTCCCAGTCTCCTTGTGCTTATGCGACATATATTTTTGGGGAGTGTACCTATGTTCCCTCAGCTCTATGTTCCCTCAGCTCTATGTTCCCTCAGCTCTATGTTCCCTCAGCCCTATGTTCCCTCAGCCCTATGTTCCCTCAGCCCTATGTTCCCTCAGCCCTATGTTCCCTCAGTCCTATGTTCCCTCAGCCCTATGTTCCCTCAGCCCTATGTTCCCTCCTATGTTCCCTCAGCCCTATGTTCCCTCAGCCCTATGTTCCCTCAGCCCTATGTTCCCTCAGCTCTATGTTCCCTCAGTCCTATGTTCCCTCAGCTCTATGTTCCCTCAGCCCTATGTTCCCTCAGCCCTATGTTCCCTCAGCCCTATGTTCCCTCAGCCCTATGTTCCCTCAGCTCTATGTTCCCTCAGCCCTATGTTCCCTCAGCTCTATGTTCCCTCAGCCCTATGTTCCCTCAGCTCTATGTTCCCTCAGCTCTATGTTCCTCAGCCCTATGTTCCCTCAGCCCTATGTTCCCTCAGCCCTATGTTCCCTCAGCTCTATGTTCCCTCAGCTCTATGTTCCCTCAGCCCTATGTTCCTTCAGCCCTATGTTCCCTCAGCTCTATGTTCCCTCAGGCCTATGTTCCCTCAGCTCTATGTTCCCTCAGCTCTATGTTCCCTCAGCTCTGTGTTCCCTCAGCCCTATGTTCCCTCAGCCCTATGTTCCCTCAGCCCTATGTTCCCTCAGCTCTATGTTCCCTCCTATGTTCCCTCAGCCCTATGTTCCCTCCTATGTTTCCTCAGCCCTATGTTCCCTCAGCTCTATGTTCCCTCAGCTCTATGTTCCCTCAGCTCTATGTTCCCTCAGGCCTATGTTCCCTCCTATGTTTCCTCAGCCCTATGTTCCCTCCTATATTCCCTCAGCTCTATGTTCCCTCAGCCCTATGTTCCCTCAGCCCTATGTTCCCTCCTATGTTTCCTCAGTCCTATGTTCCCTCCTGTGTTTCCTCAACTCTATGTTCCCTCCTATGTTCCCTCAGCCCTATGTTCCCTCCTATGTTCCCTCAGCCCTATGTTCCCTCCTATGTTCCCTCAGCTCTATGTTCCCTCAGCCCTTTGTTCCCTCAGTCCTATGTTCCCTCCTATGTTCCCTCAGTCATGTTGCGAAGGACCCTAGGTTGAAATTACTCTGAATCATCCCTTTAAATGCGGTCTAAAAATAAAAATGACTTGACCTAAGGTTTCATTTTGAAAGAAGAAACATCTTAGAAATGAGGGAACACAGGGCCGACCCCCTGATCGATCACACCGCACGAGGGTTCAGGTGATCGCAGTAACCGCACTTTGCATTTTAATTTTACTCTTCTGCCCCGAACCAAGTCCTGATCATGTGGCTCACTGTTCTCATTTGGAGATAATTACATCAGGACTAAAGTCGTCCTCTTCGTGCAGGTAACACATGCAAATACTAAAGTTAGTTAACGGCTGTTTGGTCAGTCACCACTGTGGACTCTTCCTTTATAATCAGTGGGAACATTCACTCACTCGAGGATCCTACAGTATATTGGTGTAGGGTTAATAAGTTAATAAGAGTTAAAACTTAAGCCTAAATCCTTTCGGTTTGTAGAATAACTTTTGTGCTGCATAATGCATTGTTTCCATGTTAACTCATTGTAATATGATTAACCATTATGTAAACTGACCGAAGAAAAATTAACTAACTGACAGGGACATAAGAATAACCGAAATCTGGTTATATCGTATTGTCAGAGGTCTCACAATAATATCGTGGAGCATCACAATATATCGAATCCCAAGTCTCTTTGCTTAAATGAACAGTTCTGATGCAGAGCAAAGCTAAAAAGCTAAAAAAAACGGAGAGAACTACATAGACCATGATCCTTTGCTCCGTTTCAGTGCAGACGACATGAAGAAATAACTGTTCTAAGCACTTTTACATCTTCATTCTGTGGATTAAGTCTTGTGAAGCATTTTTAGAGGAAAAAGTCGCAGATTCACCACAAAATATTGTAATAAATCTGGTACAGTGACATGTTTATGGAATATGAACGAATGAAAACGAAAGAATAAAAGAACGAATTAATGTAAAATAAAGAAAGAACTAAAGAATGAATGAAATAACGAACGTAAGTAAGAAATAACGAAAAAGAACAAGAGAAAGAATAAAAAAAAGAATGGAAGAGAAAAAGAACAAATGAAAGAAAGAATAAAAGAACCAAAAGGAAAGAACGTAAAAATAAAGAAAGAATGAAAGAGCAAAAGAACGAACGAAAAAGAAAGAAAAGAATGAAAGAGAAAGAACGAAAGAAAGAATAAAAGAAAGAACTAAAGAAATAACGTAAAATGAAGAAAGAACTTAAAGAAATAAAGAATGAAATGCTGAACGTAAGTAAGAAAAAGAAAGAACAAAAAAACAAAAGAAAGAACGAAAGAGAACAAAAGAGCAAAAGAAAGAACGAAGGAAAGAAAACTGGTGAAAATCTGGTCCAGAGATTTGGATTTCGTTCCATCTCTAATGACAATAAATGTTGCACCAAATGACTGGAGCATTTTAGAGTCAGTCTTGTTATTCTGTAGAATATCGTAATATCGTGAGTTTTCCCACGATATCGCAATAAATATCGTACCGTGAGGTTCAGACTGTGACGATATCGTATCGTGAGACTTGCCCCTAATAACTAACTTGTCTGTCACTGGCTGTGGTTTTATATCGATTTTTCAGCAACCCCAGTGTAAATGTGTTATTATGAGCCTCTGTGCAGCACCACAAACACCACAGACACCACAGACACCACAAACACCACAGACAGAGAAGAGTCAGAATCAGAACGGTTTTACTGCCACATGACTGAACAGTTTTACAACATTAGGAAATTGCTGCGGCACTCGGAGCGAAATATAAGACAAGCACCACTAACCACGTGTAACCGCGTCTGCGCTCGTCTCTGACCCGCCTGCGCTCGTCTCTGACCCGCCTGCGCTCGTCTCTGACCCGTCTGCGCTCGTCTCTGACCCGCCTGCGCTCGTCTCTGACCCGCCTGCGCTCGTCTCTGACCCGTCTGCGCTCGTCTCTGACCCGTCTGCGCTCGTCTCTGACCCGTCTGCGCTCGTCTCTGACCCGTCTGCGCTCGTCTCTGACCCGTCTGCGCTCGTCTCTGACCCGTCTGCGCTCGTCTCTGACCCGTCTGCGCTCGTCTCTGACCCGTCTGCGCTCGTCTCTGACCCGCCTGCGCTCGTCTCTGACCCGTCTGCGCTCGTCTCTGACCCGCCTGCGCTCGTCTCTGACCCGTCTGCGCTCGTCTCTGACCCGTCTGCGCTCGTCTCTGACCCGTCTGCGCTCGTCTCTGACCCGTCTGTGCTCGTCTCTGACATAGTTTATCTGCGTCGTGTTGGGAACAAATGGCCAGGACACGGCGCTGTCTTTTGTGGTTTTAATCTGCGTGAATAAATGTGTACTGGTGAGGATACCACAGCTCTACAAGGAGAGCGAGTCACGTTAGCACCTAAAGTTAGCTTCTGTCACGTGACGACATGTGTAACATTCTTTACTGCGTAATAACTCGTACATTGTACCAAAATTAGCTCATAAATGTCCCAGTCGACGTAAATAAGGTGTAAAATTAGGCTGTGATCGTATGATGAATACAGGATTTTTACAGACAGAGCGAAAATCAGTGCCCGTCTCATGAACGTGCTCCGGTCACCACAAGAGGGCGCTACTCAACCAAAATGCATTATCTTGATAAGTAATGACAAGTGGAATCCGACACAACGTAATCACCGCTACACATGCAGTAAATAAAATAAAACAAAGTAGAAAACGATAAACTCTATAACGTAACACAAAAAGTGCTAAATTACCCGAATATAACGGTGCAGGTAATGATCAGAGACACGTGAAGTTACCGCGAGGGAAATTCCTGCACCGCCACAGCCCGGCCGCGGTGGAGCTGCTCGGTTTTAGCCGCGATGTGAAAAGCAGCTGGTGTAAAAATGTGGAGGCTCTAACGACGCGGTTAATGAGCGAATGAGCGCTCGTTAAAAGTCTGCGGGCTGCTGTAACTGATGAAGTAAAAGCAGAACCGCGGCTTCTGTGGCCTCTGTTTACGCTCAGCCGGACTCGTTTAAAACACCAACACGGAGCTCAGTCAGACTTTAAAAAGAGCTTTTTTTTTTACACAATCTGACCCGAAAGAGCTGATTCACTCGAGACTACAACAGGTGAGATGGTTTGTGCTGTTAAACAAAACTCTCTCGTATGAAATTACAGTCACAAACTCTTTTCAGTCATTTTCACCTTTTTTATTGAAAACCAAACTCCTGAACACGACCGTGAACACTCAGGCTCGTGAAATGTGCCCTTTAATTCCATTTTGTGTCTTTTCTTTGACATTTTAGACAATCTTAAAATGTTTTTGACCTTATTTAGTGTTAGTGTGACCAGGTCGGGCTTTTCAAACAGGAGGACACAGGGTTTAGAGCGAAAAGATTGACGATGTTTGTACTTTTTAAGCGGCGATTTCTGTTGGTGCTTGAAATTAATATGACAAATGTGTGATATTGTGTGTATCAGGGGGTCTGGGGTCCTCACCAAGGGAATTTTGGACAATTTCAGGGTCCTTAAAGTGTCTTAAAAAGCACTGAATTTATGAATTTGAAAATAATACCTTACAAAGACTTGAAAACGTCTTGAATTTTTATATCTGGGTCTTAAAATTTGTGCAGTACGTAACTTCTCCGTATCACATTTCTCATCCAAAGTTTAATTTGTCAAACATTATTATTTGATTAAATAGTGTCACCTGAATAAAAAGCGGCGGAACCAATAATTGAGGGTCAGAATACTCCAAATACGTCACTGAAAATCACACAAGCCAATTACCACGAGCAACAAGCTGAGCACAAACGTAAAATCAAGGAAAATGTCTGCAGATTTTTAATCTGAAGTTTGTTTAACGCCATTATGTTACTTTTTAACGTTGGTTTTACGTCGCCTAATAACCCATTTCATGCCCGGGTTATGGGGAAGTTTGTTTGAGAAATAAAATAACACAAATTCAAGAATTTTGTTTTTCTTTGCGTGAAATAGGTCAGGTTTTTAAATAAAGATTTGAATTTAACTAGAAGAAACCTGAAAGACCCTTGAATTGACTGTATTTCATTGCAGTTTTAATAATGAATAATATAAGCCGACGTCACCTGTGTTTATTTTTTCCTGGGTTATTTCCCTGCCAGTGTCTGTGTCCCTGTCCTCTGCTCACAGACGGGAGGCTTCAGTCTGTGATTCAGAGACTTTAGCCTTTAGCAGGACGTCTGAACACATGTTTTATCCTGTATTTATCCCATATTTATCCTGTTCTTATCCTGTATTTACCCTGAGATGCTGCTGAGGGTCAGACTATTCCCGTGCAGCGCCGGGATTTCGTGCGCCCGAGTTTGCGACGCTACAGACTTTTCCAGCTGGGATTTATAATATAAATAATCTTCGCTAATGAGGTCAGTTTTCATCAAATAAAAAGCGGTGGAGAGTTTGAGACGTGAAAAACCGTGTTACTGCATCCTGCTTAATCATTTTTAAGCCGCTTTTACGTATTTTACCTTAAACAAGTCGAAATGTTTGCTTCTCTTGGATCAGATTGGTCAAAAATAGGGACACCTGGGACATTTCTTGTAAAAAAAACTGGGACAAATCGCTGGTTTTGGATAAATCTGCTGGGACAGGGGACACAGGGCTCAAAACTGGACCTGCCCCGGGTAAACAGGGACGTCTGGTCATGTTTGTTTAGAGGCAGTGATTATATCTGTATAAGTATAATTACCAGGGATGTAACGATATCCAAGTGTCACAATACGATATCCTCACGGTCTGAACCTCACGGTACAATATTTATTGCGATATCGTGGGAAAACTCACGATATTACGATATTCTACAGAATAACAAGACTGAAATGCTTTGCTCATTTGGTACATTTATTGTCATTAGGGACGGAACGAAATCCAAATACTCTCTTTACGATATTTTTGCCATATTTGTCTTTCTTTTTCATTCTTTCTTTCGTCTGTTTTGTCTTTCCTTTTTTCGTTTTTTCGTTCTTTCTTTCATTTGCTCTTTTGTTATTTTTCGCTCTTTTTTACTTTCGTTCCTTCTTTTTCATTCTTTTTTCTTTAGTTCTTTCTCTATTCACAGATTTAATCCAAAGAATGAAGATGTAAAAGTGCTGAGAACAGTTATTTCTTCATGTCGTCTGCACTGAAACGGAGCAAAGGATCATGGTCTATGTAGTTCCCTCTGTTTTTTTTTTTTTTAGCTATTTCTGCGTCAGAACTGTTCATTTAAGCAAAGAGACTTGGGATTCGATATATTGTGATGGTCCATGATATTATTGAGACCTTTGACGATACGATATCACCAGATTTACCTTATTCTTACATCCCTACTAATTAGATCTTATTGTAGATCCTTAACTGTGTCTGATCAGAGGAGCAAAGATTGTGGCCAAATCTAAGAAAAGTGTCCCACTTAAAGCTGCCGACTGATAGAGTCAAAATCTCGGACATTTTTGGGCTCATTTAGAAACTCCTCCCGGACGTTTTTTTTGGGGCCCAAAAGGAGGACATATCCAGGAAAAAGAGGACGCCTGGTCACCCTGTTTACTGTGTCTTATATGTGCACGGTGTCACCATAGTAACCGCTGAACATTCTACCATAGACATAGAAGTCAGCAAAAGCAAAGTTGGTGAGGTTATGCAGATGACATCGCAACGAGGGATGAAACAATGTCCGAATCTCTCTGTATGATATTTTCACCATATACATACCATACGTACCATATTTATTGGCAAACAAAACTGTCAATAAGCTACTTTTTCCTTTGGTTCTGTCATAAACCAAAGAGAAAAGATGTAAAAGTGCTTGTGGGAGTTATTTCTTTGTGTAAATTGGGCTGAAACAGAGCAAAGGATCATGGTCTATGTAGTTTCTTCTGTTTTTTTTTAGCTGTTGCTGCACCATAGCAATGAATTTAAGCAAATACACTTACACATACACAGTTAAATGACATTTCTTCTGTAAAAACTCAAAACATGAAATCTAAAATGTGAAAAAGTGGCTACAGTTTAATAACAGATATAAAAGTCTAGAACTCTGCTCATTTTTTTTACTACTACCTGACATTGAAAACAAGGAAATTTTGAAAGAATTTTGAAAGAAAACTTCTGACCCACTGTTGAACCGTCTCATTATTTTTTAGTAATAAGGTCCACAGCAGTCACGCGTTTGGGGGTTGAATCACGGCTCCATTTTCTGAAGCTTAATGTGTCAAAAAGTTTTTTAACTTTTGCCTATTTAAACTGACTTCTGGCAGTTTTTTGTTTCACGTGGATAGGCCCAGTAATTGCAGAGATGTGAACCGTAAACCAGGTCAACAAACCTGCGATCTGACAGTTCCACAGCGTCCTGCTCCATTTTAAAGAGCGCCTATTATGCAACAGACTTTTTAGTAGCGCTGTCAGTCGATTAAAATATTTACTCGCGATTAATCTCACGAATGTCATAGTTAACTCATGACTAATCGCAAATTAATCGCACATTTTTGTCCCTTGAATCATCATTTTAATACTTGTCAACACAGAAAAGTGGATAGGCTTTGTGCAGATGTTTTTTGTTTTTTATTGCGACTGTGTTTGTGACCGTGTTTGTCGCTCCAACTAAAGATAAAACTATATTTGCTCTTCTTTTATACAGTTTATGGTCCCAACGCTGCTGTACTGAGGGCGATAACGTCCTCACACTGCGCTGTTTGTTTACATGTGGCGCAGCAGAGCTAAAGCATTTAGAGGAGATAATAAGTCCAGCGGCAGACGGATCTATTAGACTACGCTCAGACTGCAGGGTTTAATGCTCAAGATTTTTTTGTGAAATCTGGGGGTTTTTTTGCGAGGTCGTTCACATTTCCAATCAAATGCGACTTGTGTGTGATCTCCAGTGTGAACTTTAAACGCCCCAAAAGTGTCCCGCATGAACATTGGAGACACGACAACGTCACAACAGTGAGTTCGGTGTTTACAGAAGTCGCCTAAACATGGACGCTGCGTTGAGCTCCTGGATATTTTAAAGTTGCTGTCGTACCGGAGCCAGAATATGTACAGTTTGTCTGTTTATAAAGGAGATTGAGAAGGAGAAGGACGAGGTTTTTGGCCGTGGCGTTTTGTGAGGCAGCTGCAGCAACGTCTGGAGAAAGAACGTAGGTCGGATGAATGTGATCCGGCCGTTCAGACTGAAGTCGCATGTCAAAAGATCGGATATGTTTCGGTTTTAGGAGCACAGATCCAAGTGGCCTGAGTCACATTTGAAATAATCAGATCTGCGTCGTTCAGACTGTCATTAAAAGATCAGATACAGACACAGGGGCAAAAAAAAATCAGATTTGGGTCACTTCAGGCTGCGACAGATCTGAGTCCTGCTGCGATTCGGAGCTGGAGGAGACGAGCCTGCTAAACTTCTGTCTCTGTCACAGTCCTTATTGAAGATCAGCGCAGATTCGCCATGTTTTAGAGCAACTTTATTGCGTGTTTTCATCATATGAGTAACATCAGTGCACACACAGGGCTTCTCAGTTTTGCACAAATTGTTTTCCTTCCTGTTTACAGTCGGATCCTGTAGATTTTCTGACGTGACAGCAGTGGCCACAGCTTATGAATAAACTCGTTCGCAATAAAATAGATAACACCGATAAAATAATAGTAATAATAATACATTTTATTTATTTGGTGCCTTTCTGGACACCCAAGGTCGCATCACAACAACATAAACAAATTAAGTACAATTTAAAACATGAAATAGTTTTGCGATAATGGTTTAAAGCTTGTTCTTTACACATATGCTCCAGAATGTTCTAATTAAGCATTTTGAAGAGTGATATAATGCTGAAGTAAATATAGACAGTAAACAATAAGGCTGAAACCAAACCATAAAACAGAATTATCCTAAAAAAAAAATCAGTATTGTTAAATAATATGAATATGTGTTCTGACCACGCTCCTTTATTACAAACATCCCTAGAGTCGTATTTCTCTTTATCCAGGCCTGTTTTTCACTAATCCTCTCCGCTGTCACCAAATCCGCTGTTTAAAGTTTCCCAGGATTGTGAAGTCGCAGGTAGAGGCCCTGTGCTGTTTTTAAACCCGCACATTTTCTGCAGACTCATTTGCAGTCCTGTCGTCACTTTGCTTTCATCACAGCTGCGTGCTCAGATTAACATGTGTGGACATGTTCCTCATTACTTAGTGTAATAGTTTTTCTCCATCGTAATTCCCCGCGGAGCCGAGGATGACAGCTGTGCAATAATATATTATTTCACCGCTATTTCACACAGAAGTTAAGTTCTTGATTGGTCCTGTATTATACAAAATGGACTCTTGTGAACTTTATAATGACTTAGACAAACTTTACTGACCCATAAGGGAAATTATTTGGACACAGGAGCTCACACGTCACAATATGATAGAATAACAAAGAGTAAAACATGTAGATGGTAATAATAAATGCTGAATAAGTAGCAAAAAAGAGCAAGAGACTGGTGTCAAATAAGACGTATATATATAAATGTAAATGTACAAGTCAAAATAAAATACATATACCAGTATTTATATAATTATGCCTTTATTTCATGCACCTCCAAATGTTTGTTTACAAGTTGCAGTAGAGCAAACGTTTTTAGCAGAGATAATAAGTCCAGCGACAGCAGGATCTATTAGATAGTGTGACGTGTTTATTTTACGTCTTTATTTACATAATAATGCTGTTAACTTATCAAAAACGTGAAATGAAACAGAAAACACACACCAAAGTTCTTGTAAAGGGGCAAATGCAAAGAACAGCAATGTAAAAGTGACGTTTTTTAAGTTAAAAGTGACAAAATACGTGGACCTCTTTAAGCGCTTTGTGTTGCATTTTTGTATGAAAAGTTCCATTGATTCATTGAACTCAACAGTTTGTCGAGCTCGGCGAAAGGATTATCGTCGAAACATCGAGAATATTTCCTCAACAAGCTGAACTTTGACAGTTTGTCGCCTTGACAGACTCACTGCCACAGCGAGATCTCCGCCGAGGAAACACTGATCTGTGCCGTTTTTTGGTTTCTGACAGAATTCCACCACCTCTAGAAACGGACTTTAGCTTCAAACGTGCCGGAGTTCCCCTTTAAAAAACACAGTGGAGCACTTCCTGTATTGGTTGTTTTCGGATTCTAAAATGTAATGACAATTAACGACCCTGTACTTTGCCATGAAATCTAAAATTCCCAGTAAATTCCCAGTAAATATGCAACATGATCATTTTTATTATTCATTAGACCCAAGACCAGGCTGCATAACAACAAGAATCTGCATTTAACCGGGTCACCTGAACCCCAGCGGCAGCACCTGACGCCTCTTAAAGCTAAAAAAAAAAACCTCTTTTATTTGGGAGGACTCCGCAGCTGACTCCACTTAAGAGTTAAAAAAGAACAGTTAACACAATGCCATTCTTCTGCTTGGATGACTTCAGAAGACTCAGGCAGTAACACGGCGAGTTTCACTGCAGAAAACACTGGCAGCTCGAGCAGATGAAGCAGCGTAAATAAGGCGACACACGACATCTGTTCGCTGTCAGGAAGTAGCAAGCGCAGGCGGTTTAATGGGCACATATTGCGTTATTTGTTCTAATGTAGTTTCCCCTTTACAAACAGAGGCACAGATTACACTTAAGCAATAAAAGAGGTTTTGACGAGGCTAAATCGGACCAATCAGATCGCTTCACTGCACCATTTCCTGCTCGTTACTAAGTTAGATCGGATCACTTTGGATCGATTGCTTCTGCCTTGGCAGTTTGGATCTTTGCTGCAAATTTCTTTCACTGCGAAGTTTACGCTCTGAATTTTGACTAGGTGTCTCACGATACGATATAGTCACAGTACGAACCTCACGGTACGATATTTATCGCGATATGGTGGGAAAGCTCACGATATTACGATATTCTACATAATAACAAGACCGACATTATAACATGCTTTGACCAGTAGGGATGTAACAATAACGTAAATCTGGTGATGTCGTATCGTCAAAAGTCTCACAGTAATATCGTGGACCATCACAATATATCGAATCCCAAGTCTCTTTGCGTAAATGAATATTCCTGATGCAGAAATAGCTAAAAAACCCAGAGGGAACTACATAGACCATGATCCTTTGCTCCGTTTCAGTGCAGACAACATAAAGATATAACTGTTCTAAGCACTTTTACATCTTCATTCTTTGGATTAAGTCTTGTGAAGCATTTTTAGAGAAAAAAAGGAGCAGATTCACAGTTTTTTATTGTAATAAATCTGGTTTGGTGAGATGTTTATGGTGAAAATATTGTACAGAGAGATTTGGATTTCGTTCCATCCCTAATGACAGTAAAAGTTGTGTAGATTTTATGTATTGTAATATTGTGAGCCTCCCCACGATATCGCAATAAATATCGTACTGTGAGGTTCAGAGCGTGAAGATATCGTATCGTGAGACTTGGATATTGTTACAGCCAAAATTTAGAGTGTAAAATTCGCTGTGATAAACATTTGCAGCAAAGATCCAAGACGCCAAGGCAGTGGCCAGAAATAGCGTCATCAAAACCTCATCTCTTTTATTTCTTAAGTTTAAACCAGTTTAAACAGATGGTGTAGTTCCCTCTGTTTTTTTAGCTATTTCTGCATCAGAACTGTTCATTTAAGCAACGAGACTTGGGATTCGATATATTGTGATGCTCCACGATATTATTGTGAGACCTTTGACGATACGATATCACCAGATTTACGTAATTGTTACATCCCTATTACAGATATATTCTATCCAAATCACGATGTCTGTCTCACGGTACGATAATTTTGCGGAGAGGTTAACAGAATTGTACATATGCTATTTTTTCCTTTTTAAATACCAGTATTTATGGTGAATCATTACTTCCATATTCCAAAGAAATAAGACTTAAACGTGCTCAATAACAGTTTTATTATGTAGTAAATTAAGTAAAGTGTCGTGGCCTATGCAGTTTTCTCTTGTTTTTAACACTTTCAGGTGAAAAACCCTGCATTTCCATGTGTTGTGACAGCCCACGATATTATTGTGAGGGTTCTGATGATACGATATCACCGCATGTCGGTTATTGTTACATCTCTAATTTCGACCGTTAAATTTGAGGACTTGAAAACACTAGATTTTTTTTTTAATATTGGAAACGTACACTTAAAATTTCAGCAGGTAAAAATTATGAACAAAAATAATTCAAACGCCTTTTTCAGAGTTGAAAATATTCAAAGTGGGATTTAAAATTCAAACTCCGATGGAACAAATGATCTTCCGTAAACGGCACCCACGTTCCCACGCCACACTCTTGGATTTATGGCATTTCCAAAACGATAAAAATGTAAATGTGAATGTAAAATGTGATGTGTTGCAGTTAATACCCAAGAGTATTAGAGTAAAAGTGCAGTAGCCCCTCTAATGCCGCTTAATGGGTGATACAGCGAAGTGAGTAAACGCAGAAACACGACTCCGATCGGACTGTGCGGATAAACCAGTTCGATCGGACACGTTCTCTGTTATTTTACCTTTCGCCAAACAGTGCCTGGTGAGTGAAAATAAGCCTGCGGTAATATTATCTTTGCTATGCTACACTTTGACACTATGTAAATATAGATCTTGGTGGAGGCCGGGGCGTTGGGTTCCACTCTGGCCCTGGGAACCGGACCTCATTCTGGGAGGGAATTTTGCACCAAAAATGTCGAAAAATCGTACTGCGAAACTCTTTTCATTTATGAATCGTTTTAGAACATTTGAAAACGTTTATTTCAGTTTATTTCGGCTCAACTGGACGGATCTATTGTGCTTCCTAAACTTCCTCCTGTACTTACTGTAGAGGGCTAATCCGGGGGTAATGAATCTCAAGCTGCCGACTCAAACTAATTCAAGTGCTGTGGAATTCCTTGGAAGCTTCCGTCCGTGTTATATTATAACGTGAAGGAAAAGCAGCCCGCTCTGATTTCACTGAGACAAACTGCCTCTCTGTACTTCTGCACTGACCAGGGCACAGTCTGAGCTCTGGTCGTGGACAGATACTGGCACTTTTTAGAGTCTCATCTTTCAAAATTCAACAGGTTTTTTTGGACCCTCAAAGCTTTACTCAGCACTATTCATGTACACAAAGTCATTCCAAGTGTTTTAGAGAATAAGAAATACATTAAAATCCCAATACAAACAAATCAAAACATAAATAATCATAACATTAAAAAGAGAGAAACATTCAAGAGTGTGGAATGAGAAATGAAAAAGTAAAAATGGTGTAATTGTAGCAGAGTCCTGCAGGGGTTCAGGTCCCCGCAGATACTCGACGGGTGAACAGCGAATTTGAATAAAAAACGGGTGAAAATTGCTGTGCTGTGTTAGACGCAGGAGAGCGCGGGTCTAATCTGCGCTTTACAAAATGTCATGTGCGAACAAAAAAACAGGGCTGTGTTTTAGTGAAATGCAAAAATGTCATTGTTTTTACGAGATGATTCAACGTAAAATCCATGTTTTTGCAGAAATCTGTGCCACTTTCATTGTCAAACCACACGCGACGTCCTGCGGGTCAAAATGACTCCCGACGAGCTGAAGTTTAGCGAGTGGAGAGTAGCGTCCGACTGATAGGGATTTTGTTGCGGACGATATGATTTAGATAAAACGGGGAGTTGGAGCTGCCGTTATAATCGCCAATGTATTTATGATGTAAAAATTCACTGTGAATATTCAGTTGTTTATAAAACTTATGTTTGGCTTTACTGGATTTTCAATTGAGTTTATTTAGGCGACATTTATTATTCTTTTGCCTCTTTACGTCATATTTAAAGACAGTCAGTCGGCCTAATGGCGTTTTTGTACGATATTCCAGCCAGTAAAGAAAGTGCTGTAAGTAAATTACCTGGGAGCGTACCTATGGTCCCACGGCCCATTGGTCCCACAGCCCAATGGTCCCACGGCCCAATAGTCCCACGGCCCAATGGTCCCACAGCCCATTGGTCCCACGGCCCAATAGTCCCACGGCCCAATGGTCCCACAGCCCATTGGTCCCACGGCCCAATAGTCCCACAGCATATTCCCAATGTTCCATGTTCCCACATTTCTAAGAAAAAAATCTAATTCAGGCCCTATGTTCCACAACTAACCCTAACCCAACCCTAACCCAACCCAACCCTAACGCCGTGGGACCAATGGGCTGTGGGAACATAGGGCTGACCCCAACTAACCTATTAGCTTTTAGCAGTAAATACGTGTGCGCCGCGGTAATTAATGATCTGCTAAATGCTGATAATTCACACCTCTATTCACGGCTCATTTACATATCAGTTCGTGTCCAGTAACATATATACGGCCACTATAGTCACTTTACAGTCGCTAACAGAAGAGAAAACAGCCTGTTTATGTGTGCGAGCTACACCAGCTAATCGCTAACCAATGAGAAAGAACCAAAACGAGCTTCAAACCGACACATTTCAACACTCGGCCTCACACAGGCTCCTCTCAGATCAGCACTAAGAACTGTCCTTTAATCCAGACTCACACTGAGCGGCCGGAAAAACAACACAATCTCAGTGTTGTGCAGGTGGATCTCTGCTCACTTGTAAACAAACGCATGTGGGGGAGCGTCCGTACAACTTCACAGGCACAAACAAATGACTCCTCAGGTAGATCCTGATGCAGCGCCGCAGAGCAGGACTTTTATCTGTCTGTAAATTAGATTAAATGAGCAGAATATAGAAAATCTGAGCTGAGTACAAAGTTGTGGCTCATTTTTGGCTCTCGGCTTTATTTTCATTTGGGTGCGGTTCAGGTGTCGGTTTGTATTTATGTCGGGTCGGATCAGGTGCGGAATTTTATTTTAATTCTGTCGGAAAATGTGTCAGATGCGGGTTGAGATATGACGGGTTCGGGCGGCTGCGGTTAGTCAAAGTCAGACCTGTGCAGGACTCTGGATTGGGGTTCACCCGCTGTTCCGACATCCCCCCATTCCGACACTTTCTGACACCGCAATTCCGACACCTCTTATGTTGCCTTTCTGACAATTTACTCATGAGGAGGCGTGTTGAGCACCACATGATTTAGTCCTGGTTTTGACCTGGTTTTTAGTTCTGCTTTAGACCTGGTTTAGTCCTGGTTTTAATCCTGGTTTAGTCCTGGTTTTAGTCCTGGTTTAGTCCTGGTTTTAGTCCTGGTTTAGTCCTGGTTTTAGTCCTGGTTTAGTCCTGGTTTTAGTCCTGGTTTAGTCCTGATTTAGACCTGATTTTAGACCTGATTTTAGTCCTGATTTAGACCTGGTTTAGTCCTGGTTTAGACCTGGTTTTAGTCCTGGTATAGATCTGGTTTAGTCCCGATTTAGTCCTGATTTAGACCTGGTATTAGTCCTGATTTAGACCTGGTTTTAGTCCTGGTTTAGACCTGGTTTTTAGTTCTGCTTTAGACCTGGTTTAGTCCTGGTTTTAGTCCTGGTTTAGTCCTGGTTTTAGTCCTGGTAGGCCTGCCTTTAAACCAAGACTAAACCAGGTCTATACCAGGACTAAACAAGGTCTAAACCAGGTCTAAAACTAAACCGGACTAAAATCAGGTCTAAACCAGGTCTAAACTAGGTCTAAACCAGGACTAAACCAGGTCTAAAACAGGACTACAGCAGGATTCATCCAGGCCGCCCTCAGCGCTCCTGCGCCTCCAGTCCGTGAAAATCTGGTCCTGAAAAGAGCGCAGTCCAAACTGAATAATCACGTGTCGGAATGGCCGGAAAAAACGGGGGAAAAAATGTCGGAGTTCAGGAACGTTAACGATAACAAATGGACACACGGCCACTTCCACAATTAGACGTCCATGTCGGAATGGCGGCCTGTGACCCCCTGTAGTCACAGCTGCCCTGGGACAGACAGACACAGCACACTAACACTAACACTAACACCATTTTAAACTTGGTGATGTGGTGAAGTGTCCTGCATAAGAGCACAACGACACTGGCCCCACTCTGGAACCTGATATTCCCCTCTGAGGGGCCCTGGCCCTGATCCGGGGCAGAGATCTGAGCAGATCAGACTGTGACGAGCACCGGCAGAAGGGGATGTACTTAAGGAGTAAAGTAAATGTTTTCTTCTGTCCAAACACGTGGTAAAAGAAGCTCCGAGCGTCCGAATGAGACAGATGGCTCTAAATATAAAACATTTCCACTGAAGCTGGACCCGGAAGTCAGAATTGGTCAGAATTCGGATGCTCAGAACTCAGGAAAGTTCTTCAGTATTTTATTTTCATCACCTGAAAATACATGAAGCATTTTGCTGTAGGGGGCGCTAACCTGGGAGTAAAACCTGTTCATATTTTTACAACATCTGATACTGTGATTTTATACTTGAAAAGTGCCCAGAGTGAAGCTGTAGTGAAGCTGTAGTGAAGCTGTAGTGAAGCGTTTGTGGCCATACTGAAGCTGCACTGAAGCTGTACTGAAGCTGCACTGAAGCTGCACTGAAGCTGCACTGAAGCTGCACTGAAGCTGCACTGAAGCTGCACTGAAGCTGTACTGAAGCTGTACTGAAGCTGCACTGAAGCTGTAGTGAAGCTGCACTGAAGCTGCACTGAAGCTGCACTGAAGCTGTACTGAAGCTGCACTGAAGCTGCACTGAAGCTGTACTGAAGCTGTACTGAAGCTGTACTGAAGCTGTACTGAAGCTGTACTGAAGCTGTACTGAAGCTGTACTGAAGCTGCACTGAAGCTGTACTGAAGCTGCACTGAAGCTGTACTGAAGCTTGTGCTCTGCCGTTTCCCTTTGAACAGCTCTGTTTCCTCTGGGCCGGATCTGTTCCAGTCAAACACATCGTCTGACCTCTGCTTAGCGCCGGCTCCGTTTCACCTCCTGCCACGGATCCTTCAGCTTCAGAGTGTGAGGCGAGCGGGTTAGCGAGCGCGCTAACGACAGGGCCCTGTACATCACCACGGTAACCACGGCAACATTCATCACGAGGCGGGTCCGGCTGATTTACGGCACTGAGCCGGGAGCGTTAAGTGGATCACACACAGGGACCCGGCAGGAGGTCCTGATCCACGGCGCCGTCGGCCACGTCATTACAGCAGAGGCACAGTTCAGGAGGGACAGCGGTTTATTAAAAACGAGATTCAAAAAGACAAAATGGTGCTGGAATTTAGGGGTTTCAGGGAGAAAATAGAGAAATAAACTAAAGAGAAGTGGGTGTGGATATGTGGAAGGAGGAGCTGTCCAGAGGATCAGAAATCAAATGTGAATCGATACTGAAACTAGTAAAGAAACAGAACTAAACCAGGTCTAAACCAGGTCTAAACCAGGACTAAATCAAGTCTAAACAAGGACTAAACCAGGACTAAACCAGATAAAACAGGTCTAAACCAGAACTAATTCAGGTGTAACCCAGATCTAAACCAGGACTAAACCAGGACTAAACCAGATAAAACGGGTCTAAACCAAAACTAAACCAGGACTAATTCAGGTGTAAACCAGATCTAAACCAGGACTAAACCAGGAGTAAATCAGACCTAAACCTGGACTAAACCAGATCTAAACCAGGACTAAAACAGGTCTAAACCAGCACTGAATCAGGACTAAACCAAGGCTAAACCAGGATCTAAACAGGTCTAAGTCAGGACTAAACCATGACTAAACCAAGGCTAAACCAGGTCTAAACCAGGACTAAACCAGATCTAAACCAGGACTGAAACAGGACTAAACCAGGATTAAAACTGGTCTAAACCAGATCTAAACCAGGACCAAACTACATCAAAACCAGATCTAAACCAGGACTAAACTAGTTCCAAACCAGCACATAGACTAATATACGCCCATGGACCTGGTTTAGACCTGGTTTAGACCTGGTTCTGACCTGGTTTAGACCTGGTTTAGACCTGGTTTAGACCTGGACCACTGAGGATTACACAGGCAATGGGAATAGAAAAGAAAATACTATGATTTAAATGTTGAAAATGACACGTTTCTCCTCTAAATAAAGCAGATTAGTGGTTGGTGAGAATGAAGATGACTCAGAAATGCAGGAATCGCTCACATTACAGTTCAGAAAGAGTCAAACGTGTCGAAGGGCAAAAGCAGCTCTGGGGTCAGGAGAAGTTCACCGTGTTCTGTCTGTGTCTCTGCCGCTTTTATCGTCTGAGATCAGGAAGTGCGTCGTGCTGCTTGTTGACGTTGTTAGCATCACCGTGACGCAGAAACTCTGTACGGTGAAGGAGCCCAAAGCGTTTGGAGTAAATGGAGAAAGGAGAAAAAGGTTTATTTGGGCGAAATCAAATAAACGAGTTCTGGTTTTCTCGTTTTTAAGAGAAATCTGATATTATTATAACAACAAAACATAATCAGGTTAGCAGAATCTTTTTACAATGTTTGATTTCTTCATTTACCCCTGGAATACAAGGTCATAATGCTGATGAAATTAAAAATAAAACAAAATATAATGAAATAAAATGAAATACAACAAAATGAAAATAAAATACTATAAAAAAAAGAATAGTCAAAATGAAAATAAAATGAAAAACAATTAAATAAAAATACAATAAAATACAAAAAATAAATAAAATAGTAAAAAAAAATTAAATACAATTAAATACAATAAAATACAATAAAAATAAAATACAATAAAAAACTAAAAATAAATAAAATAGTAAAACTGAAAATCAAATTAAAAACAAAATAATGAGAATACAATTACAACAACAAATAAATAAAATAGTAAAAAATGAAAATAAAATTAAATGCAATACAATAAAATGAAAATACAATAAAAAACTAAAAATAAATTAATACAATAATTTTAAAAATGAAAATAAGATTGAATACAATACAACAAAATAAAAATATAATACTATAAAAAACCAAATACAAAATAAATAAATAAATAAATAAAATACAAAAAAAACCTACAGTAAAAAAAATAAAATAAAATGCAATTAAATTAAAGGTGCATGGTGTAACTTTCCTAGTAGAGGGTCCATCAAACGCTTTTCTCCATGGAGATGTTATTGCTTTGTCTGGAATGTTTCGCAGTGTGGCATTAAATGGTATTTCTATCTTCATGGAAACCAAACCAGACCAAGTTACAGGTCAGATCTGTGGAGAGGCGACGCCGCAACTAATCATAAAAAAAAGAAAAACTGACATAAAAGACCAGGTGTTTCAGTAAATGTAGTGATTATTAGAGGGTTAAATTAGCTGTAAAAAAGCGTCTCCTTCAGTTTTGTCGTCTCGTTGATAACATCCAGAGCCCGTGGAGCCGGTGAGGCGGTTTGAACAGGCCGCTGACATGTAAACACACCGTCCCCGCCCACCCCACGGAGCACAAACCTGTTACACGACAACAACGGGCCCTATAGAGCCCGCTGTGGGCAGCACTCACACAAGCCACTATTTACACTATTTACACTATTTACACCAGCGCCCAATCAAAACCAGACTGAAAACTGGCACCAGAACAAGATCTGAAGTGTGCTGTGTACAAAACAATGTACAGGAGAAACGTTCCAGTCAAATGAAGCTCATCAAGGCTGCAGTTATAGGAGCCTATGAGCAACCAAAGAGTCAACAGACCTTTTTCACCATGACCGAAAGTGCTGCGTTTTAGGTTCGCAGAACTTCGGGTTAATGTTTTTCTGTGGTAAATGTGGCGTATTCTCCAGCAGCTTCATAAATCTGCCCCAGCACCAAATCTACAACCAACAAGGTCCAAAAAGCAGAAACCTTCTTCATGAAGAATTTATCCACAACGATCGAGGGAAGAAAGACGAAAGCTTAAAGGGACAGTTGTGAATTTTGGACATAGGGCCTCGTTTTTTAATGATCCAGAGTGTTGGAGACATGTGGAGACACTTGTTTAAATCTTCCTCCAGTCCTTGTATTTGCAGAGGTGCTGGTGCTGGACTAGTGCAGGTCAATGGCCACAGTTCTGCCACTAAAAACAGTCTTAATTAATTATTGCATTTATACAGCACCTTTCATGACACCCACAGCACTGGACAGTTCATGATTCATTCACTCCAGACCCGGTGGTGGAGCTACTATTGTATCCACAGCTGCCCTGGGGCAGACTGACAGAAGCGAGGCTCCAATCTGCACCATCGGCCCCTCCGACCACAAAGTGTCTTGCCTAAGGACACAATGACAGTTTTTGCCACTGGCGCCCCCCTGTGGCACCTGGAATTCCCAGTGTCTCCCATCCAAGTACTGACCAGACCCTGCTGAGCTTCTGAGATCTGACGGGATCAGACTTTGACGAGCCGGTGTGGCCACTTACCCACTGCACAGAACCTTAAAGCTTCGTCTTTCTTCCCTCGATCGTTGTGGATAAATTCTTCATGAAGAATGTTTCTCCTTCGTGGATCTTGTTGGTTGTAGATTTGGTGATGGGGCAGATTTATGAAGCTGCTGGAGAATACGGCACATTTACACACACATTTACACACACATTTACACACACATTTACACACACATTTACACACACACATTTACACACACATTTACACACACATTTACACACACATTTACACACACACATTTACACACACATTTACACACACATTTACACACACATTTACCACGGAAAACCATTAACCAGAAGTTCCACAAACCTAAAGTGGCTGTGATGAAACATTTCTATCCGGAGCGCGGTTGTTGAAAGAGGAACTTGTCTGTTATTAATGTTCATGTCTTGATTTACAAAATAGTGGAATAAAAAACCGCAGCATCATTTTGAGTGGGTTAATACGGAACATTTAAGAGCAGTTTTTCAAAACAAAGTGAAATGGAGCTAATTTTTTTTAATATACAATAGAATACAATGAAATTAAATCCACTAAAATGCAATGTAATAAAATTAAATGCAATAAAATCCAATGCAATAAAATACATTTAAATCCAATAAAAATACAATCCAAAATATTAAAATAAAATCCAATAAAATCCATTGCAATCCAATAAAATTCAATTCAATAAAATAAAATAAAATCCATCCATCCATCCATCCATCCATCTTCTCCCGCTTAATCCGGCTGGGTCGCGGGGCAGCGTGCTGCCCAATACTCATAGCACCTGACCCCCCCTATGAACCCCTCTGCAGGTGGTGAGCCCACAGGAGGAAAATAAAATCCAATAAAATAAAATTAACCTATGTACAGATTGTGCATTTAAAGGTCTTATGTTACACAAGATATTAGACAAAATTGAGCTTTAAGACACGTTTTAATGTTACTGTTCCTCAAAAACAGACCTGGAGTCGGGTTTTGTTAAATTTACACATTTTCCGAAACAAAACACAACTTCAGGTACGTTTACGATGAGGAAACCGCATTTATTTGATACAGAAATGGCCATACTGGCTTGTCGAAGCCTGATCCCGTCAGATCTCAGAAGCTAAGCAGGGCCGGGCCTGGTTAGTACTTGGATGGGAGACCACTGGGAATTCCAGGTGCCACAGTGGGGCGCCAGTGAAAAAAAAACTGTCGTTGTGTCCTCAGGCAAGACACTTCACCCACGTTGCCTAGTATGTAAGTGATGTGTGCATGGCAGGACTCCCTTGAAAAAGAGATTAGTAATCTCAATGGGACTTTCCTGGGTAAATAAAGGTTAAAAAAAAAAAAAACTAAAATAGTTATTGTAAACAGCATTTAAGTAGGTAAACAGCCCGGCCCCTTACAACGTTTTTACGGCCCCCGGAAAAAGCTCCACACGACCTTGTCCCCGTTACTCTAATCTTGGTGTTAATGTTTTCCATAAACCACCATGTAAAGCTGTCACATTCTGCAGCTTCTCTCGGGGGCTCTGTTTACGCTGAGAACGTGGCACCAAACGCTCGTTACTGCCTCATTTACATACAGCTTTAAGAGTGCGGAGTTACTTTTGTCTCATTAATAAGGACGTAAATAACCGAAATGTGGTGATATCGTATCGTCAAAGGTCTCGCGATAATATCGTGGAGCATCACAATATATCGAATCCCGAGTCTCTTTGCGTAAATGAACAGTTCCGATGAGGGAACTACATAGACCATGATCCTTTGCTCTGTTTCAGTGCAGACGACATGAAGAAATAACTGCTCTGAGCACTTTTACATCGTCTCGTTCCAACTAAATCCGCTCGTTCTGGATTGTGACAAAACTTAGTGAGCAGAATGTGTTTCTCTTTTTACAATGTTTGTTTTATTCATTCAAGACTGACGCACTGGGGATTGTGGTGATAAAATAAAAGATATAATAAAATTTAAATCCAATAAAGTACAATAACATTACAATAAACACAATAAAATCCAATAAAAGCCAATAAAATGTAATTAAATCCAATAAAATCCAATGCAACACAATTAAATTAAATCCAATAAAATCCAAAGCAACAAATAAAATAAAATAAAATAAAATAAAATAAAATTAAATAAAATTAAATAAAATAAAATTAAATTAAATTAAATTAAATTAAATTAAATTAAATTAAATTAAATGCAATACAATAAAATTAAATGCAATAAAATTAAATACAATAAAATGCAATGCAAAACATTAAAATAAAATTACATTCAATGGAATTAATGGTGCACTGTGAGGTGAGGATTCGATAAATGTTTTTCTCCATGGAGATGTCGTTTCTTTGGAATGTTTCACAGTGCGGCATTAAGCCTCCTCTCATATGAAGTCTAACAGATCTTCAGACAGAGTAGTGCCTATAGTTAGCGTCACACCCCCAGGGAATGTTGACGACATCAGTGGCAAAATATCAGTTATGATTCTTCTTTTATTTTGGGATTTGGTTTAGTGACGTGTGGAATTTTGGGTTCTTGTGTCCGCAGCACAAAATGTCGTATATATTCAGCTTTAATCCTTGTTTTAATGTTGTTCCCTCATCACAAACAGACCTGGAGTTGGGTTTTGTTTCTGTGACCCTTTATTATTATTATTATTATTATTATTTCTGCAGCTCCAAAGCTCAAAAAGCTCTGTTCCACTTTGTGATGTCACGAAGTAGTTTTCAAGTGAACAGCTCCCTTTTCTCTTATCTGGCCAAGATTTTCCCACTTCTATCAGGTTATTAATCTTGTTTTCAGATTTATTATCGACTCACTAATTTTAGCCTAGAGGTTGTTTATTTTAAGGGAACTTGTCGAGTAAAATGATTTTGCTGCCTGGACAGATCATTTCAGCACTTTTAAGTCATTTTCTGGTGTCTCTTTTGTCCAAGTCCAGGAGCTGAAATGATCTAAAATGATTCGAGTGAAGGTGTGTGCAGTTTAAAAACACAATGGAGCGCTTCCTGCATCACCACGTGACATCACAAGGTGGAACTGAGTGTTTTTAGTTTGAGAAGGAGCTAAATATGCAGGTTTCTGTGTGTTAAACACGTGCGAATGAACCAAAACACAACTCCAGGTCTGTTTGTGACGAGGAAACGAGATTAAAACATCAGAAAATAACGTAAAAATGAGCCTCGGTTTTGATCTAATCTCGTGTCACGTTTGTGTCACGTGGTTTATCTTTCAAAGCGAGTTCCCGTGACGCACTCACTCGCCAGTCGAATACCTTCCGAACACCGTGGTGCAAAGTTTCCGCGGGTGTGACCCTGAGCGCGCCGCAGCCGGACGTGTGTGAGCTCATCTTCTGCCCCCCTGTGTGTCTCTCTCAGGGGGTCTGTTCTTCGCCGAGCCCATGAGGAACAACAAGTACGTGACCATGATGGACCCGTTCCAGATCAAGTACGGGAAGGTGCCCACGGCGGCGCTGTCCCTGGCCTCGCTCATCTCCGAGATCATGTGGGTGACCGGGACCCTCATCGGACTGGGTAAGGAGAGTCTGTGTGGTCCTGTGTGAGGCCGTGACCCACCTGCTCCTGCCCCCTACTGCCCCCTACTGCCCCCACCTCCGTGAAGTCGCCCCATCAAACGCAAATTTACACAGAAACTATGTCAATCGTTTGTGCTTTTCTGGTTCTTCAGATATTTGCAGTTTTATTTTCGGTCGATGACGTCGTCCAGAACCTCAGAATGTGAAACAGCCTCAAAACAGGAAGAAAATGATAGAAAACGTTTGTATTTGTTTTGTGCTGTGACAGTTTCATTTGTGTGAGTTTATTTCTAAAATTCTTCATTATTATTTCTGTGGTAATTACAGGACGTCATTTCCGCTCAGCTGACGGAGACAAACTCCACAAAACTATTGAAGCTAAACGATCTGAAGCTGTGGAAAAGTCTGTCTCAGTCTTTAGTCATTTGCTTTTGATTCATATTTTATAGAATAACACAGACTTTTCCACAGCCTCAGGTCTTTTTGCCACTAGTTTTGCGGAGTTTTGCTAAAGTCGCCACCATCAGTTGAGCGGAAATGACGTCCTATAATTACTGCCGAAATAATAATGAATAATTTTAGAAATAAACTCACACAAATGAAACTGTCACAGCACAAACCAAATACAAACGTTTTCTATAATTTTCTTCCTGTTTTGAGGCTGTTTCACATTCTGAGGTTCTGGACGACGTCATCGGCCAAAAATAAAACTTCAAATATCTTAAGAACCAGAATCACACAAACTAAACTTTTTGCAGCACAAACGAAGCACAAACAACTGACTCCATTTTGGATGTTTTAGAGCATTTTGAAGCCCCTGTGGGTCTGACCCCAGTTTGACCTGTGAAAGGATCATTAATTTCTCCAAAACTAAAGAAGCACAAACAAAACTTTTTGCAGCACAAACGGTTGACATAGTTTTTGTGTAGGCTTGCGTTTGATGTGGGCAACTTCACGCAGTCCTGCCCCCTCCTGCCCCCTCCTGCCCCTCCTGCCCCTTCTTTCCCCCTCCTGCCCCCTCATTCCA
This sequence comes from Odontamblyopus rebecca, assembly GCA_030686955.1. Lineage (NCBI taxonomy): Eukaryota > Metazoa > Chordata > Actinopteri > Gobiiformes > Gobiidae > Odontamblyopus > Odontamblyopus rebecca. Next base: position 37,764,416 of record CM060662.1, read on the forward strand.
CCCCCGTCCGCCCCCTCCCCTCGGCTCTGTGCGTATCCTGTGGCGACCCTGGCACAGAGGCAGCTGTCCGGGCGATGCCAGGTGAACGCTGAAACATAAACCCCCGACTAATGAACAGTCTGATGGAAATAACTGCTGCGGATTACACATGAACACACACACACACACACACACACACACACACACACACACATGAACACACACACACACACACACATGAACACACACACACACACACACTCACATGCGGAGGATCTGTCATCAGTCTGTTTCCATACAGCACTGCAAAAAAGCCTGTCCAAAATGGAAGATATAAACACTTCAATCAGAAAATGGCTTAAAGGGACTTAGGGCCTCATTTCTATGGATGTAATGATATGTTTGTTTTTTTTCCACGATTCAATACGTATCTCGATACACGGGTCACGGTATCGATTCGGTTTTGATACATTTTAAGACGCAAAAAAAAAAACTCTCATGTCATTTTTTCTGCTAATGAGCCTAATCTAATATAACACTATGATGCTAATGACACATACAAACATTACACTAGAGCGACTGCACAGTTATGGTTCATATGTGAAGTGCTTTAGTTCATTTGGGTGATTCACAGCTGAGAATTTTAATTCAGGGAAAATGAGAGCAGAGCTTTCTCAGGCCTTGGCTGAGACACTGAGAGCCTGGACTTTTGATGAGGACGATGACTTTAAGGTGCTGAGAGAACTGGGTGTGACTGAGGGTTCAGAATAGCTGTGATGCTCCGGTCATGATAAAGACGTTCTCTTTCCACGTTTGGATTTATGGACTTTAACATCAACCTGCCCGGGGACGACAGGTGGAAATTAGCACTGACGCCTGGTACAAGAATCCGTGTATCATTCGTTCATTCGTTTTTCAATATAAAACCAAAAATGAGAAAATGAAAAAACTAAAGTTTTTTTCATTATTTGTCTCCAAAACCAAAATGAAAAAATGGATAACGACTCGTTTTTTCAGTTTTCGATTTTGTTGAAAAATGTCCAGCGGCCATTAGGTTTGTTTTGCTCACCCCCCTCGTTATACACGTGTGTCGCTCCCACTAAAGGTTCACTTCCGGGTTTCGCAACTCGCTCAAGGATCAAATTTGGACAAAACGGGAAACGGTCGTTATCCGTTTTTTTCCATTTTTCATTTAAACACAAAATCGAAAACTAAAAAAAACGAGTCGTTATCCGTTTTTTCATTCTGGTTTTGGAGACAAATAATGAAAAAAGCTGTTGTTTTTTCATTTTCTTATTTTTGGTTTTATATTGAAAAATGAATGAACGAATGATACACGGATTTACAAGCATCTGTCCTGCTGAGGTTAATGTAGATTGTGCACTGTCCCCGTCTCATTAAATAACTAAACTAAACTAAACTAAACAGGCTGTTTTCTAGTACACCAGCCTCCTCTTCATACAGACTGCAGGGGAGTTACACTATCAGACTTTTCCTTCGTTGATGATTTGGTGATTTCTTTTCCTCCCGAGTCTCACTGGGTTCATGCGCCTCGTTCCTGTGTCTGTGCTGCTTCGCCTCCTCCGGCACAGACAGTACGTAGCTCCTCCCACACCGTCCTGCGACAGTCTGTGCTCTGACAGACACACTGCGCTCTCACATCCTCTTTCTGGACACTAAACTATGTTATATCACATAGAAATGTCTCAACGGAGCAAAAACTTATGACACAGAGTCTGAGAAACAGATCACGTGTATCACAAGTCTCGTTGTGTGTACGAGTGCATTTGATTAAAGCCGATGTACAGACAAAAGTGATTCTAAAGTATTTAAAAGTTCATATTTTTGTCATTTCTGGGTCAACTAATGTAAAATAAAGGGTGAGTGAAAGATAAAATCCACCTCTGTTGGAATATTTCAGATGTGGAGCAGTTTTTTGTTGCATCTGAGAAGGATGCTGTGATAACCGTTTCCCTTTCGGATCAAAATAAATGACAACAAAGCGTGCGGAGGAACACGTGCACATCGACACATTTACTGAACAAACACGCGTATCAAATCGTATCGAACGATTCAGTATTATATCGAATATCGTTGCATCCCAACTCACTGATGATCCAGAGTGTTGGAGACGTGTAGAGACACTTGTTTAAATCTTCCTCCAGTCCTTGTATTTGCAGAGGTGCTGGTGCTGGGCTAGTGCAGGTCAATGGCCACAGTCGTCCTGCCACTAAAAACAGTCTGACCCACTCCACAGACCCGAGGAAAAACTATTAGAACTCCAGACTGTCCCTGTGAACGTCTGTGTCCACAGAATCATGTCTGAAATAAAACTAACCTTGTGTCGCATGAATCGTCACATGTTGAGGGACTATTTTCTCATGTATCAGTCCACCGCTGCCGAGCTTCTGTCAGGAAGAACAACTCACTGCAGCTCAGACAGAAATCCTTCAAATGCAACAGTTGGTTTTACTTCTAAATTTATTCTGTGGACACAGACGTTCACATGGACAGTCTGGAGTTCTAATAGTTTCCTAGCACCAGTTCTGAGACTGTTTCATTCTAGTCTAGACGTAGTAATTTATTGTATATATAGTTTCTAGATTGCAATTTATTGTATATACAGTTTTAAGATAGCAATTTATATGATACATAGTTTTATAATCCTTATCTTTATAGATCCTTATAGTGTTTGTCTATTTTTAACTTAACTGTACTCGATTGCTGCTACTGTTTCTTGCTGTTGTCTTTACTGTGCGTTGCAACACTGAAATTTCCCCATTGTGGGACAAATAAAGGATATCTTATCTTATCTTATCTTATTTTAAGAGAACTTGTCAAGGAAAATAATCTGTCCATGCAGCAAGATCATTTCACTACTTTAAGTCATTTTCTGATATATTTAAGTGTTCAGATCTTCATTTTGACCAAGCTTTTTTGCAGTGCACTGGTTAAATAAGGCCAATAAAATAATAAATATAAAAATGTCATTAATCCTGCACAGGGAACAGTTCTGTTTATCCAAACACAATGACACTGAAAACAAAAAAATAGACTCGTCACAGTTATTCTGATGAACTGTTGCAGAAAAATCACCCTCAGCACATACGTGTGACCAAGACACTCTCAGCCTGTTATAAATGCTGTCGTTGTGTTGCTGTGTCCTCGGGCAAGACACTTAACCCCCCTCGCCTCCAGTGTCCGTGTGCTCTGTTGTGTGAACGGGTGAGTGAACGGGTGAGTGAACGGGTGAGTGAGCGGGTGAGTGGGTCTTTGATGTAAAAGCACTTTGAGCCTTGAAGGTGGAAAAGCACTTTATAAAAATGTGACCGTTTCCCGAAGGCCATGAGCTAAAGGAGCCGGACGGGTCTTTATCAGTATTATGGAACATTTTAAACAAAGCCATAACACGGGTTTTATATACATAACACAAAGTAACTATGATCTACTTAAAGGTCATGTACATGATTTTTTTTACATAATATTTGAGCTAATTGACTTGTCCCAGTACAGACACATTACACATGTTTATTGTTTACTGTCTGCGTCTACTGATGAAGCATTTGACTCTCGGAGAACCAGAAAGTGCACGTTAGCATGCTAGTTGTTATATAGGAGATAATTTGTTCCATTAGATTTTGGATTTTAAGGACAGATGAATTTCTCACTCTGAAAAAGGACATTTGAAATAATTTTATTCTGGAGTTTAGTCGCTGAAATTTTAAGTGTAGTTTTTCAGTATGTTTCAAATTCAAAATAAAAATTTCACCTGTTAAATATTCAGTACTACGGATGGAACAATAACGTAAATCTGGTGATATCGTATCGTCAAAGGTCTCACAATAATATCGTGGAGCATCACAATATATCGAATCCCAAGTCTCTTTGCTTAAATGAACAGTTCTGATGCAGAAATAGCTAAAAAAAAAACAGAGGGAACTACATAGACCATGATCCTTTGCTCCGTTTCAGTGCAGACGACATGAAGAAATAACTGTTCTAAGCACTTTTACATCTTCATTCTGTGGATTAAGTCTGTGAAGCATTTTTAGAGGAAAAAGGAGCAGATTCCTCCACAAAATATTGTAATAAATCTGGTCCAGTGAGATGTTTATGGAATATGAACGAATGAAAGAAAGAACGAAAATGAAATAACAAAAAAAGAAAGAACGAAAGAAAGAACGAACGAAAGAACATAAAAGAAAGAAAGGATAAAAGAACAAAAGTTAGAAAGAATGAAAAAGAAAGAACAAATGAAAGAAAGGACAAAAGAAAGAACGTAAAAGAAAGAAATCATTAAAGAACAAAAGTAAGAAGGAACAAAAAAGAAAGGAAAATGAAAGAACAAATGAAAGAAAGAACAACAGAAAGAACAAATGTAAAAGAAAGAATGAAGGAATGAATAAAAGTAAGACAGAACAAAAGAGAAAGAACAAACAAAAGAAGGGACAAAAGAAAGAACGAATTAATGAAAGAAAGAACGAGAAAGAAAGAAAGAATGAAAGATCAAACGGTAATAAGAACAAAAAGAAAGAACAAACGAAAGGACAAAAGAAAGAATTAATTAATGAAAGAAAGAATGAGAAAGAAAGAAAGAATGAAAGATCAAACAGAAGTGAGAACGAAAAAGAAAGAGCAAACGAAAGGACAAAAGAAAGAATGAATTAATGAAAGAAAGAAAGAATGAGAAAGAAAGAATGAAAGATCAAACGGAAGTGAGAACGAAAAAAAAGAACAAACGAAAGGACAAAAGAAAGAATGAATTAAGGAAAGAAAGAACGAAAAAGAAAGAAAGAATGAAAGATCAAATGGTAATAGGAACGAAAAAAAAGAACAAACGAAAGGGCAAAAGAAAGAATGAATTAATGAAAGAAAGAACGAAAAAGACCAAAAGAAAGAATGCACGAAGGATGGAAAGAAAGGACGAAAAAGACAGAAAAAGAACAAAAGAAAGAACGAATGAACAAAGGAACAAAAGAATGAAAAAGAAAGAATGAAAGACAGGAAAGGAAAGAAATATTTGTGCTGAATATTAAAAAGATTAATTTTTACACTGAATTTTAAACATTCTGAAGAACCATACTTACAATTCCTTCAACTGACAAACGCCTTTTTTCCGAGTGATAAATTCAGTGTTTTTTTTTAATTCAACACAAACACGAACAAATGATCTTTTATATTGTCGCTTTACCGTAGCGACAAACCTCAACTCTGATCTGTTTTTCTCGTTTTTACGACGGTAAAAATCAGGCGTGTCTGAATGTTCGACCCGTCCCAGGCCCAAATATTCAGCTCAACACTGGCGGTACTTTGCGCAGTACCTGGTGACGCCGTGTGCACAGCAGACACACACTCGCTCCTATCAGTTTACAGGCGTCTGGGGGCCGCTCTTATCCTCCGCCTCCTGCAGACGTGCGCTGCTTTGTGAATAACGAGCTGAGGGCTGGAGCGCGGGGAGGTGATACCGAACGCTCACAACACACAACCTGAGAATGTCAACAATACAGTGAGCTACATGTGAGAGGGAGGGGGCGCGGATCCTGACGTATCGCTGGAAAACGAGGCAGGAACGTTCAACCAGATGTCATTCCTAGTGTTTATTTTAAGGTTTTCGTATTAAAACAGGTCCTAGGTTACGTGAAAATGACTGAAAATGAATTTAAGTCGTGTTCTAATGTTGTTTCCTCCTCAAAAAACAATCTGGAGTTGTGTTTTGTTTCATTTCATCGTTTGAGTAACATTTTATTATTAGTCTGTCTGCATCTCAACAGCTCAAAATGCTCTGTAATTCTCGTTTTCAAGTGAACAGCTCCTCTTTTACCTTTAGTTCAGGAGAAATCGGCGATTCCAGGGCTGAAATGATCCAGATGACTCCTGTGAAGGTGTGTGGCTTCCTGCATGACATCACAAGGTGGAACAGTGTGTGTTCTGTTTGAGAGAGGAACTCTTAACAGCTAAAGATGAGGGTTTTGTGTGTTAAACAGTGCTGGGGAAGTGACTGTAAAAAAAATGGTGTTTGCTTGTTCCTCATTACTTCTTTAAAAAGTAATCCCTTACTTTACTTAGTTACCCTCTATGGAAAGTCGCTTTTTACGTTACTTGTTACTTTAGAAACTTTTTGCTGGTAAACTCCATCTGAGGCTAAGGCCCTGTTTATACATACATGAGTATTTTTAGAAACAAATATTTCCCTGGCTCCATTTTCCGAAATAACATCGTGCACACGTCATAACTATGCCAAGCCTCTAGGAGCCAGTGTAGGAAGAAGGGAAACGCTCTGCAGCCAATCAGAATCCTCATTTCGACAACAACAAATAGAGTCTCTTCCTGTTCCAGGTTGGTTTGTCTGGACAGATAGCGAGGCTGAATGGCTTCTTAAAGGCAAGTAAAGCCCATGAAACTGTCGACTGGGAATCTTGCAAGACAAAGTACGTCGACATGTTAGTGCTATTGTTGGAGAAATACCCATCCGATGACGATCGCGACATCCTAAATTTTCACGCCGCTCCTCCGGGACAACCCCATCCTTTTCTAAATGATCCACCAGACAGCGTCCGCCCAGCTCGGACCCAAAAACAGCGACGTTGGCGGTGACGGCGACTGGGTCTTCAGATCGTAGGGAGAAGAGGGAAAAGTGCTGAGCTCCGAGCCTCATTCGTCTCTTCATGGATATGAAACATCAGCTGTGCAAATGCAAACACAGGACGAGTGTTTGCAGCAGAAGTGACGCGACTGCTGCTCTGACGCTTCTGATCATCACCACAGAAAAACGTGAACACTGGTCACACACTAAAACGCCGTTTATGTCACTTTACACGCAGTTTTGCAAAATCTTCACTTTAGCCGGAGTTTTTAGAAAGATTCGTTTTCAGAGGCGAATTCTCCGTTTGCGTGTAAAAGATGGGAACAAACGAAGGGAAATTTCTCCGTTTTTAAATCTGTGTACGTGTAAACGGGGCCTAAATACGACATGAGACTAAGAGTTGACAAGAAACGTGAGGGAAAGTAGAAAAGAACATTAAAGAGAGAGTTTAAGAGGATGTGAAACTGTGCAGAGTTAAACGGGTCTGTGCATTCTGCCGAGGAATTCAACTTGACGGGCGAGGGAAGGATCCATCAGTCAATCAAACTTTATTTATAGAGCACTTTTCATACAAAAAAATGCAACACAAAGAGCTTTACAGTGATTAGAAAGACCAATCCCACCGTCCACCCCCCCACAAAGCTAAGCTAAGTCTTGAATGATCTGTGACATGATGGAAACTGCCTTGAGATCACTGCCTGTGACATGACCATCCTTTTTTCAACCATTTGCTCTGATCTGGGACGCTAACGATCTAGAACCATTATGCAGAGAAAAAAAAAAGAAAACAGGAAGCACAGAACAAAACACAGTACACATAATAAGACGACGGCGAAGGCGTGGGCTACGGGGTGCTCCCCCTCGAGGGACCTCTCCCCGGGTGTCCTCACTTCCTCTGGGTGGGTCAGGAAAGGCTGGAGGTGAAGGTGGCACGACGCTCCGGCTGCTGTGCACCTCCTCTCGCCCGGACATGGCCTCTCCCCGGGGCTGTGGGTGCCCGCTGTGCCCTCTCCTCCCCGGGGGGACTGTGGACCGGCCTGTGCACGTAGAAAAACAACGTTACGCTGAATTGAAAAAGGAACTACGTTTTGTGACCACATTTTCAGTAGCGGCGCCTTACAGTTTTTATCTGAAAAAAGTGGTTGCGTTGCTGTGACACCAACACTGGAGTTAAACATCAAATCCAGGTCTGTTTTTCATGAGGAAACTACATTAGAAGATTCTTCATTGTTGTTTTATTCATTCTTAAAGCAGACTTATTCTACAAAACTGACTTTTGAAAGCTTTTTATTTGTATTTATTTATTTAGGTACTTTGAACATGTGTCTTCAACATATATAATGCATCTTGATCATCAAGGTAGAAAAAGTAGAAAATAACAAAAAAAAAACAGATATAAATATGCCCATATATACATACAGTACATTTGTCATTTGTCATGTATTTATTTGAAAGGGACAATGTACATTAATCAACATTAAACAATGCAAATGCACTCGAGTTAGCACAATTAGGCTAATTTTCATCGATAGTCCCTTTGCCAGTTGTAAAAAGGCAACTGTAAAACACAAAACCAAGACAACAACAAGACACATACAAATAGCATAACACACACACATATACAGGCATAAATATAGCCTCAGAAAAGAAAATACAATCTGTTTCTAAGGGTGAACACTTCCATATTTGCAAGAGAGTGGGATGAAGTGTGACCTCATAAGCTCCCACCCCTCGAATGGTAAAGCTAATGATGAAACCCCCTCACTCACTGCGTCGACTCGTTAAACACAATAATTGTACCAATCACCGCTCCCTGTTAACCTGTTTTGTTCCCTTAACCCTTTTTTTCTCATCAATTTTAAGCACAATTTCAATTCCGCTCACCTCAAGCATAATTACTGCCCTTTTTCTAACCTGGAGCTCATAGATACCTCACGTTTGAATAGTGCTTTAAAGTGAAGTCATTGGCAGTCCTTTTAACCATGTCATGTTTCCCTTCTCATTTAAGTTGTCTTTGGAGAGACTCGCGCATGTTTGAGTAATTTGCACTTACTCTAAACCAGCCACAGCAGTAAGACAAACGCTGCACGTCGATATCAACAGAAAAATAAACTCTCTATCGGACTCTGTCTCTGTTCTGGAGCTCTGACCTCAGCCCAGGCCGAGCGGGACATTTCCCAAACAAAGAGCGCACGTTATGTCTTAATCCTGCGCTTCATAATCACAGAGATTATGTGTAATGGATGCGCCGAGTCACGCTACAGAACACGCCTCACGTTCAGCCTCTGAGCTACAGACAGATGGCCCCATACCTCACCCATAATGCACCCGAACCAGAGCACAGGAAACTGTAAGAGCCGCACAGACCTCACGCGTCACAGACAACTGCTATTCTAGTCTGTTAGCGCTGCAGTCAAGAGAATTTAAGCGTTTAAAGAAGACATATTACACTTGCGTAGTGTCCAGACGTCCCTATTTCCCCGGGACAGTCCCAGTTTTGAGCCCTGTGTCCCCTGTCCCATCAGATTTATCCAAAACCAGCGATTTGTCCCAGTTTTATACAAGAAATGTCCCTATTTTTGACCAATCTGATCCCTGCCAACACTAAAGAGAGGCATAAACTGTTGATTTGTTTCGGTAAAATACAGAAAAGCTGCTTAAAAACGACCAAAACACAAAGAAAACGTGACTATTCGGCTCGTAAGTCCGACGTCACACGACTTCCGGGTCCAACGAAACATTTGTTCAATACGGTCGATGGTTCAAAATGACAAAAACCAGGGAACATTTTCACCATCACCTCCTTTTTTTAGTGAGGTTTCAACTAGAGCGTGAAAACCCGACGAGAACCTGACGTATTTGGACGCGTATGGACAAATATTTAGAACTTATGTTGGGGTTCAGGTCGGACTCGGACACATGAGCGGCAAAGAACGACTCAAACTGGATTCACAGCGCCGTTTTGTGGACTGGGGTCATTATTTGCGGAGGACGATTTCTGTGGATAAATTGGATGAGACGCTGCCCATAAATGTACCACTTTATGAGAGGCGAGGAGCTAATAAAGTCTTCTGATTATTTTCGCTATATCCCGAGTTTGTACTGTGCGTGTGGTCGCCAGAAATAATAAGTTAGCGAGTAATTTCTAAGTTAATAGAATGTTAGGGTTAGGGTTTAGCTCATAGATCCATGGTTTAGATATTTCTCTCTGTTGTGGACATAAATAACGATGAGAGGACGTGTAATGTGGCGATGTGGAAGAATAGCTACTGGAAAATGAAAGAATGACAGTTTCTCCTCGCCGTTTGTGTTGGTTGGTGATCTGTTCAAACCGCGGGACACGACACTGCAGCGTTTTTACATGTAGATCAGTCAGGGACAAATTCGGCTGCAGCTTGGACCCAGAAATAGAACAATGACGTAGCGACTCTCAAGCCGAATACTGACACATGTTCGCCATGAATGGGCCATGTGCAGAACAGGTTTCCTTAATCACGCATTTGTTTCACAATTTTATGATGACCAACCACCAAAAAAACAGGGATATCACAGTTTTTTACTTTGAATCTCTGGTCACCCTTTGCTTGTGTCTCTTCTAGTTCTAATCTATGACCCCAGAGACTCATTATTTTATATCTGAACTTAAAAGAAACAAGTCCACTGATTTCCGAGTTGGAAAATTGCCGAGTCAAAGTGCGTACGTCCCGGCGGAGGTGGAAACGGGTGTAAAACGAAGCAATGACGTCTTGAATTCGCTTTGTGTTGCATTTTTTTGTATGAAAAGTGCTCTATAAATAATGTTTGGTTGATTGATTGAATACAGGAGAATAAAGATGACTCAAACATACACAAATCACTGTGAATACAACTTCAGAGAATCAGTGAGAAGAAACTGTTAGAACATGGTTTAAAGCTCTGAGAAGTCCATCTTACAGAAGTTTAGACAGAGTTTATATGTTGAGTTTATATGTTATATCGTCTAGATCCTGGATTATAAGCCTAGAACCTTTGAGAGCTGTTTGATCTATTTTTGGTTGAGCGGGTTCAACCCAATATTCAGTCAAATAAAGTCCAAAACAAGCAGACGTTCAGCGAAATGTTAAAAAGTTGAGTCAGTACAGACATGAAGAGGAGGCTCGTGTCTGCACTGCGACGCTGAGATGTTCCAGAGACACTTCACAGACTCTGTTCAGACGTTGGGAAACCTGCGATGAAACGTCCGGTGCAGTTCCCGACTCTGGGCTCGAGCGGCTGTGATCAAACCCACTGAAGTAAACGTGATGGTTGGTAAAATGAAGCCTGCAGACGTATGTGCTGTTTGGAATCATCTGGAATCTGGCGCCCTCGTCTCTTCTAATCGGGAAAAGACAAGGGAGAGAGAGTCATGCATCAGTGGAAATGAGGAAAACTGAGGTACGGTTGGAATTGTGGATGAGCCGAACAGAACGAAACGCTACAATGACATGGAGATGAGGAAAACTGGGACATTTTCTCATTTTTTCTACATTTTGTCTGGTTCGTGACGTACGCGTGACGTCCTCTGACCAAATCTTATCTCTCCTCGTGCCTCCGCTCAGTTTCATTTCTCTCCAGCGACTCGTCGGGAATCAGAAAACACTCGGCGGTTTGCAAAGACCCCGGAAGTTGTAGTCGGCGCTCTGACCAATTAGAGAAGAGCTGTGAAGCTGTGAGGTCAAACTCCAGTGCCTCTGGGTCCTTTTGTGTCCAGCACAACAGGAAACAAAGCGTCCAGACGGATGGAGATGAAGACAGACATTTTGTGTCGGCAACGATTCCCGACATTGAGGATTTAAAGCTGGAACAAAGGGAATGTTTGGTGAATTTTATCAAGGGGAAAGTCGTTATTGCCCTTCTTCCAGAGTTTGAAATGTTGATACCTCTTCGGCCAATCACAGTGTTCCTTATACCTCTAGACCGCTCCTTTTCCTCTTTCACACTCTTCTTTAGTCCACAGGCACCGCACAAGTTAGAAGCTCGATTTGAAATGTGGTTGTGGGCGAAGTTTAGGCGTTCAGTCCCACGTTAAAGAGCTATAAGGTATAGTGAATTCCGCACTGCTCGCAAATTGCCCTTAAATGAGATGTCACCACAGCAGAGGATAAAGCCAAACACATCAATTAGCACTTTGCCAACAGAATTAAATGCATCTGAAGAAACCCACTTTGAAAAATATGTTGTTATTTCATTTTCAATCTGTTGGAAGAGATTGTAAGTATCCACTATCCTGTCCTGGTGATACCTCCACCATCCATCTTGTACAGGGCAAAATAGTTTATTTACAGGATTTGCTGTTGTGCCGGGATTACTTGGACACCACTGAGCGTTCCGCCTACCGTTGAGCAAAACAAAACAAGCAAAATAAAATCTGGGAAAACTGATCAAATGGGCCCTGTATTCTTCATCGAGATGTCATTGTTTTCTTTCTTTTTTTCCTTTTATAAATTGTCCCTTCACTTGTGTGTTTTAAAAGACGTCATAGTAGCTTTCTTCTTCAGATCAGTAGTTCCACCCAGTTGTCTGAAAGTGACACCAAAGACACGATTAGAGTCCCGGCCTCCGTGGAAATCTTTGTCCGGTTGTGAAGACGCTGCTGCTGAGTCCACGGTTTCATTGTTTTATCACATGCCCGGTGTCGGGAACTACGCCGGAAGTCGTCATCCGCATGTTCCCAAACGTCTTTGTCTTGGCGTGAACGGAGTCTGTTTTCCGTGAAAAGACAGAAGCTAATTAGTTGAAGCAGGATCTCGTTCTTCCGTTTAGTTTGACCTTGGTTCACTTGAGACCTGAGCTCATCTTACTTCTGTCACACGACACGGAGAGTTTTACACAAACACTTTTGCCCCACATCTTCAAACAGTTTTAACATTTTTTAACAGTTCAAGAGTTAAATAAAGCTGATGATAAAGTCATTTTTAAAGTCTGCAGTCGGGGGGAAAGTTCCCACAGAAGAACTTTACCACAGAAGCCTTTTTCTATCATTGGCCACGGTTACATGATGTTTTTTTTTATTTATTCATTTATTTTTGGAACTTTTTGTTTTCATTTTCACACAGAATAAAAAACATAAGAACATTCCCTGAGACAAGACTATTAAAATATTACATTTACAATTGCAATATACATATTCCAATACATACGCAATATATATTATAACATGTACATCCCTGTGAGCGCTTGGAAAGTAAAAAGTTTATAATAATAATAATAATAATAATAATAATAATAATAATAATAATAATAATAATAATAATAATAATAAATTAATTCAATTTAATAAAAATAAATAATAAGATTAAAAATAAATTGATTAAAATATATATAATAATTAAAGAAAATAAAAAATTAAATTAAGAAATAAGGTTAAGGGTCTAAAATATCACACTCCCAAGTATGTTTTTACATGATGTTTTTTTTAAATTCCAAATCAAATAGTTTGGAATTAAACAATTCTCCTTCGAGTTTCCACGGAAATAATAATTCTGGATTGAGGTTTCCATGAAAAACACATTAAATCGTCTTTATTTAATTCCTCTCAGTGTCTGGGGGTGGGGAAGGTTCTGATTGGACAGCGACACAAACGTATTTCCGTCTTTGGGAAGAAAACCCACACTTCAGCTGCTCCCGGCTTTTCTGTCATCTCGGTTTGTCGTTTCGCCGCCGACACAAACACGATCAGAACTTTTTCCGCAGTGGTTCTGATGATAATGAAGCAGCAGCTGGAGAATTCTCTCCTCACGCTTTCCGTCTGTGAGCTGAGGAGGAGAAGGGAAGAGTGTGGGAGAAGGAGGAAGAAGACAAACTGAGTCTGAGGCTGCCACACCTCAGCCCACTCCCACATCCCGCTCACAAATCCAAAGAGACGTGGAGGAAAGTCCCAAGAGACGACTGGAGGAGCCGGATCGAAGGACGAGCCAACGAGCACCAACCACCGGGATTATTTTGAAGAAGAAGAAACGTTTACATGATCCAGGAAGAAATTCATTCGGCTTTAAAATCAGAATAAACCCACTGACTTCAGGATTAAGTTTGATTCTGAATTATCATTGTTTACATGGTCTTTGTAAAGCAAAATTCATTTTATTCAGAATGAATTTCCCATGTAAACGTGGCCGTTCGCTCTGTTGTCAGGCAGTCTTCCTCTGAGCCAGGCCAGACGCTCTGATCTGTGCTGGAGGCTGGACGGCCTTGACCATCTTTCCCGCTGACCTCTCCTCTGGGGCTTTTTCAGCTGCTCAGGGCGTTACTGTTAGATAAGATTAGCCACAGCGCCGCAAACAGCTGCAGCCCTCAACCACTCCTCAGCCACTCCTCCTCCTGAACCACTCCTCCCCAGGAAAACAAAGGGTCATATCAGCTTCATTAATGGGCTTTATCAATGTGACGCCTGAAAATTGCACAATATCAGAGCTACTGTGAGTTAAAGGGCTCATGTTACACTGTGTTCTGTTTTAATCTCGTTTCCTCATCGCAATCAGACCTGCAGTTGTGTTTTGTTCCATTCACTCGTGATTAACACACAAACTCTGCAGATTATAACTATGTTTACACGGAAACGGTCCGAAGCAAAAAGGCAAAAGTGCGTTTTTGTTCTCACTCTTATTCCACGTTTACACAGGTGTTTTGGGGAATTCTGCTGCACACGGAGATGCAAAAACTTGCAGTTTGCCGATGTAGTTTGCACAACCAGAGCGTAGGGGGCAGCACCACCAACGCCAAATAGCGCTTCTAGTGTTAATACAGTGACGTAGGTTCGGTTGCGCACAGATTTTGGCAACAGAAGTACAGCAGAACTCAGCGGCTCCGTGAAAGGATTATCGTCAAAAGATTGTGAATATTGGTGTCTGACTGTCAGGTCCTTGTGCCATCAGTGAGTAAAAATGTAAGACTTTAGTCTAGTTGAGCTGGTAGAATATTGATTCTGACCATAGACTGTACATATGAGTGTTTTAAGTGAGTGTGACGTCACCCATAGTGTTTAGCGTCGCTCCAATGAGGCTCCTGATGCCACAGTTACAGGAGCGAATCTGGAGCCAGGCCCTATGTTATGAATAGGAATTTTTTGATGGACAAAATAGTGAAAAAAAAAAAAATTCAGGATCATGTAGAGCGGGTTAATACGAATATTTTAAGACCAAAATGACGAGGCCACAGCAGGAATTACAGAGAGAGGAGCGAGAAGATTCCAGTGTGAGTCAATGGGAAAAGGGAAGAGAAGGAGCCGGAAGAGGCTCCTGGAGCACTTCCTGTTTGGCACGCGGCGGCTAACGGGTTAGCTTAGTCCACTTGTACTGTATATACGGTGTATGATTCTGACAAACACACACAGAACAACCAGACATTTTGGTGCTGGAAATGTTTTTATCTCCGTCGTCTTCTGTCCGTGTTCAGTCTGAATGGATCAGAATGAACGGGGAACAAATGTCGCCAAAATGCGCACGCAGCTTTAAAAAAAAATAAATAAATGATCACTTCCGCCCTAAAAGAGTCTATAAGCCTCCTGCTTCTCTACTTCCTCTTCTGCAGCACCTCAAATCAAAAGAACTCTGAATGACTCTGGGATCAGTCGAGTCTCTTTAGTCCTGTGGCGTTTGCAGCTGCTCGGCTGAATCTCTGCCATTTTTTTCATGAACTGACTCGTGCTCGTGACGTTATCTCTACACTACGACCCACGAAAAGACAATTTTTCAGTTTTCAACGACGTCACCGTGGAGTGTTTTAAGATTTGCTCTCTGGAGGGTGATTTTTTTTGCGTTTTCCACCCCCCAAAAACACTAAACGATACGGACATCTGGCTTTTTTTTTTGCCTTTTCCCGTTGCCGTTGTCGTGTAAACAGCCCCTATATAAAGTTCTCCTCTCAAACCATAAACACTCATGTCACAAGAAGTGCTCCACCGTGTTTTTAAACTCCACACAGCTTCACTCGAATCATTGGGATCATTTCAGACCTGGAGTTTCCGATCTCGACTGAACTAAAAGGTACAAAAAAAATAGCGTGAAAACTACCGCTTCATGACATCACAAGGTGGAACAGAGCATTTTGAGCTTTGGAGATGCAGACAGACTGAACGAAACACAACTCCAGGTCCAGGTCTGTTTTTAAGAACATTAAACAACATTATAACTTGGTTTAAAGCTCATAAGAGTCAATTTTGCGTAATATCCGACCTTTTAAAATGAATAACAATCGAACTGAAACCAGCAAATCACAAATACTGACATTTTATTACTTATTTCTCTATTTTATATTTACATTTACATAATTATGCCTGACTTGACACGTGTCTCTTGCTCTTTTTTGCTTCTTATTTAGAATGTATTATTACCGTTTATTATATGTTATATTATATTGTGGTGTGTGAGCTCCTGTGTCCAAATAAAATAATAAAAGTCTTCGTCATCGCTCGTATCGTTTGGAGATTACGGGTCAGATTGCAGATTTGTTACGACGGTTTATGGTGAACAAATAAATCACAAATCCAATGGCACCAGGGTCTGCGGTTCATAGCCTCAGTGTGAGCGTCACGGCTTCCTGTCCGGGTTTATCTCGTGCGGTTTTGGCTGAGTCAGGCTAAAATTAATCAGCGTGTAAAGATAAGAAGGTGAACAGGAGCTGCGGGTGATCCCGGGAAACGTCATTGATCCCAGAGGAAATTCAAACTGTTTTTTTATTTCACGTTTTACAGTTTTAATCAAAGTGACCGTTCGCTTTGAGACTGTGGAGCTGTCATAAAAACTGGATGAGACGTTCCCGCTTTATCCCGACTAGTGGCCGCTCCAGGTACTGCAGCTCCAGGAGTTTGGGCCCAGAAAGAATTCCACAGAGCGCAAAGCATTCTGGGAATTCTGGGAAACGAAGACTATTAGATTAGATTAGTCCTGGTTTGATTCCAGGTTCAGTCTGTGGTTTAGTCCTGGTTTAGACCTTTTTAATCCCTGTTTTAGTCCCTGGTTTTGTCCTAGTTTAGTTCCTGATTTAGACCTGGTTTAGTCTCTGGTTTAGGCCTGGTTTAGACCTGGCTTAGTTCTGGTTTAGACCTGGTTTAGTCCTGGTTTAGACCTGGCTTAGTTCTGGTTTAGTTGCTGGTTTAGTCCTGGCTTAGTCCCGGGTTTAGACCTGGTATAGTTCTGGTTTATTCCTGGTTTAGTTTTGGTTTAGTCTCTGGTTTAGTCCTGGTTTAGTCCTGGTCTAGACCTGATGTAGTCCTGTCTTAGGCCTGGTTTAGTCTTGGCTTAGTCCTGGTTTATACCTGATGTAGTCCTGGTTCAGTCTTAGTTTAGTCCTGGTTTAGTCCTGGTTTAGTCCTAATTTAGTCCCTGGTTTAGACCTGGTTTAGACTGGATTTAGACCTTATTTAGTCTTGGTTTAGTGCTGGTTTAGTCTTGGTTTTAGTCCTGGTTTAGTCCTGATTTAGACCTGTCTTAGGCCTGATTTAGTCTTGGTTTAGTCCTAATTTAGTCCCTGGTTTAGTCCTGGTTTAGACCTGGTTTAGACCTGGTTTAGACCGGATTTAGACCTTATTAATCTTGGTTTAGTCCTGGTTTAATCTTAGTTTAGTACTGGTTTAGTCCTTGTTTAGTCTTGGTTTAGTCCTGGTTTAGACCTGGCTTAGTCCTGGTTTAGTCTTGGTTTAGCCTGGTTTAGTCCTGGTTTAGTCCTGGTTTAGTTCTGCGGTATTGCTTCCGGCTGCCCTCACGCTGTTGTTTTCCTCTGCGGCTTTGTTTAGTCCTGGTTTAGTCCCTGGTTTAGACCTGGTTTAGACTGGATTTAGACCTTATTTAGTCTTGGTTTAGTGCTGGTTTAGTCTTGGTTTTAGTCCTGGTTTAGTCCTGGCTCCTCTTTATGCTGTTGTTTTCCTCTGCGGTTTTGTTTAGTCCTGGTTTAGTCCTGGTTTAGACCTGATTTAGTCCTGGTTTAGTCCTGGCTCCTCTTTATGCTGTTGTTTTCCTCTGCGGTTTTGTTTAGTCCTGGTTTAGTCCTGGTTTAGACCTGATTTAGACCTGGTTTAGTCCTGGTTTAGACCTGGCTTAGTTCTGGTTTAGTTGCTGGTTTAGTCCTGGCTTAGTACTGGTTTAGTCCTTGTTTAGTCTTGGTTTAGTCCTGGTTTAGACCTGGCTTAGTCCTGGTTTAGACCTGATGTAGTCCTGGTTCAGTCTTAGTTTAGTCCTGGTTTAGTCCTAATTTAGTCCCTGGTTTAGTCCTGGTTTAGGCCTGGTTTAGTCCTGGCGTAGACCTTATTTAGTCTTGGTTTAGTCCTGGTTTAGTCCTGGTTTAGGCCTGGTTTAGTCTTAGTTTTGTCCTGGTTTAGACCTGGTTTGGTCCTGGTTTAGACCTGGTTTAGTCCTGGTTTAGTCTTGGTTTTAGTCCTGGTTTAGTCCTGGTTTAGACCTGATTTAGACCTTATTAGTCCTGGTTTAGGCCTGGTTTAGTCTTAGTTTTGTCCTGGTTTAGACCTGGTTTGGTCCTGGTTTAGACCTGGTTTAGTCCTGGTTTAGTCTTGGTTTTAGTCCTGGTTTAGTCCTGGTTTAGACCTGATTTAGTCTTGGTTTAGCCTGGTTTAGTCCTGGTTTAGTCCTGGCTCCTCTTTATGCTGTTGTTTTCCTCTGCGGTTTTGTTTAGTCCTGGTTTAGTCCTGGTTTAGTCCTGGCTCCTCTTCATGTTGTTTTCCGCTCGGGGTTTTACTCTGTTTCCAATAATATCCCGGTGCTGCTGCGGTGGAGCCGAGTCCGAGGCCTGAGCTCGGTTCAGACGCTCCGGACACAATGCAGACGCTTTGTGCTCTGACGGATGCGGCTTGACATATGGCGGCGGAATGTGGGACGCGCTCTGAACAATATTACATAATTCTACAACGGCAGGTCTGGACCGCGGGAGGGGAAATACAGCCAGCCCCGCGTTAAAGCTGCAGTGTGGAGCTTTTCCCTGTGTGGAGGGTGCGGCAGATGCTTTTCAATCAGTCAGACTTTATTTATAGAGCACTTTTCATTCAAATAAAATGCAGCACAAAGCGTTTTCTCCATTTTTTTATTGGTTATTCCTTTGTCTGGAATGTTCCGCAGTACGGCATTAATCCTTTCTGTGCAGAGGCGACTCCGCTCACAGTCAGAATGCCCGTTTATATAGGGGATTTCTAGACTAAACCAGGTCTAAACCAGGTCTAAACCAGGTCTAAACCAGGACTAAACCAGGCCTGAACCAGGCCTAAACCCGGACTAAACCAGGTCTAAACCAGGACTAAACCAGCTCTAAACCTGGACTAAACCAGGCCTAAACCAGGCCTAAATCAGGTCTAAACCAGGACTAAACCAGGTCTAAACCAGGTCTAAACCAGGTCTAAACCAGGACTAAACCAGGCCTGAACCAGGCCTAAACCCGGACTAAACCAGGTCTAAACCAGGACTAAACCAAGTCTAAACCTGGACTGAACCAGGCTTGAACCAGGACTAAACCAGGTCTAAACCAAGTCTAAACCAGGCTTGAACCAGGACTAAACCAGGCTTGAACCAGGACTAAACCAGGTCTAAACCAAGTCTAAACCAGGCCTGAACCAGGACTAAACCAGGCCTGAATCAGGCCTAAACCAGGACTAAACCAGGCCTGAACCAGGCCTAAACCCGGACTAAACCTGGCCTAAACCAGGTCTAAACCAGGTCTAAACCAGCTCTAAACCTGGACTAAACCAGGCTTGAACCAGGACTAAACCCGGACTAAACCAGGTCTAAACCAGGACTAAACCAGGACTTTATTATTATTATTATTATTATTATTATTATTATTATTATTATTATTATTTTATTTTTTTTAAGGATGATGGGATCATGACAATGATAATGTTAATGTTGTTATTATTACTGTCATTATATTGTTTTCATTTTTTATCCTGCATATGCGGATTATGATCTGAACAGCCTGAACAGCGTTTGGACGTTTGTCTCAAAGTGTTTAACAGCCTGATAAACACTTTGAGACAAACGTCCAAACGCTGATACGACGGATCGGATCAGGAAACATTTCTGAGCTTCTGTTTCCATCGCCTGGGCCCCCGTGAGGAGCCCACTCGCCCAAGCACCTTTAGTGGAAAAGTGTCCGGTCTGATTACAGCCCAGGACCTCGTTTGGGGAAGTGAGGCGGGCGCTGACTGTAGGGGCCGGGTCACTCCTCCTGACCCCACATACCAACCGCTATTTCAGGCTGAGCCAGCGCAGCAAACCCCACTTTGGTCAACAACAACCTGCAGCTCAGAGCCACGTGGAGGCACCGGGCTGTTTGCATCCTGACACTGGGGCTGGCAGTAGTGCTGTCACCATACACACATGTTGGTACTAATGAATAGCTTCCAATATGATAATAAAAAACACTCAGGTTAGACCAGTGGTTCTTAACCTTGTTGGAGGTACTGAACCCCACTATTTTCAGAAGTGCATTCACTGAACCCTTCTTAATTGGAAAAATAAAATGTGTTTTTTTCAAATTCATTCATATATTCATATATATTTTATTGGTGCACACGTGTGAATCCATATTACACATATTCATCCGACCACTTTCTTCTTTGCTCGACATAGTTAGAATTAAGGGAAAATATTAAGAAAAAAAATGACACGACACCATCACCACAGTCACAGACTATTGCACACACAAAATTTCCTGCAGCCAATAACGGCCAAACGGGGCGAGTCATCACCAAACGTGAGTCTGACCCTGAACCCCTGAGACTGACTCACTGAACCCCTGAGACTGACTCACTGAACCCCTGAGACTGACTCACTGAACCCCTGAGACTGACTCACTGAACCCCTGAGTCTGACTCACTGAACCCCTGAGACTGACTCACTGAACCAGGTTAAGAACCACTGGTTTAGACGATATCCTGTGATTTTCCACATTAAATGGTAGAACTTTTCTGTTCCCATGTGGCTTTATATGTCTGTCATCCTTCAGTGGTCCAAGTAGGTTCCACAGTGGTCCATGGGCATATACTTTATACTTTTTGTTTGTTTTGTAGTACTTTATTATCCCTGTATGGAAAATGTCCTCTGCATTTCAACCATCCTTTCCTGAGCAGTGGGCAGCACATGGGGCCCCCGGGGACCTCTGGGATCTCTGTGATCTCTGGGATCTCTGGGATCTCTGGGATCTCTGGGATCTTGTTGCTGGGCTCGGTGAGGACCTTAGCTGGAGGATTTTACCTGTGGTGCATGTTTTGGGTTAATGGGGGAAACTGGAGTGCTCAGAGAAAACCAACCCAGACACTGGGAGAACATGCAAACTCCACACAGAAAGGCCCGGGCCACCTGGAACCTTCCTGCTGTGATGCATGAGTGCTAACCACTCAGCCACTGCGTTGCTGTTTTATTTTTAAATGCTCTGCTCTACCTTGTGATGACATTTTGTTTTGTTTTTTTTGTTTTGTAAGTAAATACTCGTCTGTGCTTTTATACTTGTTCGGATCATTACGCTCGGGGTGTTTCTACATGTATGTGTGTGGCAGATTGTTTCGTTAGTTGCCATGGTGACACAATGCACACGTTAGCAAACACCGGCAAAATGTTTTTAGATCGATAGATGACTGAAAACTCAATAAAAGAAATAGAAAATAGATTTAAACAGCACATTTTTATGGTCCTGTGTCCTGTGTTCCAGGTGTGACCATGAGCGTGATCCTGGACCTGTCCTACACCGTGAGCATCTGGATCTCTGCAGCTGTGGCCATCACCTACACCCTGCTGGGGGGACTCTACTCTGTGGCCTACACCGACATCATCCAGCTGGTGCTCATCTTCATCAGCCTGGTGAGCCCCATGTCAGAGCGCAGGTCCCACCAGTCAAATGAAGCTCACGAGGCTGACGGGTATCGGAGCGAATTTAAGGTTGAATATCAGGAATAGGGATTTATTTACGGACAAAATAGCAGAATAAAACTCACAGGATCATGTAGAACGATGAGGTCCTGTGTCGCTTCTAGACTGCGGAGCGCCATTCTGTGAACGCCGCACATGAAGCATTTATACACGGACACACACGTAAGGCTCAGTTTAACTCAGCAGTCATGACTTCAATCACAATATGCACAAAACCGTGAGGATAAAACGCCAAAACATCCAACAGTCGCCTACACAACAAAAGCACTTCTGTGGAAATTCAAACTACAGCTCGTAGCAGCACTAAAGCCTGTAGAGAGAAACAGAAACCATATTCCATATATATGAGTGGACTAAGTGAGCGTGACGTCTCCACAGCGTCAGCGTCGCTCAAATGAGGCTGCTGTTGCCACGGTTACAGGACCGAACCTGGAGCCAGGCTCCATATTTGGAAATCTGACCGTGAGTATCATAGCAACACAAGAGCCAATCATGAGTGAGGAGGTTAAATGTGCCGCCCTCCTCAGAGCGGAGATACTCTGCACCTGCAGGAACCACTGGATTTACTGATTCTTGAGAATAATAAGGAAACTTTTATCTTTTATCATCAAACGTTAAATAGTAAGTTGAAGTCATTGGTTTATGTTCTATGTTCTGTTACGTGTGAACAACAATGAGCTGTCAATCAAACCTGTTACTAACGCTAGGGGGAGGGACCTCGGGGAATGAAGGCGTCTGATTGGTCTGTTATTTATGTACATATCTTGAATTAGGAACAAGATAGTGAAAAATTCAGGATCCTGTCACAGGTTCATATGAACATTTTAAGACCAAAATGACGAGGCCACAGCAGCAGGTCCAGAGAGACGAGCGACAAGATCTCAGTGTGAGTCAAAGGGAAAAAGGGAGAGAAGGAGCCCGGAAGAGCCTCCTGGAGCACTTCCTGTTTGGCACGCGGCAGCTAACGGGTTAGCTTAGTCCACTCATATATACGGACTATGACAGAAACACAGAGAAAGCGCTCGGAGTTAGCAGAGTTAGCACAGTTAGCGTGGTTAGCATAGTTAGCACGGTAGGCTGGCTTTTCTCACCTGTAGAAGAGGCCTGAGGGTGTCGCATTTTGAGGTGAAACATCATCGGTGACGTGAACCTCGCGTCTTGAGCATCGAGACCTCGCGCCACAGAAAATGTGCGTTTAGGCTCCGGTCTGTGGTTGTTTAGGGCGACTCGCGCTCGGACCGTAGAACCGTCTGTAGAAATGTCTGTTTTTCTAGGTATTTTTGAGCTCTAAAACCACCTCTAATTGAATAAATGTAAAGTCGAGCTGTTTAATGTCACACTGTGGAACGTTCCGGGTGCTCTGGTGCAGTTGTGTGCGCTGTGTCTGACCTTGTCGCCGTCTCCTCAGTGGTTGTGTGTGCCCTTCTCCATGATGAGCCCCGCGGTGCTGGACATCACGCAGACGGCCTATAACTTCACCTACCAGAACCCGTGGGTGGGCTCGCTGGACGGGGACCGGGCCTGGAGGTGGATCGATAACTTCCTGCTCCTGGTACTGTGGATATTTCCCAACACTTACACACATTTACACCAGGCAAAAAAGCCAAGATGTAAGAGATAAACACTTAAATCTATCGGAAAATGACTAAAAAGTAGTGAAATTATTTGTTGTCCATGCAGCGAGATCATTTTACTTGACAATTTCTTTTAAAATAAACAATTTCTAGACTAGAATGAAACAACAGCAGAGCCAGTAAGTCGATAATAAACCTGAAAACAAGTTAAATAACCAGATATACGTTTTAAAATCTTGGCCAGATCAGAGACATTTGCACTGCCTTTACAGCACACAGGGAATTTCTGTGGTTTAAACGATTAGTTCAGATTTATATATTTAAAAAGTCATGATTTTGGAATGTGTTTACTGCAAAAAGTTGGCCAAAATGTAAGATATAAACACTTAAATCTGTCAGAAAATGTCTTCAAAGTCGTGAAATGATCTGTCCATGCAGCAAGATCATTTTACTGGATGAGTTCTCTTAAAATAAACGACCTCTACACCAGAATGAAGCGAGTTTCCGATACGATACGCACCTCAATACAGTGAGCTTTGGATTTGATACGATATATTTCAAGTGGATCTGATACGACTCAATAAAGAATAAAGGCTAAATCGTGGCTACGACACTAAAAGTCTTTGTTAAACCACTTCTCGTGCAAAGTTCATATGAAACACGCGCGTTTTAATCGTCAAAACAGTGAAAATGTCGAATGTGTCGCATAAACAAGTTTCCTCCCTCTGAACAAGCAGCAAAACTGTAGCTGTAACAAAATAATTTGGTGAAATATACCAAAAACACTTCTGGTGATATATCAGTGCAGCAGCCCATGATGTTAATACTGTACCGTCACATTAAACGATACGACATGTTGATATTTAGATATTTTTGGACTCCCCTAATTGTTATTAAGTGTTAGAAAGTTCTGTTATTCCTGACTGAAAGTTTAGTACAAAAGCCCAGAGCAGCAAAAAAAAAAAAAAGAAAAGAAAAAGAGGCACGTCATCTGGGCTCCATTTTTAAAGGTTTTTTGTTTGTTTCTCCACCAACAGCTCCAAAATAAAATATAAAAATCTTGCTTTTTTTTACACCATCACTCAGAAAAATTGGTCTTTTCTCTTTTCTGTTGTTTTCTTTTTGCACAAACAGCTTTTTTTCTGTTGATGAGGCTGGTGAAAAAATTGATGCTTTCAGCATCAGTTTTTGGGGAAGAGCTGAGTGTCAAACCACAGTCTCCCACATTCGAACCCAAAGCCTTTTACCCAATGTCCTCAACTACGGCATTTAAACTAATACACACTAAAACACTAAGGCCCTGGAGTGTGTGAGGTTACTTTTTTTTTTTTTGTCAGCTACAACAGTAAAAAATAAACTCTACTAAATAAAGACTATAATAATAATAAAAAGTTTTTTTTTTCTTGGGGGTGAAGGGGCTGTTTTTTATTATCATTATTTATTTATTTATTTATTTATTTATTTATTTATTTATTACATTTTTTGCACTAAATGAACTGCCGTTTTTTTGTTTTTTTGTTTTTTTGCTTGCCACTCAGGACAGGTTACGTTATGTACAGGATAGAATCTGTAATAAACATTTTTTTTTAAATCACTCAAAATATGATCAGAATATGAGGGTCGTTTTGAGCTCCTGAGACGGTCACTGTCCATAAACTCTCATGAAGTACTGATTATTGATAAGTACTGATCCTGTTCCAGTCCTGACCCTGTGCTCCTGTGTTCTCCCTCTGCAGGGTTTGGGGAACCTGGGTCTGCAGAACTTCCACCAGAGGACGCTGTCGGCCACGTCCTCGTCCACGGCTAAGATCACGTGCTTCGCCGCGGCCTTCATCGTGCCCACGCTGGGCATCCCTCCCATCCTGCTGGGGGCGGTGGCGGCATCCACAAGTAACTCGTGTTCATAGTTTCTACAGGATTGTGATCGCACAGAACCTTTAAAGGGCCCGTTTTACGCTGTTTTCTGATCTGTTCTAATGTTTCCTCGTCACAGACAGAGCTGGGGTTGTGTTTTGTTTCATTCACACACGTTTAACACACAAACCCTGCAGATTTAGGCAGAGCTCTTCTCCCAAACAGAAAACACTAACACAGGAAACGCTGCACTGCCTTTTTAAACTCCGTACACCTTCACCTCACCCGTGTGAAGTTGGTCCCCCATCAAAACACAAACCTACATCAAAACTATCTATTATTTGTTCCTCATTTGTGCTGTTTTCGGCTGCAAAATTTTTCATTTGCTATATTCAGCCAACGACGTCACCCTGCCCCTCCAAAAATGTTCAAAACCTGTTTAAAAAATTGCAAACTATTACATACATTCTTTGTGTGCCGTTAATATATTACTTTTTGCGTGAATATTTTTAATAATTTCCGGAAATTATGTAATGTAATCAGCGAAATAAGTGAACCATAACTTTAAAAATATTAACACAAAAAGCAAAATATTAAAGGCACACAACAGCACAAACAAAACAGAAAGAATGTATGTCATAGTTTGCCATTTTTTAGCAGGTTTTAACATTTTCAGGGGGGCTAATAATAACTAATAGCTAAGAACCATAATGGGTACAGTGTTTCCCGCAGAAAAATGACATTTTAATGAAACGGGTGAAAAATGTTGTGCTGTGTCGGATGCAGGTTCGGGTCGGTCTAATCTGTGGTTTACAAAACATCGTGCGAACAAAAACAGGGCTGTGTTTTAGTGAAATGCAAAAAAGCCGTTGTTTTAACAAGATGATTAAATGTAAAATCCAGATGTTTTTACTGCGCTCATTCCCACAAATCTCTGCCACTTTCATTTTCAAACCGGTTCAAAATGAGTCCCGAGGAGCTGAAAATTAGCAAGTGGAGAGTGTAAAGTTGTGGCCAACACCTCGACTAAACTCAAGACTGACGGTTTGGGTGTCGGTCTGTATTTATAGCGGGTCGGGTGTGGAATTTCATTTCAATTCTGTGGGAAAACGGGTACGGGCGGGTGCGGTTTGTCAAAATCAGACCCGTGCAGGACTCTGGTTGGAGGGACTGTGCCGGCAAAAGGCACAAGTGAAGACCGGGGCGTGGCGACCGTAGTTTTGCGAAGATTCATGAGGTGATTTCGAGGGACACGGTCACGGCGCGGCGGGGGGCAGTTGTTGTCAAGGCGGCTGCGAAAACTATGAAACACTACAGGAAACACTGAGCTCATATCTCAAAAACTAAAGCAGCACAAACGAAGCACCGACAATCGACTCCATTTTGGGTATTTTAAAGCTTCTTAGGTCCTGGCTGACCCCGGTGTGACCTATAAAAGAATCGTTAATATCACCAAAACTAAAGCAGCACAAACAAAACACAAACAATTGACTTTTTTAGCATTTTAGATTATTTTGAAGCTTCCTGGGGGCTGTTGGACCCTAATGTGACCTGTAAAAGAATCGTTAATATCTCCAAAAGCAGCGTAGACAAAACTTTTTGCAGCACAAACTGAGCACAAACAAATAACGTACTGTAGTTTTTGTGTAGATTTGTGTTCGATCTGCACCTCCACCACCATTTTTTAAGATTTCAGCCCTGGATTTGTAAATCTTTACTGAACAAACGTTAAATTTTGCTGTAAACTTGACTTGAAAACTCAGTTACTCAGACATGTGCATGAAACAAAACACAACTCCGGGTCTGTTTTTGAGGAGGGAACAACATTAGAACATGATTTAAAGTCAGTTTTGCATAATACGTGCTCTTTACATTCTGCTCTGGGCCACATAAAAGCTGATACACACTGGCAGTTTGGGCAGATGTCGAAATCCTGTTGTGAACATTGGGACGACTTAGAAACGCCGCGCAAAACGGGAAGCAGCTATTTCTGAAGCTGTGGTTTGCACCAACGCATGAATCAGGCCGAGGACAGAGGAACGAGGACAAACATCTGAATGAACAACAACCACTCGGCGCTGAGAAATGTGAAAACAAAGTGTCCCCGTGTGCCAGATGCCCTCCCAGTGTCTGAACGGGGCTTTGTTGTGTGTAAAAGCAGCTCAGCCTGTAGTTTAGACGTCTACAAATGTGTTCTGAAACGCACAGGGTTCTAGGATCAGTTTGGGAGTTCAGATTTCAGCCTGTTTCAAATATTAATGCCCCGGGATGAGTATAGGATGTGCACCGTGAACTCAATACAGTTTAAATGTTTACAGGCTTCAGAAAAATAATGTTTTTTCCCCCTGTATTGAATGCACCGCAAACAAGGCCTATCAAAAATATGGAAAAATACCAATTTTGTGGTAAAAATGCCTATTTTAAGTGAAATTTTCTGCCAGTGCAGTAAGAAACTTTCACTTACCAAGTTTTCTTAAAACAAGACGAAATCTGAATCTTGTTCTGAGCAGAAAAGAGTTTCAAGTGTTTATGGCAAGATTTTTCCCCTTATTGGTTTGAGAAGGAAGTTAAAGAGGCTTAACCTGGACTGAGTTAATATAAAAAGTGCTTAGAATAAGTTATAATGTAATATCGAGAAAATCTCATCTTATTAAGTAAAAAAAAATCTTAAAATTGATTGATTGCACAAAATCTTGGCCAAAATGTAAAGCGGTAGAGATCTGCGTTTTTATGGTTTGGCAGCAGGGGAAATGGCCAGAGTTTGCTTGTAGCATCTGATTCTCCCACAGGCACATCTTAGTTTTAAAAGCTCTCACTGACGCATACATATCTGTGATGGTGCGTCCCACTTGCAGCTGCAGGTTCAGCGCATCCAGGTGGCTTGAGATGTCACACAGAAACTTTTGATCCCGGAGCTCTGCTGTGTCCTTCCCTTTGCTTTCCAGAAACTGACATATTTCTTCACGCAGTTCGAAAAATCTGTTGAGCACTTTTCCGCGGCTTAGCCATCTCACCTCTGTGTGATACGGCACATCTGTGTATTCTGAACCACACTCTTCCAGAAAAGACTTAAACTGGCGGTGATTGAGACCTTTGGCTCTTATGAAGTTAACAACTTGTGTTACTGTGGTCAGAACATCCTCCATCTTTAGCGCTTTACCACACAGGGATTCCTGATGTAAGATGCAGTGATAAACAGTTCACCTGCACAGTTCTCTTCTCGCATCTTTTCACGAATCCTGCCCACCAGTCCATTCTTTTTACCACTCATCGCTGGCGCACCATCAGTGGTTAATCCCACAAGTTTATCCCACGGCAGGTTTATTTCAGTTACACATTTGCACACCTGCTCAAAGATTTCTTTCCCTGTGGTTGTGCCATGCATGGATTTAAATCCCAAAAGCTCCTCTGTAACACACAGATTTGAGTCCACGCCGCGGACGAAGACTGACAGCTGCGCAGTATCAGTGCTCTCATCCACAGCAAGGGAAAAAGAAACTAAATCTTTTACCTTCCCCATCAACTGGACATGTAGATTGGTGGCAAGCTCACATGTGTGCTCAGCTATTGTGTTTCTGCTCAGGCTTTCGTTTGCAAAAGCTTTTCTCTGGGTCACAAACCTTCATCATGCACTTTTTTACAAACTCTCCCTCATTAAAGGGTCGGGCTGATTTGGCGATTTCTTCTGCCACGATATAACTTGTCTTTACAGCAGCTTCACTTTGTGTTGTGGCTTTTGTGAACATTTTCTGTTGTGAAACCAAACCTCTTTTCATCTCCTTTACTTTCTGGCTCCTTTGAGCCGTGTCCAAGTCCTTATATTTGTCCTGGTGTTTCGTTTCATAGTGTCGTCTAATATTGTCCTCCTTAGTTACTGACACGTTGGCTCCACAAACAAGACAAACAGGTCTGTCTTTTACATATGTAAACAGATATTCTGTCTCCCACCTGTCCAGAAAAGTTCTATTTTCTGCCTTTCTTTTCGCCATTTTTTGGTGGGGTAACACAGTGACAGCTGTAGTTTGAGGTCGCAGTGTGGTTTGGGGGAGAGGCGCGGGGATGAGGGGTGCGCTGGGGCTTTCAACTGAAGGAGCAAGGCGCAAGAAGACGGATCACCACCTTCCTAACACATCCATGTCCGCTACCATAAGTGCTACTGACACGAAGGAGGAGGCGTGTCTGCCTCTGTCCTGATTGAAGCACCAAAAAAACAGCAGAGCATTATGGGATTTGTAGTATAAGCGGTGAATGCGGCGTCACAGCGTTGCCACCGTATAATACCGGCGGGCCGGCTCTAATATTAATTTGAAATTGCCTTGCGGGCCAAATATAATTACACTGCGGGCCAAATTTGGCCCCCGGGCCAGAGTTTGACACCTATGATCTACAGGACGGGGGAAAGTTCAGCAACAATCACACAAAAGTGCAGGGCGTCCCAAAAAATTATTTCGCTGGCCAATAATTTTGGCAATTCTTGTTGAAATAACCTCAAATTTTCACAGATTGTTCAGAAACGGATCAAGATTTAATATTGAATGTTCAGGTTGAGCTGTTCAAGTAATTTTGTGTCTTGGAATCTGCTCGTACACAGTCAGTCCTATGTTCCCTCAGCTCTATGTTCCCTCAGCTCTGTTCCCTCAGCCCTATGTTCCCTCAGCCCTATGTTCCCTCAGCCCTATGTTCCCTCAGCCCTATGTTCCCTCCTATGTTCCCTCAGCCCTATGTTTCCTCAGCTCTATGTTCCCTCCTATGTTCCCTCAGCCCTATGTTCCCTCAGCCCTATGTTCCCTCCTATGTTCCATCAGCCCTATGTTCCTCAGCCCTATGTTCCCTCAGCCCTATGTTCCCTCAGTCCTATGTTCCTCAGCTCTATGTTCCCTCAGTCCTATGGTCCCTCAGCCCTATGTTCCCTCAGCCCTATGTTCCCTCAGCTCTATGTTCCCTCCTATGTTCCCTCAGCCCTATGTTTCCTCAGCTCTATGTTCCCTCCTATGTTCCCTCAGCCCTATGTTCCCTCAGCCCTATGTTCCCTCAGCCCTATGTTCCCTCAGTCCTATGTTCCCTCAGCCCTATGTTCCCTCAGACCTATGTTCCCTCAGCTCTATGTTCACTCCTATGTTCCCTCAGCCCTATGTTCCCTCAGCCCTATGTTCCCTCCTATGTTCCCTCAGCCCTATGTTTCCTCAGCTCTATGTTCCCTCCTATGTTCCCTCAGCCCTATGTTCCCTCAGATCTATGTTCCCTCAGCCCTGTGTTTCCCCAGGCCTATGTTCCCTCAGCTCTATGTTCCCTCAGCCCTATGTTCCCTCAGCTCTATGTTCCCTCCTATGTTCCCTCAGCTCTATGTTCCCTCAGCTCTATGTTCCCTCAGCTCTATGTTCCCCCCTATGTTCCCTCAGCGCTATGGTCCCCCCTCTGTTCCATCAGCACTATGTTCCCTCAGATCTATGTTCCCTCAGCCCTATGTTCCCTCAGCTCTATGTTCCCTCAGGCCTATGTTCCCTCAGCTCTATGTTCCCCAGGCCTATGTTCCCTCAGCTCTATGTTCCCTCAGCCCTATGTTCCCTCAGCTCTATGTTCCCTCCTATGTTCCCTCAGCTCTATGTTCCCTCAGCTCTATGTTCCCTCAGCTCTATGTTCCCCCCTATGTTCCTTCAGCTCTATAGACATGCTCCCTCACCCAAGACTGTGCAGACTTCAATGCAAAATTTGGAAAAACTTCACAAACTGGCAAACAAATCTGGACTTGGTACCAAAAAGTTAACGAGGAAGGATGTTCATGCAGGGCTAAAGGATCTGTTAACCAACATCAACATCGTCACTGAGCAGACGATTCATTAGTGTGTGTTTGTGCGCAGACTGGAACCTGACCTCGTACGGGCCCCTGTCTCCGGTGGAGCGAGGAGAGACCGGCCTGATCCTGCCCATCGTGCTCCAGTACCTCACGCCCTACTACATCTCCATCATCGGCATCGGGGCCGTGGCCGCCGCCGTGATGTCATCCACAGACTCCGCCCTCCTGTCCGCCGCCTCCATCTTCACCTCCAACATCTACAAGAACATCCTCCGGCCAATGGTGGGTGCACAGGGACACAGAGGCGGGTGCGGGCTGTGCTCTGAGGCCACTTTTATTCACCTAAGATCCCTGATAAAACAGCAGAAGCAAATTCAAACCTGTTCGAAATGTAGCTGTAAACATTAGGGCTGGAACAATAACGTAAGTCTGGTGATATCGTATCTTCAAAAGTCTCACAATAATATCGTGGAGCATCACAATATATCGAATCCCAAGTCTCTTTGCTTAAATGAATAGTTCTGATGTAGAAATAGCTAAAAAAAAACAGGGAACTACATAGACCATGATCCTTTGCTCCGTTTCAGTGCAGACGACATGAAGAAATAACTGTTCTAAGCACTTGAAATCTTCATTCTTTGGATTAAGTCTTGTGAAGCATTTTTTGATGAAAAAGGAGCAGATTCACAGTCAAAATATCGCAATAAATATTGTACAGTGAGATGTTTAGACTCTTTTAGGGCGGAAGTGATATTTAAAAAAAAGCTGCTCTCGCGTTTTGGCAACGGAAGTGTCATTATTCCTCGTTCATTCTGATTCATTCAGACTGAACACAGACAGAAGAAGATGGAGATTAAAAAAAACATTTCGAGCACCAAAATGTTTGTGTGTGGTTGTCAAAATCGATATTCTACCGCCGGACTAAAGGTTGAATGTTTTACTCACTGATCGCTCGAGGATCTGGCAGTCGGACACCGTTTGTCAAAGTTCATCTTGTTAAGGAAATATTCTCGATCTTTTGACGATGATCCTTTCACAGAGCTCGACAAACTGCTGAGTTCTGCCGTACTTCTGTTGCCAAAATGTGTGCGGAACGGAGCCTACGTCACCACTGTTTACTCACACTAAAAGGCTCTATTTGGTGAAAATATCGTACAGAGAGAGATTTGGATTTCGTTCCGTCCCTCATGACAATAAATGTTGCACCAAATGACTGAGCAAAGCGTTTTAGAGTCAGTCTTGTTATTCTGTAGAATATCAAAATATCGTGAGCTTTCCCACGATATCGCAATAAATATCGTACCGTGAGGTTCAGACTGTGACGATATCGTATCGTGAGACTTGGATAGTGTTACATTCCTCGTAAACTTCTTTTCCATTCAGGAAGTAGGGGACATGTACTCGTGTGTGTGATTGTGCTCATGAGTAGGGTTTTCATTCATTCATTTTTATTTTATTTGAGTAAGTGTGTAACATAAATAAAACATTTTAAGGTGATTAGTACAGAAGAAGGAGCAGCCAGAAGCAAAAGTGTGAATTATATAAACACTTAAATCTGTCAAAGTAGTAGTTAAAAGTAGTGAAATGATCTGTCCATGCAGCAAGATCATTTTACTGGACAAGTTCTCAAGTTAAAATAAATGACCTCTAAACTAGAATGAAGCGTCCCTGGTCTATTAAGTAGATAATAAATCTGAAAACAAGATGAATAACCTGATAGAACCTGATAGATCTTGGCCAGATCAGAGAAATTTGCAGCGTGGAACATAAAAAACAGCTGATTAACAAACACTGTCGAGTAGTACAGTTGCTGGTTCGATCCTCGGGTTTCCTGGGCCTCTCTGTGTGGAGTTTGCATGTTCTCCCCGTGTCTGGGTGTGCTTCAGCTGAGGTAATCCTGACCAACACTAGCTCGACACTGGGAAAAAAAAATGTCTAGGTTAGTTAAAATGATTTAAATGAAGAACATTTGACTTTATTTGAGTAGATTCAACTTGACAGGTCACATGGAGGAAGTGGAATAAGTGTTATTTGTGCAGCAAGATGTATTTTCATATATAAAGTACAAAAAGTCTTATTCCACTGGTGGATCATTTTATTTGTCAAGTGAAATTTGCTGAAATCATGATAAAACGATCTTAATTCAAGTCATATTAACTCGACTAGATCTTGTTCTTTGCAGTGAAGAGCTGCTCCAGGTCAAATCCACAGGACAGATTTCCCTGTGGGGACAATAAAATGTACCTCCCAGGACGAGTGAACCTGGAGAGCCTCAGATGAGACGATACTGTTCAGAGGATGCGATAATATAATTAGACGTGAAGAGGTTTGGTGCTCAGGCCCAGAGCAGTGACGGATGAGTAGGAGGTGTAGAGCAGGAGACGAGAGGAGACCTTTCCCCCGGAGTCTAGACACATAATGAGGCGAGCTGCCGCCGAACACAGAGGCGGTGTTTCAAAATGAGCTGAACAAACCGAGGCTGAAGCTTTACTGTGGCTTCAATAGACGATTATCACAACAACAGGAAGTGCTGCGATGTGTTGAGTCACGCAACTTCCTGTTAGTGCTTTTCTAAGGCAAAATCCCCGTGGAAAAGTGTTGCATATTTTTGATCAGCTTCATACAGTTGTGCTCATAAGTTCACATCCTCTGGCAGAACTGATGGTTTCTTGGTCCAGAAGCTGCACATGGGACGTACTTGGATATTCAACATGATAATGATCCAAAACACAAAGTGGAGCTGTCACTGGCTCCAGCAGAATAAAGTGAAGGTTCTGGAGTGTTCGTCTCTTCTGACCTCAGTATCACTGAGCCTCTGGGCAGATTCAAGCTGCAGTTCAGACAAGAGCCCAAGAATTTACAGGAACTGGAGCCTTTTGCTCAGAAGAATGAGCAGCTTTACCATCAGAGGAAATAACACATCCACAACTATCACAGAAGACTCCAAGCTTCATTGGGTCATTTGTGTAGTTTCTGTTCTTATTATGATTTAAAAAGAGGAAACACAGACTTTCACTAACCATGAGTGAAAGAAAAGTTTGTGTGTTTTCATTTATATTCTCTGAAAGACGGACAAGAAATCATAAATTCTGTCAGGGTTTGTAAACTTATGAGCACAACTGTAAATCTGCCCCAACACCAAATCTTTAGCCAACAAGGTCGACAAAGAACAGATTCTGTCCATGAAGAATTTATCCATGTTATGGAAAAAAAATTATTTCTATCTTAAAGAAAAAAATTATTACTCCATTTGCAAAGCCTCATGAGTTTTTGGAATACAGACAAAGGTTTATTGTGGTTACAGCAGATATGAACAGGGCCTCCTCCTGTCTCCTCTCTCCTTCCCCCAGAGCATCTCAGCTCACGTTACACACATATCCTGCCCAAAACCTGCACTGTAGGTGTGTAAGTGGAGAGTGTGAGTGTTGGTGGTGCTCACTACCATCGGGTCTGGAGTGAATGAACAATGCTCTGTTAATAATGTTCTGTAAAGCGTCTTTGAGGACATGTGTCTGTGAAAAAGCGCTGGAGCTGTTGTTGTAACCTTGGACCTTGGGTGTGCAGAAAGGCGCCAAATAAATAAAAAAATACTTTATATCAAAGCAGAGTCACTTTTCTTCACAGGTTTGAGCTAATCAATTTAACTTACACTTGAGGACAGCTAAGATAACAGAAGACTTCCTGACTTGGAGACTCTGTCTGCTGAGCTTTTACACATGTTAATGATGCTCTGGTCTCAGGTAGAAATCACATTAATTTACACAAAGACAGAGTGAAATAAATCCTTCCACAATATAGATTTCCATCACACACAACTATCAAGGGAAGAAAGATGAAAACTTACAGGAGAACGACGACGAGCATTAGTGAAATACTGAGCAACACTAATGTTATGACAAACGTTACTTGTTCACTCAGACTGATTCTACAATTAAAATTTAAAAATCGATTTTGTGATGTCGATTTGTGCAGTTTAAATGCTACGGATGTTCACAGATTAAATGTCGACCATTTAAACTGCACAAATCTCTCAGTTTATACTAATATCGACATCACAAAATCAATTTTTAATTTAAGTTTTCGTCTTTTTTTCCCTCGATCGTTGTGGATAAATTCCTCATGGACAGAATCTGTTCTTTGTCGACCTCGTTGGATGAAGATTCGGTGTCGGGGCAGATTTATGAAGCTGCTCAAAAATATGCAACACTTTTCCACAGGGATTTTGCCGTAGAAAAGCACTGAGCGGAAGTTCCTGCCGCTGTGATAAGTCCATTCTTCACAATTTGGACATTTTCATTGTTAGAACTTCTTCATCTTACACAAATGATTTCAAAAGTAGTTTCATATTGCTGTGTATATAAAACAAGCGTCTTGGTATGTTTTGGTCTGGTATTGTCTGACACCGGCTCATTCTTGAGTGTTTTCGCTCGCTGACAGGACGTGGTGTTCTTGTTCACACTGCACAGCTCATTCTTAGACACTTGTTCAGGACGAGTGGAGCAGATAATGAGAGAAAGAGAGTGGAAAAAACCTGCAGATGGCCAAAGCTGCACCTCCGTCCCCCTGTCGAGATCCTGGCTCCAGACCCTGGATTAATACTATTGCTTACTAAGATAACAGTGTTTGTACAAAAGCACTTTTAGAGAGAACATTGTGGACTGAATGATTATTTTTCTTCTTCTTAGAATGAGAAATTAAAGTAAAACCAGTGGATTATGCAGCCCTACAAAGGCAAGAGGCAGTAACAGTGTAAAATAAGGAGTCGTGCAAAGGCAAAAAGCAGAAAAACATTTAAAATAAGGGGTCATGCAAAGGCAAAAGGCCATTACAGACAGTTACTGCCTTTTACCCTTGCATGACTCCTTATTTTACACTGTTATGGTCTTTTGTCTTTGCACGACTCCTTATTTTTGGCTCATGATACAAAGGCAGAGTACACACACACACACAGTATGCAAATATGTCTTCATTATAGCGACTAGTCAAATTTTGGGAGCCTATTGTACTTTTGTCTGGACAAAACAGAAACTTTGAAGTAA
This sequence comes from Odontamblyopus rebecca, assembly GCA_030686955.1. Taxonomy (NCBI): domain Eukaryota; kingdom Metazoa; phylum Chordata; class Actinopteri; order Gobiiformes; family Gobiidae; genus Odontamblyopus; species Odontamblyopus rebecca. The sequence goes on from CM060662.1 coordinate 37,800,121, forward strand.
TTTTTCTCAATTTCACACTCTGGAATAGTTTATACAAGTCCAAAATACAACCCTTTTTCCCTTGTGAGCTTCCTGCAGACGTCAGACTCATGTCCTTGTCCCTTTGCAGGCGTCGGAGCGTGAGATCCAGTGGGTGATCCAGGGCTCGGTGGTGGTGGTGGGCTTGGCCGGGACGTCCCTCACGTTCCTGGACAACAGCGTCCTGATGATCTGGCTGCTGCGCTCGGACCTGACCTACACGCTGATGCTGCCTCAGCTCGTCTGCGTCCTCTTCTTCAAAGTGTCCAACGGGTACGGCGCCGTGCTGGGCTGTGCCACGGGGATGCTGCTGCGGGTGCTGTGCGGAGAGCCTGTCCTGGGCATCCCCCCCGTGCTCATGTTCCCCGGGTGCGCCCTGGTGAACGGTGTCTACGTGCAGACCTGGCCCATCAGGACCATCTGCATGCTCTCCGCCGTGGTGGCCATCCTGTTTTTCTCCTACGTGGCGGCGCAGCTCTTCGACAGGGGCGTCATCCCGGAGAAGTTCGACTTTTTCAACGTGAAGCACGCGCTGCCCCAGAGCGGAGCCAAGAAAGAGGAGAGTCTGAAGCTGGAGAGCGAGCAGACCGAGGCCACACAGCCCATGCTGGAGTCTCCGTGTTAGGCGCAGAAACATGGCTGTGCACTCTGAATACCTCCAACATCACTGACTGTTTGTCATCATATATAGTGCCCTCAGATATACTGGCTACAGAGTCCAGAGAGACGCTCCAGGGCTGGGGCTGCACTTTAAACCTGGAGTTAAACCAGACATATGCAAAACACACTTACATGAGTTTTTTTTATGTTTCCCCCTCATCGTTATTTCACCCAGACCTGCATTTTGAGTGATTTATGTTTGAATAATTGTATATTTTCCTGCATTTGCGCCTTGAGTGCTCCAAAAATATGTTTTACCCCCTATCCCCGCCCACTGCTCTGTCACTTCCTTTACGTTTGAACAAACAAAACAGCTGCTCCAAAAAGCTGCGTTTGGCCTTTCTGCAGAGGAAACGGCACCATGAAGACGCGAGACCAACAGCGAGGCTATGATACCAATACTGAATACCCCGCTGATACTGAAGAATGATCAGGATCGGGTATCGGTTCCATGATATCGGTTCAGTTGATATCCTTAACGGGATGTAATAATGGTCCGGATGGATCAAAACTGCATCAAAATGTATGAATCAAACTTATTATAACTCCAGCTGTGGGCTCTCGTCATGCTTACGTCACAAACCAGGAAGACGTTTGGAAACATGCGACTCTTTTTTTGTTTTTTTAATTGCAGATATTCAGATACAAACAAAGACGACGCCGATATAAAAGTGAACAGTTCACATGAAAATAAAATAAACAGTGAATTAAAACTTAAAAGGGGCAATTTCAAATCTCTAATTTAAAGCAATAAATTCAAATTATACAAAAATGACATAAGAAAACCAGCCTCTTTTCTCTCAGTTAGGCCCAATGAGCGAACTAAAAGTTTCAAGTCGTTCTTCAAATGTGTTGTGTTTGGTTTAATCTTAAAAAATGACAAAAATGAAGACTGCATACCGTAAAATACCAAATAAGAGCCCCGGGGAGTTTATTTGTTTCAGTCACTTAACAGACCAGGTGTTTATTTGAGACCAGATGGCACTTTGGTGCAGGAGATTCATTTCTTCCTCAAAAATCTCGCCTAAAACTGGGAAAATTCTTTTAACCAGTGTGACTTTCTACACAGACGTAGGTGAGTTCATTTGAAATGTTACGGCAGAATCTCTCCGGAGCGTTTCAGGAGAGTTTCCCACATGTGAAGGCGACTCCCGAATTACAGAAAGTCATTAAAACCCTCCCACGACCTGCAGACCTTTGTTTAGCCGAACAAACGACAGACGCAGCGAGTGTGGAGCAGCAGAGCGAGAACGTTCATCCTCAGCGCTTATAGTTTATGCAAATGAGCTGTGTGGTTATTGGTTTGGTTTGTGTAGAGACGACGCGAGCATCAGTGCTGCACCGACTTCTGTCTTCAGCACCAACATTAGACCCAACGTTTATTTGGAACCGGCACTTATTTATCAGAATATACAAATATACACCTGCACCCGCCGTTTAAAGGGTATTATTTGGTATTTTATGGTCCATATGTCCTTGAATTTGGCGCCCCCGTCTTTTCTAGAGCGCTCGGAGTTGTGCGTCAGTGGGGAAATGATGAAAACTGAGGTATGGTTAAAATTGTTGCTTCGCCGAACATAACGGAACGCTACGACGACGTGTAGATGGAAAAACTCAGACTTTTTCTCGTTTTCCCGAGATTTCGTCAGACTTACGCAAACAGAACCCGCCGGAAGTCGTCATCGCATGTTTCCAAACGTCTTCCAGAGCCTTGAAGTCGTAGTTTACACTCCCCCGAACGATACTCCGCTTTGTTACCTCTGTCTTGTCTTCATGTTGATATTCTCAAACAACATTTCAACTCATTTTACAAACTCCTGATGGTTTGACAGCGTTGTTGCAGTCCCAGCCCAGGCCTCTCTCCGCTCAGAGTTTGTGACGTCAGGGTCGGAGGGAGACCCGTTTACTCACGACACTACCACCACCACCACGATATGGATAATATGCAACCGGCTCAGCCTCTGGATACAGCTCTCAGTGCTCACAAAGCGCTCTTCACTTTTACGGACTTGAGTTCTTCACACGGGCTGTTGGGAAGAGGCCTGACCGGCACCTTACGTTTTTCATCCTCGTGAAAAATGGAGAATTGGTATAAAAAGATGAATGTATTTAAAAGCCCCACCCAAAAAAAACAAAAAGATTGGAGAGTGTGCGAGTGTTTTTAAGTAAGAAAACGCACCTAAAGCACCTTTTTGTGAAATCACACCAAGCATTCATATTGTATTTTATTTTTCTGAATGTAAGAAAAGACTACGAATTGTACTAAACGTCCTGATTTGTGCACAGATTCTGAAACCGTACCCAGAATCTGACTTTTTTTTTTTTTAATTGATGCTTTGCAGTGACGTCGCACTGGGGGTGCTCCACGTGTGTGTCTACGGCAGAATATTCAGCAGTTGCCACGGCGATGCCACGCACACATTAGCAAACACTGCCAAAAAAAACAAAAAGTGTCGCGATCGAAACAGCACATTTTTAGAAGCCCGCGTTCAGTCCGAGAGCAGCTAACCGTAAAACTGTCGGCTAATGCTAACGCTAATGCTAATGCTAGCTTGTGACTGTAATTTCACGTGAGAGAGATTTGTTTAAAAGCACAAGTTAGCAAAGCCTGTCCTTTCCGGTCGTCAGATTGTGTTAAAACGGCTCAGATTAAAGTCAAACTTACGGTAACAGAGCTTCAGACGGAGCAGTTCCTCCAGTTAGCGTCGCACCCCCAGGGAATGTCGACGACTGCCGACGCGCTGCAAAGTATCAATTGAGAATTTGTGTGCGAAATTGAAATTTGTAAACGTAATCAGAAGATAATATAATTTCTTGACAATGTGAAACGACATTCAAAATGTTCGAATCCTTATTCCCCTCGAGACAAACGTTTTACACAATCACACGTGTTTAAATGTCCCGTATTACACATTTTATCATCTGTTTTAATGTTGTTCCCTCGTCACAAACAGACCTGGAGTTGTGTTTTGTTTCATTTACATGTTTATCACGCAAACCCTGCCTCAACATGCAGGAAAAACTGAAAACCGACTGCCAATTTCTGCAAAATGTGACCTTAAAAGTGCATTTTCAGGCGGAGTCAAATGCATCAGATGCTGGTCTCCGTGGAGATGTAATTTGTTTGTCTGGAATGTTTCCTGGTCTGTACGGTGTCCAGACGTCCCAATTTACTCCACGTTTTGAGCCCTGCGTCCCCTGTCCAGCAGATTTACTCCAAAGCCACAGATTCGTCCCAGTTTTATGCAGGAAAACTCCCATTTTGTTCCCACTTTTGACCAATCTGATCCCTGCCAACAGCCAAAAGAGGCATAAACCGTCAATACAGAAAATCTAATTAAAAACGACCAAAACACAAAGAAAATGTGACTATACGGACTCACGTGTTCGTCGTGAATGTGTCCAGTGTGACAATTTCTCGCCAACCACCAAAAAAACGGAGATATCCCAGTTTTAAACCTTTCTATCCTCACGGAGACCAAACCAGACCGTGTTACAGGTCAGATCTGTGGAGAGGCGACTCCGCTCAGTCAGAATGTCTGTTTTACTTGGTATTTTCCACCTGTAAAACCACCTGTAATTGAATTTACAATAAGGTCGGGCTATTTAATCAAACAGTTCCGCAGTGCACCAAATATCTACTGTAAACTAACACTTCATGACATCACAAGGTTTAAAAGAGCATTTTGAGCTTTGGAGATGTCGACAAACTAATAATAAAGTTACTCAAACATTCGTGAATGAAACAAAACTATAATTTAGAATGTTTAAATTCTCAATGATTGTATTTTTTTTATGTTTTTGTGCCGATTTAAATTAAAACTAAATTAAAATATAAAGTAATAGAAATAATAAAATTCTAATTAATAATATAAAACTTCTAAATAAATAAAAAATTAAATGTAATAAATTAATATGATAATTAAAAAAACATAATAATTACGCATGATCACAAAAGAAATTATAGGTAAAATAAAATAATCTAAGAAAATTATATATTTGGACATGCAAAACGTGTTTGGATGAAGTTATTGTTATTATTTTTGTAGTTATGATTTACTCTGGGTCACATTAACAAAATAAACAAGAAAATTACACAAAAAAAAGTGAAAGAAACAAAACAGCTCCAGGTACAGTCGTTTTTGAGGCGGTGACGACGTTCGAACACGATTTAAAGTTAATTTTGTGTAATACCGGCGCTTTAGACGGTGTAAACAGCCTCACGTGTGTTCGGTCTGAGTCTGTGAGGAGTTGTACAGTGAAGAGAGTCAGCTAAAAGCCATAAACCTCCATCCACCACCCCCCATCCTCCATCCTTCCCCCCGTCTGTGCAGTGTTCTCATCCGTACTCGCTCTTCGTGTCGTAGAACGTAGTGAAAATGTAACGGGGCTGAGTGACATCGTGATGTTTCCGCCGCCTTTCCACTCGCTTCTCTCCCATTGGTCGGCCTCCGCCGCGCTCCGAGCGAGTGACGGGCAGGTTTAGCCAATCGCAGTGAAGCGCGACGGCTTTAAAGGCGCCGTACCTGATTTTTTTTGACCATTTTGAAAATGTGAAAAGTAAAAGAAAAATCGGTTTGAAACAGTCTGCAGCGCTCCAGAGTTCTTCCTCACTCACCTTTTGCACTGAGAACATCCTAATTATTCACAGCGATCACTTCATAAGCGCTTTTCACAGCACTCAGAGATGTCATGGTTAAGCTGACGACAACTAGCATGCTAACTGTGCACTTCCTGATTATCTGACAGTAAAAGCGCTTTATAATTACGAACAGACAATATGTAGCACTTATGTTGACCTAAAGAGCGACATATATTTGAAATCTGTACTGGGATAAGACACATTTTGCTCAAATACATGAGGGGAAATAAAGATCAGATACAGGCTAACAACAACTAGCATGCTGACCGTGCACTTTCTGATTATCTGACAGTAAAATGTTCTGTAATTAGATTTAGATGAAACAGCAGACGCATTTCGACCTGCTTATATAATGTATCTGTACTGGAGCAAGACACATTTTGCTAAAAAAAATACGTGAGGAAAAAAACTGGCTAACAACTAGCATGCTAACATGCACTTCCTGATGATTGGATAAGAAAACACTCGCTAAATAAATGCAGACACTGGACTTATTTTGACCTCAAGAGCTGCTTAACTCATATATCTATATATCACATTTTGCTCAAATATATGAGGGAAAATACAAATCAGATACAGGCTAGCAACAACTAGCATGCTAACTGTGCATTTTCTGATTATCTGACAGTAAAATGCTCCATAGTTAGATACAGACAGTACACAGCAGACTTATTTTGACCTACTTATATAATATCTGTATGGGTATAAGACACATTTTGCTCAAATAAATGGGGAAATAAACTAAAAATCAGAGGCAGACTAACAACAGCTAGCATGCTAACTGAGCACTTCTTGATTATCGGACAGGTAAACTCTTGCTAAATAGCAAATGTAAATGCAGACAGTGCAGAGTGGACTTGTTTTGAACTTGAGAGCTGCTTATACACAGTATTTTTTTGCTCAAATACAATAAAAAAAAAACTGATACAAACTAACAACTAGCATGCTAATGTGCACTTCCTGATGACCGGAGAACAAAACACTTTGAGACGCAAGGGGAATTTCAAATAAATCTCAAAAAAAGTTGAAAAAATCAGGTACAGGCTCTTTAATTGGCAATTTTAACCTATTTAGAGTCAAAAAATGATGAATAAAAATGTAAAAAAAAAAAAACAGAATATTCTTTGCGATGACGCTCAGCCCGTATTAGAACAGTGTTGTGTTAGAAGTAGCTGACTCAGGTTTTCGAACAAGCTTTATTACCGTAGTTACTTTTCCACGCCAAAGGTACGGAATAGTCACCTTTTATAGTTTGCAAAAAAAAAAAAAAATTCCAACGTTGGAGTAATTTTTTAAAGCCGTGATTCTGTGTGTGTACAGTGTATTAACAAGTGCATTTTTATAAGTGTTCATTTGACGTGTGATTTCTGCCAGTATATCTCCGGGCGCTGCATGTGAAATTCCTTCGTTTGTTTTTTTGAGAGACACAAATGGTTTTGAATTTGTGTTGACTTTTCTATACGGTCATGGAGAAATCACCAGTACGCTCTTCGTTTTGAGAGCTCACCATTTTCTCTGCAATTTTCTGCAGTCGCTCTAAATCCAACTCTCGCGGTGTGATTTTACGTCCGATTCGTCTGAGGGGGTTTTTAACGGGGGAGGGACGAGGGGCGGGGGGGGGGGAGGGGCGAGCGAAGACGACGTGACGCTAAAGCTGCACTGTGGAACTTTTCTGCCGGAGGGGCCGTCTAACGCATTTCTCCGTTGCTTCGTGGGGGTGTTATTATGCGTCTGGAATGTTCCACAGTACGGCATTAAACCTTTTCTGTCTTCACGGAGACCAAACCAGACCAGGTATTTTTGCGGTTTAGACCGGTTTTAGTCCTGGTTTAGACCTGGTTTAGACCTAGCTTTTTCTGGAATGGTCCACAGTATGGCATTACATCTTTCCATCGTCATGGAAACCAAACCCAGAACATGTTACAGGTCAGATCTGTGGAGAGGAGAAGGGTATTGACTGTTTTTCTAGATATTTCTGAGGTTTAGACCTGGTTTAGGCCTAGTTTAGTCCTGGTTTAGACCTGGATTAGTCCTGGTTTAGATGTGATCTAGACCTGTTTTAGTCCTAATCTAGTCCTGATTTAGTCTTGATTTAGACCTGGCTTAGCCCTGGTTTAGACTTGGTTTAGACCTGGTTTAGACCCGGTTTAGACCTGGTTTAGACCCGGTTTAGACCTGGTTTAGACCTGGTTTAGACCTGGTTTAGACCTGGTTTAGACCTGGTTTATTGCTTTGTCTGGAATGTTCCACCGTATGGCATTAAACCTTTCTATCTTCATGGAGACCAAACCAGACCAAGTCACAGGTCAGATCTGTGGAGAGGCGACGCCGCTCACAGTCAGAATGTTGTTTTTCTAGGGATTTTTGATCTATAATTAAAAAAAAAAGTTATAATAATAATAAATAACAATACGTTTATTTGGATATACCATAAATGATCAGTCGCATTACAGCTCCGACAGTTTCAACAGTTATTTTATGTTACTAATCACAAACACAATCTAAAACAAAAGACAAAAAGAATCATTCTGAAACAAACGCTTATTTGCTCCCACCCTTTCTTACAAAACCATTAAAACAACAATGTGCTTCTGCCAAACTAAAAAACTACAATTCAGAATGTTTTCGTGCACATTTAAATGACAAACTTAAATTCCTTCTGCTGCACATTTAGATATCATCATTTCTTTATATCTTCGTCTAAACATTTAAACATATTTGGGCACTTT
>CM060662.1:37813169-37815669 GCA_030686955.1 Odontamblyopus rebecca
AACTTGCCCCCATCACTACACTAGTTTGTTGCCTTGACAGACTCACTGCCACAGTGAGATCTCCACCGAGGAAACACTGATCTGTGCCGTTTTTTGGCTTCTGACAGAATTCCACCACCTCTAGAAACGGACTTTAGCTTCAAACGTGCCGGAGTTCAACTTTCAAGGATTGTAGACTTGAGGACGCACAGGTGCTGAAGCTCGACTTTATAATCAAACCGAACAATCATTAGAATCCGCTGCGATCGTGTGAGAAATGTCCCGGCTCGGTGTGAAGTAGGGTTTAAACTGCACCTTTCACCAGCTTCCTCGTGTCGCGTGATCGGAACGTGACGAAATTCACGTTAAAAACCGTTTGTCACTTCTGCCTGTGGGGACGTGGTTTGTGTTTTCACGATGACGACTGATCGTAATCCGCTCACCGGCGTCACTGAATTCGATTTCGCTAAACGTGATCTGAGAATCCCGAGTGCCGCTGAACCTGTCACTGTTTGTGTGGACGCTTGTCACCAACGCGCATTTTTACATGTTTAGAAATTTAAAAAAGTATATATATTATGATGAAATTTTGTGAAGCAACTAACATAATAATCGATTGTTCCGCGCAGAGCCGGTCGTAGTGTTATAACGGAGGTGGGCAGAGGAAGATTGTGCTCAAGTCGAAGCAAAAGAAGGTCTAAGAATTGACTCAAGTGAGAGTAAAAACGAATTTGCAAAATCTCAAATTCTCAAAATCTGGCTTTACGCAACATTTTAGCAGAAAAATACACTAAAATAAAAGCATATGTGGGTTTTTTTTTGCAGTTTGGTTGTGTTTTTTGCACTGAAATACATAGAAAACTCCGTGTCCTTGCATCTCCACAAACCTGACTCTTATTTGGCTTCGTCTTGCTGGTTTCCATGGAAGCTTTGTCCATTTGGTTTCGGGTGTCCAGACTTCCCAATTTACCTGAGCCAGTCCCCAGTTTTGAGTCCTAAATCCTCCGTCCCATCAGATTTATCTAAAACCACTAATTTGTCACAGTTTTACCCAAGAAATGTCTCGGTTGTCCCAATTTTTGACCAATTTGATCCCCGCCAATGGTAAAAAGAGGCATAAATTGTCATTTGTTTGCCTAAAATACCCAAAACGGTGCTTGAAAATGAGAAAACAAACGAGAATGGACAAAGTGACACGTTCTTTTCGCAATTTCACTCATACCGGACCATCCCAAAACGATGTGTCCCAGTTTTGAATTTGGTCAATCTGGTCACGCTCCTTTGCCCGTAACATTTTCTCTGTTTTCTGCGTAGGGTGACCAGATATTAAAAATTAAAAACTGGGACACACCCGGGTTTGGATGGTCGGTAAAACTGTGAAAAGAGCACGTACGTTGTCCTTACAAGTCTCTGTGTTTAATCTGAGGGACTTCTGACATTGTTTTTTTTGGTGGTTTTTTTGGCCTTTGCTCATTTTCAAGCATGTTTTTTTGTATTTTAGCTAAAAAAGATAATGTATTGGCCTCTTTACTGTAAAAGATTGGTCAAAAATAGGGACGACTGGGACATTTCTTCTATTAAACTAAGACAAATCAGTCGTTTTCGATAAATCTGCTGGGACAGGGGACACTGGACTCTAAAACAGGGACTGTCCCGGGTACTTTTGGACATCTGGTCACCCTGACTTTGCCTGTAACATTCTCTATGGTGTCTGCGTCCACTGAGAATGTCCCGAAGTGTTATTTTAACGTTCTGTTTCCGTGGAATCGTGCGGGTTTAAAGGAGAGACCCAAAAATAAGAGAAACTAAACTGATGGAGCTCTGTGAGAAACGTTCAAATCAGTTCGTATTGTCGACGTGAGGCTTTTAAAAATGAAAACGTGCTGTTACGCCGTCAGATTTGTTACTCAAGAAGTACTAAAATTACTCAGAAGTTGCTGAATTCAATGTAACTTAGCGCCCACCTCTGTTTAAAACGACGCTACGCCGGCTTCGCGCTCTACTAACCATTCCATTACACATTACACTGCCACTAACCGACTGTCACCACTGCCTGGAGAATGTAACGCCCCCTGCTGGACACGTGCACATTCTTTATCCGAGGGTCTGTACGACGCGAGCGGGGCCCCCACGTCGCTGCCGCAGTGAAATTACCTGCGGCTGTACATACGGACATCTCAGGTCGTTCTGTGCAGGAGAATCGTGGACTAACACGTGATCATGTCTCTGCCTCTCCCGGGATGTAGGGGGCGCTCTTCAACGACGTCCAATAAACTACCTCCTGCAAAACCCACACGCCTCTCCGTCTCCTGTTTATTTCATTCATAAAGTGTAACAAAGGCATTAAACGTGTCCTAATATCTTCCTGAATCTTACGTTTTCTGCCCCATTTTCCAGACAATACAGGGCGCCCCCGAAAATGTGACATTATTTCGCAGGAGAATAATTTTTTTTTTTTTTGGCAATTCTTGTTGAAATAAGCACAAATTTTCACAGAATGTAAAGAAACAGATTAAGATTT